>BPLQ01005847.1:0-416839 GCA_021605075.1 Caerostris darwini
ATGAGGACTAGCAGATTGTCGAAAAAATATATTGCCTGTCTAGCTTTCCCCGTAGTTTTTCAATGCATATCATCTTTTCGATTTCGATTATTCTAAGTGGAACTTTTATATAGTTGTCACAATAAAACTGGTCCTTAAAACGAAAAACCTTTTTTATATCCACGGCATAAAACTGACAAAAAAAAAAACCACTTACATACCTAATTGGTATATGGTACAAAATAGTAAAAACAAAACTTAATTGGTATATGGTACAAAAGTCAAGAATGCACACCTCCGCAGATTATTCAAGATCTTTTTTTATTTAAAGTCTAATATTACATCTGCACGAATGATAGGCAAAAAATTACCACAGTGTCTTCAAACTATGAGGCTTGATCGATAAACGGGTAGATTTGGTTTGTTGTTCTTCGATCATTTTTTTGCACACTTTAGGCTCATTAGACCGGGACCTACAGTTTAACGTAGATTCTGAACCACTAACAAACACCTATGCCTCCGCCAGGATTCGAACCTAGGCCAGAGAGCTAACCAATTGGCCATCAGGTCTCGACAAACGGGTTGGTAAAAGGGCCTACGTAATAAATAAAACTAATTTACCTTATATTAAATGGAAAATTATCAAATAATTAATTATCACAAATTTTGGAGAAAAAAAAAAAAAAAAAAACAATCTAGCACTCTTCGGGATTGGTCGTAAATAATTTCCGAATTAATTTAGTGTAAAATAGTCTTATATCGACGAATCTCTTATCAATTCTCTCGTTATGACGAATCACTTTTCAATTCATTGTTTCATTTTAGACTCATGCCCCATAGTTAGACTCAAGCCCCATAGTTAGACTCAAGCCCCATAAGAGAAAACAGTACACATGTACATTGGCTTCATTTGTTTCGGTTGATATTGATAGCAAATTTCAATTCCTGCCTGAATATTTCTAAAGAATATAATGTCAGAAAAATCAAGATTGAGTCTTAAAAACATTTTTTTTTTTTAAATGAACGACTCACGATATTTAAATTTTCCATTATTTTAACATGGAGAAATTAAAAATGCATTATTTACCATTTTTTCGATAAAGATTATGCTTTACTAAGTCGGCCTGATCGCCAATTGGTAGCGCTCTAAGCCTTTGGTACCACAAATGCTTCAAGTTCGAATTCTGGCGGTGGCATGCATGTTTGCGAGTGGTTCTGAATCCACTTTAAATTATAGGTCTCGGTCTAATTAGCCTAAAGTGTACAAAAAAAAAAAAAAAAAAAAAAAAAAAACTGAAGACTGAGCGGCAATGCTTTTTAAGCTTTTATACCTATGCTTTACCTATGCTTTTTAAGAGTAATAAAAATGGTTTGATTTAATTTGAGTAAGTATTTTGAGATTTATGCTCACTGATGCTGCTTTATTTCTATTTATCCAAATGCAGTTAAAATACTAGAGAAAAATGGAATGAACAAAGGTGAAATTAAACCTTTATGAATGAACTACTCTAAAACTCGAAATTCTTGATTTCATTGCCTATAGTGAATCACAAATTCAATTTTAAAAGTAAGGAATCGTTGAACGTATTTTCCGGCAACCAAAAGAAAATAAATAAAATGGATTGGTGTAAAAATGAAAGCAATGGATAAAACCACAGATCAAATAGACCATAATATTTTAAGAGTTGAACGGTGATTAGAAAATATTAAATATAATTAGTACATGTAATAAAAGTGAATAAAATGTAATAATCCCCAGAAAGAAAAGTGTGGTATCCGATAGTGTTACGAGACTTTTAATAGAAACTTAAGTATCATTGTGGTTTTATAAGATGCATTCTCCAACATATCAAAAATCCGAGTGTAAGAAAGAACTTTATATCCAAAAACACTTTGTAGCTTGTTTCTCGGTTCTAAATATTTCACGCATTGATACAAAGTATGTTCAACTGTTTCTAGAGTTTTTCAGATAAACTGGTTTATTTGGAATGTTAAAAACCCCTATTTCGCATTTAAAATTGCTGTCATATATCACTAATACCATATAATCTACACAAACATATCTGTCTCGCATAGTATCATAATCGCTTAGTCTTTTTATTGGGGAAAGAAATATATATACAGATTAAAACCACTTAGTTTACCCAGTTCACTTCCATTTCTAGATGAATCAACTGCTATCGAGTCTGGCTCTTGTGATATTGAATTACAAAATGCAGGCTTCTTTTAATCCCTCAACGAATTATCCCTATTTTGCTCGTATCTCACAAGTGTATCCTTTCGAAACAATACGAGCCAAAATTAATTTTTTATTTTGAACTAAAACAAGTAATTTGGATTACCTCGTATTACTTACTCTAAGGCAAACACAAATTCATTCATATTATATAATGTGTAACAGTCATTCTATCTCGATTTGATGTTTTACAGACAATTCGCCCGATGTCTTTTGGCACCAAAAAAAGATTAGAGAGTTGCCTCTGTTATTTAAAGCTTGCATATTATTTTTGTCAATTTTTTTTTTATCAAAATGGGAAAAATGGAGACATTTTGAAAGTTAATAACAGCGATATTTCGTAAAGTGATCTTGAAAGTTTTGTTACTTAATCAGAGGATTATAGTTCTCATTCTAATCCGAATGGCTAAATTTATACTTGAATTTCTGTGATAAAAAATACAAATAAAACAGAATAAATATTCATTGATCATGATGCCAAGAATGCATATTTTAAATTTTAGTAAAAATTAAAAAAAAAAAAAAAAAAAATTAAGGGATTTTGATAATAAACAATTTGATAATAAACAACTGAAGTTTTGGTGTCAATAAACCATAATTGCGTGGAAAAAAAGTATCTTTAAAATTATTTATCTTTTTAAATTATTAATTATTAAAAATTTATTATTTAATTTATCAATTTAAAAAAGTGATTATCTGAAATTGAACAATTCTTAAAAACGCAACATATTCTTTTAAATGGGGAACCGGAACTTTGGTTCATTCAGATATAATTTGCAAACAAGTAATAAAAAAAAAATTTTTAAGTCAATTTCTACTCTTTTTTTCACTATATTGTAGAAAAGTCCTTTACAAATAAAGTTGAAATTTTCCTCTTACATCTGGCGCCATCTATTGGTAGATACATGCAAATTAAATCTAAAAAACAAAAACTAAAATTAATTAATTAAATTTAATTAATGAATTAATATTTGAAAAAACTGTATTAACATCCAGTGTCCTCCACTAGAAGCTAAAAAAAATGCATTGAACTTGAGTGGAGGAATAGAAAGTATTTTATTATCGATTGAAAATTGGAACAAGATAGTGGGAACTGAACAAGAGCTTCATTGGCTCCCATGTATTGCTTCTGTACAATTGTTAATCTGTACCCTGTATTGCTTCTATACAACTGTTAATCTGTAGCATGTATTGCTTCTGTACAATTGTCAATCTGTAGCATATATTGCTTCTGTGCAATTGTTAATCTGCACCATGTATTGCTCAAATTTTGGCGATAATAAAGCAGAACTGCGAGGAAAAAATTTTTTTTTTCTCATTAAAAAAAAAAAATGATTCTCCTAAATTGCAACAATTCCTAAAAACGCAACATAATCATCTAAATGTGGAGCCGGAACTTTGGCTCATTCGGATATAATTCGCAAACAAGATCTTCAATGGCTCCCATGCATTGCTTCTGTACAGTTAGACGAGTAACGAAATAGAACGCGAAGGTGTGTGACGACCCCTTCGCCCTGTCTGGGGGGTGGCAAGTCACCCCATCTTGTTTTTCACGGTGATGGTGTGTAACCCAAGAAATCGTTTTAGATTCAGAGTGATTCTCTTTTTGGTTGCGGTTTTTAGGGGTGGGGGAAGGGTGCGGGAGACGGTTTGTGTGGGTGGGAACGATTTCGTGGGAATTTGTGATGTGGTTGATGTAGCTGATATTTTGAGGAGCTTAACGGATGCTTACAGTTTCGTTTGCTTTGACAACAGTGGCCAGACATTGTTTCTTTTAAATAATATCAGGGAAAAAGGAATTATGGTCAAAGATAAATAAGAAGTAGACTTTCATTTAAAAAATGCAAAATTTCTTATATTTAAAATGATTTTTAACAATAACTATGAGATTAAATACTTAAAAATTCCTTTAAAAAACCTTTAAAATTCTTTTTATCTGATACATAATTTGTATATCTACAAATTTGATATAGTTTGTTTTCTATTATCTAGTCCAGGGGTTGGCCAACCCAAATGATTTTGCGGGCCATTTTGGAAACGAATCCTAACTCCGGCTGACGCGCATATAAAATTATATATCTCCATACTATATTTAGGGCCACTATAATTTTTTGGAGTAAAAGTTGAAACATGATGAGTTATTATTATTATGTTAACTATTATTCTTATATGTGAACATAGATAATATAATAATAATGATACTAAACACACACCGTAAAGAAATATATAACACTAAAAATGAAATATAAAAACTATATCAATATAAACGAAATAATTAAATAATATTTATTTTACTAGTGTGATATTTGTTTCTCCGGTGTTTCACTTAGCTTTTGCAAATCGATTCGCAAAATATAGTTTAATTATTCTGTAAACTCATAAATAAAATAGGCAATATCCATAACAATGATTTTTGTTTTTGATGAGATCTTTCGTATTTTGATTATTTTTTATCTTTAGATATTTTTTTTTTTAAATAAAAAGGATGGAAGGAATTTTGAAATTTATTGCTAACTCTTATTATTCTTTTATTATACATTTTAGAAACTTAAAATCTGCAAAATCGAAGTACATTTTTTTTGTATGCAGAGAAAGGTATATACTAGAATAACATATTGATAGTAGTATAATTATAGGTAAAAAATTAATACAAAAATTATAATATTATTATATTAATAATATTATATAATATTAATTATCCTATCCTATAAAGGTAAAAGTATAGGATCAACGTACCTTACCTAAATCGAAAATCACAAAAAAATATAGAATAAGAACTATTCTTTTTTACATTCTTTAATATTAAATTAGAAAAAATACCACTTTCTAGTGATTTTTTTTATGACAAGAGAATATTAGTATCATGATTACGAAATTAATAATATTTTTTATTCGAATTCAGTCGCAGTATAATTCACAAACCATTCCTGATAAGTAGGATGCGAGAATGATAAAATTTAAGGACTCGTAATTTATAAAAAATAATTTATTAAGTTCCTCAGTTTACCCGATTCGTGACTCAGAGTTCAGGTTCAAATATTCTCGTGACATCAATTGCAATCATTATTTGGTTTGTGCTCTACGGTTAATTTGTTTGACCACTTTAGGCTAATTAGACCAGGACCTACAGTTTAACGTGGATTCCGAACCATTGACAAACATCCATGCCACTGCCAGAATCCCAACCTGAAGCCTGTGGTACAGCATTAACCTATTGGCCAACAGGCAGCTGCAATCATTGCTTTCAGAAACGAAATGATTCACTGGTGAAATGTGATAGCTGAATGCAAGCCTTTGCATCGCCAATCAGGCTTGCTTAGAAGAAGAATTCCAGGTATTCAACCATAAAATATCAGTGATCATGAGATCGTTTTGGATGGCATAATTACTAATTACCTTCGATAAACAATTCAGAGCCTGCATCAGAATTTGAGGTTTCCATTTTAACAAAGAAGTAAAAATTTTCAGGTCATTCAGAAAGAACTTGGTTGGAATATTTGGCATCTTCAGAAAGCTGAATTGACTCTTGTTGCCTGCACAAAGATTCGATCCAATTTTTATTTCATCTTGTAGGATTCATTGTACCAAGAAGTCATATTTGTTCACATTTTACATTTTGAAAAAATTGTACTCAACTATATATATATATATATATATATAGTTTACATCATATACCATCTATTTTATATTTTAACTGTCAAAACTAGTTTATTAAATCAAATCATTATGACTCTTTAATTTGTATGATACTTCAATGGCACTACAGCCCATGATGGGTCAAGGTCGTCTATCTACTGGCAGATTCCGTAACATAAGATGCTTTCATTTTATGGGGTAGGGTTGTTAGCCCTACGCCTCAACTGTCATATTATACCAAGACGATTTAATGTGGATACCGAACGGAGGCATCCATGGCACCGCCGAGACGCGAACCCGAAACCTGTGGCACTGAGTTCTAGTCATTCGGCCATCAGGCTCCTATATCTAGAGTCAGGAGACAGAAATTTTTTCGATGACTCTCCATCTGTGCTATAAAGTCTACAAAAATAGTCGCGCTATCATTTAATCAGTGTATGTTTCAAATATTATCAGTGGCATCTGCGGTTATTTTTTTAAAAAAAAAAAAGCAGTTCTAACATTTTTTTTATTTTTAAATAAAGTTTTAAATAGACCTGTGGTTAAAGTATACCATAAATTTAGACAGAGATAATCGAAATCATTAAATTTGCATTTATCAAAAATTAATAATATCTTTAAAACACAATATATAGCTCTTTTTATCATTTTCGCATAGTTATTTTTCTTTGTATTTATTTAATGTTATATTTAAACTATTTAAATGATTAATTATTAAAAGTTAAAATATACCTTTTTTTTTTTTTTTAGTTTTATGTTTTTTAATCGAAAGTAATTCAACGAACCAGAACAATTTAGAAAAGCAATATATATAAAGAAAAATTTAAGTTGCGAAATCACTCTAAGGCATAACTTTTCTTTTAAGCGGTTCTTTACATAACATTTATTCGTGGACGCATTTCAGAGCTTAATTAAATTAAATTAATTCAAATTAATTAATTAATTAATTAAATTAATTCTTTCGAGCTTAATTATTGAGGGGTATTAATAAAAATACTCCTTAACTATTGCTAGTATAGGGTGATTTCAAGTAAACATTTTGTGCATTAATGAACCTTAATGCATCACAAATAATCTACCAACTGGCAATGAAGGGAAGGGGGACAACATTTCCATCCGGGTGGAATCCAAGCGTTTGGGAACTGCCCTGCATTTACGTCTCGTAAGGAAGAAAACCCAGAGAACTCCCACCTGTTCCTGCCTGAATATCAATGAAATACACGCTATCCCAATCGCCATTAAGTGACCTCGTTTCTCAAAGCAGTGACTGTAACGGATACAACTCCGGCTTCAAGTTTGAGATTTATTGGTTTGTTGGTGTGCGCGTTAAGCAGCATCCACACGGGAGAAATAGTCTAGTCAACCCTAGATGATTTTATATTTGTCTCTGTTTTACCGCGAAAAACAATCCACATTATCTCTGGCTGTGATTGACAACTGGTCGTAAATGAGATCCACTAGAATTCCTTTGATGTGCAGAAAAAAGCTACTCCGGTCGGAGCGGAGTCGAGAAACGTGACACTCACGGAGGGTTCTGTCAGATCGGTTTATAATTAGTCCCGAGGCAGACTCGTCTTACTTCTGGACGTGCTTTAACTATCACAGGGTGACGAATAGGACAGGCAACTGTTTTCAAGGCAACATTATTAAACAGAATAGAGGGATTTTGTGGTAAATAATATGATTTTTCATTTATAATCATTTTAAATAAAATAAAAAAAATCCCTGTTTTTTTTTTTTTTTTTTTTTTTTTCAAATGTTAGGCACTTTGACCCTTGGCCATTCGCCATTTATTTGGAAGATATTTAGCACATTTAGCATTATTCACGGAGTACCTATGGCAGCTTACTACGCTACACCCACACTGAGCAACCAAAATTTTGAACGAACACTTTCAGGGGTTACATGTAGAGGTTTAGTCTTCTCTTTCCAGCCTGCAGATATATAGTGTCCATCAGCAATATAGACATAGTAACCTTTGGTTCGGCTTCTCTTGTCGAATATCGTACCCAGAATCCCTAATTCGGAAACCCAATCCATATCAGGTAGCTCTGATTTAAAAAAACCATCTTATATATAAATTTATAGGTACTTATATATTATACACAAAGTAGCGGGTAGGCTGGATCGGGCTTGGATATACAGGCAGAATACGTTCCAGATAGCGTTTTCCTGAATATTCAGGATAACTAGTGTGAGTTTTCCTAGTTCTTTCGCATACAACATTTAAAAGGGGGACAGTTGCTTCAAATTGGCCACTCATAAGACAATGTTCTCTCCTCATTTCACGTCAATGGGCTGTTCATGGCATAGCATATGAAGAACATGAGCTTGATTGATGTTCCAAATAAAAAAAATTTACAGAAGTGAATATATTTCAACACCGGTTTCAAACTCAACGCAGTTTGAAAAATAAGGTGTTTAAGAGGAAACATATTATATTCCGGGTAGATATGACTTATCGCTTCAAAAAATAGTCCTAGTATCATTAATCAAGCATTCGTTTTAAGCCTTATCAGTAATCCCCCGGTGCGGTTCATCCCTGAAGAAGAAACACAAGAACCCTTCACCCAAACACAACACCTTCCAACCCTTCACTATCTCCAGTGCCGAACACGAAACCCAAAATTAACCCGCAACGAAGAAGACAGAGAGGCAGAATCTCCAAACAATCTCTGGCTCTCCCAGCTGTCGCAGTGAACACGGGGGAGCGACAAGTTGAAGTAAAAGTCGCGGGGCCTATCTGCCGCCTCATCTGCATACCTGCTAGGCCGTGACTTAGCGCTTCCAGTCTGTGGCGACGATGGCACCATGTTCTTAGGCACCACGGGTTAATGAGATGTGAAGCGGGCCAGCGCAAGCAAGCGTGCACGGAATTGGCGCCAAAGTAGACGGAAATAGATGCCATGCCAGCAAGCATCGCCACTCGATGGGAAGATTTGTTGCTTTTGGGTTTTAATTGATGCCTTGCGAGCGAGCTTTGGGAGGGCAGCCAGTTGAGCTGCTAATGCGTGTGAGACGTTTGTTTAAGCAGGCTTCCTTGAGGAAGGCTGGAGTAATTAACTGATTAATTAGTTTCCAAGAAAAACTATATGATAATGAATGGATATACGAGCTTCATAAAATACAAGTTATACGGAACATAATATGCATTCTTTGAGTATTGCATTTATGTATCTTTTTGCTATCTGTCTTTACAGGAATAGAAAATATTATATAATGCTGATTAATCATTTCCAAGTAAAAATACATGATAATAAATAGATATACGAGTTACATAAAATACAAATAATACAATATAATATAAATTCTTTGAGTATTTTATTTATGTATCTTTTTGCGATCTGTCTTTACGAGAATATAAAATATTTCATAATATTAATCGATCATTCCCAAGAAATTTTTTATATTAGTTGACACATAAAATCAAAATATTATAGATTCCTAGAATTTTGTCGATGTCTTTCTAGTTTTTACCTTTATGTATCTCCTCTGGGGATTTTAAAGTAGCTTTATAATACTGATTAATTCGTTTCCAAAAAAAAACTATATGATAATGAATGGATATACGAGCTACATGAAATACAAATAATATAGAATATAAAATTACATTCTTTGAGTATTGCATTTATGTATCTTTTTGCTATCTGTCTTTAAGGGAATAGAAAATATTATATAATGCTGATTAATCATTTCCAAGAAATGTATTATGATATTGATTGATACATAAAATCCAAATAAGATTAATCATTTCAAGAAATTTTTTATGATATTAGTTAATACACGAGTTACATAAAGTCCAGATATTATAGATCGTCTTCTTTTTGGTGTTTACCTTTACGTATTTATCACTGCGTGATTTAAAGTAGCTTTATAATATTAATTATTTAGTTTCCAAGAAAAAAATTTATGATAATGGCTGTAAGAGTTACATGAAATAAAAATAATACAGGATAAATGCAGATTTTTTGCTTATTTTCTTGTATGTATCTTTCTGGTATCTGTCTTTAAGAAATTCCAAATGATTATATAATGATTAATTTGTTTCGAAAAAAAAGTTAATGGTACAAGAGCTACAAAAATACAATAAATATGAATACAACATAATTTTATTCCTACGCCATTTTATATATTTTTTTGCTATCTGACTTTATGGGAATATAAATGCTATATAATACTGATCAATCAATCCCAAGAAATTTTTCACATTAGTCGATACGCGAGTTACATAAAATCCGAATATTATAAATTATCTTTTTTTTGAAGTTTACCTTTATGTATCTACCTCTGTGGAATTTAAAGTAGTTTTATAATATTGATTAATTCGTTTCAAAAAAAAAAAAAAAAAAAATTATGATAAGGGCTATAAGAGTTACATGAAATACAAATAATACAGAAGAAATAAAGATACTTTGTTTAATTTATTTTATGTATCTCTGTGGTATCTGTTTTTAAGAAATTAAATTTTTTTTTTTATTTTAAAAAAAATTTATAATTTTTTGTTTTTATAAATTTAAATTATATAATGATAACTAATTAATTTGTTTCCAAGAAAACCTATGTAATAATGTATGATATACGATCTAAGTAAAATTCAAATCATACAGAATATAACATATACATTCTTTGAATATTTTATTTATGAATTTTATAGCTAAATGTCTTAAAGAGAATATAAAATATTATATAATATCGATTCATCATTTCAAGAAATTTTTGATGATATTAGTTGGTGTACAAGTTACATAAAATCCAAATATTATAGATTTCTTGAATTTTAATAATATCACATTCTGGTGTTGACCTTCATGTATAACTTGTGGGTACGCTATATAAATATAAATAAATACCTTTGTGGAATTTAAAATAGTTTTATAATGCTGATTAATTCGTCTCGAATAAAAATCATATGATAAAAGCTATAAGTGCTACAAGTCAAAGTTTGTCTATTTTGTAGAATTATTGAGGAATAGGTTCCTCGTATCTCCTGTTATTTAATTAATGTATTTAAATAATTTACCTCAAAAAGATTAAATATTAAGTGTTTAAAGTGAAATAAATAAGAAATGAGCACATTTCTAAGGAATTTAAATGCCCAAATTTAAACTCAACAGTAAGATTTAAAAAAAGAATTACAATTAAGATAGAAATTAAAAATAATGAATGTTTAATTCCCATAAAAGCTACATGAAATACAAATAAGGCAGTACCAACACAGATTCTTTGCTTATTTTATTTTATATATCTTTCTGGTATCTCTCTTTAAGAAATTTAAAATAACCCTATAAGGATAATAATGATTAATTTGTTTTGAAATGTTACACCTAAACAACAAATGTTATATACCCACTTCAGAATTATACTTTCTAATTTTTACTTCTGTTTGTCTAATCCATCGGAAAAAAAAAATCATCGAAATTCATCTCACGCGATTGATATCATTTTATAGGATCAGGATATCCTGGCTCGGAGTATAATAATTTCTACAAGTATCAATTAGATACATATTTCTACGATTATTAAATCAATATACATTTTAAAACCATACAGTAAAATAATAATGGTTAAGAAATGTCACACCTCAACAACACATGTTTCATCCCCATTTCAGATATATGCTTTCTAATTTTTACTTCTGTCTTTCTAATCCATCGAGTAAAAAATAATCGAAATTCATCTCAAGCGAATCTCGTTTTTGAGGTTCAAAATAGCCTTGCTCGAAACATAGTAATTTCTACAAGTACCAATTAGATACATATTATACATACGATTATTAAATCAACATACATTTTAAAGACATACAGCAAAATAATAATTATGTTTGTGTCCCTTTCTCAAAGAAATCTGTATCTTATTAAAGCATGCTTCCAAATTGGCGCAAATTTCACTGAGTTCCAGTAAACTCTTTTCCAAGAACAACCTTTTCTTGGAACTGTTTGAAAACTCAAAATTTCACACAAATGATAACCATTTCCTCCATCCAAAACTACTGCATATCCGGACCGAAGAGCTTCTTTCTGCCACATGTTGCATCTCTCACCAGGAATACTATTACTATCCTCTGATGGCCGTACATCCGTCTGCTGTCAGAGATCGGTTAATGACATTAAACGGCCATCATTCATCTTGGGAAAGCGAGGTTGCTGCTACCTGATTTATTTGCGCAACTCCCGCCGTCATTTTTCAGGGGGATTCAATTTAGGGGGTGCCTTCCGTCTTCTTTAGCTGGGGGGCGGGGTCAAGGGATGCTAAATCATTTGCTTCTTCTTTGGGCCCGTGCGTGAAGATGAAGTTGAATATCTGTCTGCTGGAGGAATGAGGTTTGGGGTTATCTTTCCTTCTTGAAAGATATTAACGATGATGAAACGCGTTTTCATCACTATTGTTTTAACTTCATTTTTTTTATTATTATTATTCTTGTTTCATGTTCTTTCTGGGGCTGAGTAAGTTTTTTTTTTTTTTTTTTTTTTTTTTTTTTTTTTCTCTTTAACTGTCTTCTTTAAATCATTGCGTATTAGTTTTTTTCGGTCATTAGCAATTTGATGTATTTTATAGTGTTTTTTTATTATTAAGGTAGCAGTTTTTGTTATAATTTCTTTTTAAAGATTTTATTCTTTACTTTTTTTCTTTATACTTTATGAATAAAAAGTATATAATTAAAAGTTGTTTTTTTTCACATCAAGGATTGTGTATTCTATACGCGTTGAATTCATTGATGTTCGAAATTAAGAAAATGTTCATATACTTGTCAGTTTTCTTGAAAAGTACTGAAAAAAAAATTTAAAACTAGTGCTTCAAAACAAAGATGTACTCTGGCCGTTGGTATCGAAGGCTTCAGGTTCGAATCCTGGCGGTCGCATGGATGTTTTGTTGGTAGTTAGGAATCCACGTTAAACTGTTGGTTCCTGTCTTTTTAGCCTAATAGTGTGCACAAGATGACTGCAGAGCGGCAAACCAAACCAAACAAAGATGTAAAAGTTTTATACATGACCTAGTGTTGCATACGCAAGTGTACACGATCTTGTGATCGGAACATATAGGATACGGTATAACTTCCTCACTCTGTTCACTCGCACACCGTGCCGAATTCATGGTTTTTTTTTCTTTCCTTTTTTTCTTGCATCTAGGATCGGGTATTCTATACGCATTGAATTCACTATTGTTCAAAATTAAAAACATGTTCATGCTTTGACAGTTTTCTTGAAAATACTGAATGAAAGGCAAAAAAAAAAAAAAAAGGCTGTTAACAAAGATGCAAAAGAGTTATAGATGACCTAGAGGTATATAGGCAAGTGTACACAAGCTTGCAGAACAGAGCATACAAGACAACAAGTTTTATAAGCACATGTGATAACTTCTGGTCTCTTTTCGCTCACACTAGATACTCTTAATGTAGAATATGTTTCATACATGATCCATCTGGTTAAAAATGGGGCCAAAATTTGTAAATTTTGTTGGGCATGCGCATAAGACAAAATTTCTCTCACGGTTTTCTCATTTTTTATTATTAATTTAAGTATTATAATGAATTTTTAAACCCTAAAAATAAATATACTCGTGCAAACTGCTTTTTTTATGAAAATGTTCCAGATGTTATTTTAAAGCACATTTTATTTTTCATTGGCGTTTTTTATGTTCCACTTATATATTCCACAAACATATATTTGGGAGGGCATTCCTTACGGGATACTTTTAAAAGTAATAGTACCATATTTTTGAGTCGTATAGGAAATTTTGTCGTGCCGTATTTTCAGTCGTTGCCGTTGTGCCGTTTTTTGCAGCAATTGTTTAAGACACTGATGAGTTGATTGTGAACGATATTTTGACTTGACAAATTTCGAAGTCGAGTATAAACATTCGCAGGAATGTGCTGTAACAGAAAATGAAAGTAGTCAGTAAGTCGCATTCTTTTTTTCTGGCACTGATTTCCAAAATTCAGTCATGCAAGGAGATTTGTACAACATTTGTAATGCCTTGTCCTCCTTCATTTTTAGCACTTCTATTTCTTCTATTGTTGGTTCGGACAGTATTATATCAGAAACTTGAAAACCGTCCTTAATAATATAAATTGTAAGTAGATTAACGAAAAAAAAAAAAGTTAGATTTGAAATTGTTCAGATCTACAAATCTAGTTTTAAAATTCGTTTTCAGCTCCTCAATCTTTTCCTGATATTCATTCATTTTATCTCCCTCCATATTAAAGGAATTTTATTTTAAACGAGAAAAATACTGAAATATTTTTTATTTCAGTTCATTTTCCTGGCAAATATAATACTAAAATACACTGTCCTTCGGAGTCACATCCAACATTTTCGTACAATAATTTGAGTAACCACTGTATAATAATATTTGTTAATACCCGTTTATGGAACCTGGTGGACCACTGCTCTGGCAGTCGGTGCCGCAGGTTCCGGGTTCGAGTCTCGGCAGTGCCATGGATGTTTGTAGGGATTCGGAATCCACTTTAAGCCATAGGTACCTAATATAACTGTTGGGAGTAAGGCTGACAAACCTGGTCCGTAAAAAGAAAAACGTTTCCTTTTTTGTTTCGAAATCTGCCACTAGGCAGACGGCCTTGGCTCACCCTAGGGCTGTTGCGCCAATGAAGAAGAAGAAGAATATGCATTTATAAACAACGATCTTAACTCTATCTTACTACACAGTACAAAACACTTTTTTTTTTTTTTTTGATAAACAGATATGTAGAAAATTTCTGAAGTTTGTTTTCCCAATCAACTTTGCTTTATCGTTTATTCTAAATTACAGATTTTCACAATTTCCCATTTTAACTAATAAAAAATAACTAAAATATATATACATATATAACAAATCTAATTTTATTTTTTAACAAGTTCAGTCTGATAGGACCTTTCTTAAAATATCATAAAAAATCTTGAGTTCGAAGAAAAAAGAATTTTTCTTGAAATATTAAAATAGATTTTGTTTGACTTCTCCTCCATAACCTTCCTTAGTCACTGCACTGGAATAAGAAATTTATCAAGTCAAAATATCGTTCGCAGTCAACTTATCAGTGTCTTAAAAAATTGTTGGAAAAACGGACTATAAAAATATTAAAAAAATTATCAAATAAAAATCAACTGTCCATATAATTATTGAACATTTGTGTTTTGGAATTAATGCCAAAACTCTTACAAAAATGTCTGAATATCCTCTATATTATCTTTATGCCTCGCATAAAGATAATATAGGTAAACCACGATAGAATAATATAGGTTTAGGTCAAAGACAAGTTGTTAATTTGAAATTTAATTGACAATTTAATATTCCTTTTATTTATGGAAATTTAGAAGCAGTAATTGCAAAGTTTTCTATAGAAATAATATGCATGTAATAATTTGAGTAATCATATTGATACTTCTTATTATCCAAACAATAGTCTTTTCTTCCTAATATTACACAATATTTAAAAACAACAACAACCCTACTATATCATTTACATTAGCCACGCCAACCCAAGCACAAGCTTGTAGGGCGCGGTTATCCGAGCAACATATCAAACCCCCTTAATATGAAGAACTTACGATGACAAATGAGTACAGCTGTTCCGTTTACCATAACCCTCCCCATGTATGAAGGACTTGTTCAAGTTGGTATCCGCCGCATCATCTTGGAAGTTCTGATTTGATGGACTGGCTCATCAAGACCGGTTGATGTCGAGGCATAATAAGGCACTTGGCTCATCAAAGGATGAGGTTATGAAAGAAGATAGGAGGGATGATTTTTCTTCTTTTTTTTACCATCTTCTTTCTGTGATGGTTTTGAGATCCGTTTTCACGCTTATTCCTATTTGACTGGAGTTTTTTTTGTCACGCCAGTACGTCTCAATTTGTTGGCTGCCTTCATAACATTGTGATGGGACGTTTCAAATTAGAAGTGTCCAATTTGCTAGACTGAATTGAGTCTTTTTTTTTTTTATGAAAGGTCTAATGTTTTAACCTCTTTTTAGCGTGATATTGGCAGAGTTTCCGGTTTTTGATTCTTAGTTATTTCATTCGTAACTTAATACGGGGGAATTTTTAGAACGATTAAGTGCATGGTGTATTCTCTCAAATGCTTTTAAATTGCTTAACCTCATTTTACTGAGTATTGCATACACAAATAAGATGTTAAATGGATGTAATTTGCCGTTGTGGCACAGAGCTCAAGCAGTCCTTTGTCCAACTTTAAAGATTGCAGAGCGTATAATCTGCTGATAAGTTAATATTTTAACACTTTTTAAAGAGTCTCGTGCTAACACTAAATCTTTTTTTAAAAAGTTAAAATCTTTTTTAAAGTCTTTAGTAAGCGGAATTTAAAATTCGCGTATTATGTTGTATCATTAATATCAGAGAGTTAAGTACCATTCTTTGCTATAAATAAGCGTCATTATGTCTTAATGCCATTCTGAATTTTATTTATATTGATTCTTTATTTTATCAATGATCTGCAAGAAAAACTGGACTTTATTCAATATCATGCAATCTTATTTTAATTTCAGTTAAGCCTGAATTTTTTTAGCGTCATACTGATACTGTTCCGGTTTCTGTTTAGCAGTTATTTCATGCGTAAGTGGACAGGGGGGGAGGGAGGAATGATTTTTAGAACAATTAAGTGCATGCTGTATTCGCTCACATACTTTTAAATACTTTAACCAATTTTGGTATTTATTGCATATACATACAGAATGTTAAATTCTGAAGGTAATTTGCAGCTGGGCTGTAGAGGAGATTAATCCTTTTCTTGAAGTTAAAAATACCCCATTTTAAAGATTGAAGAGCGTATATTCTGCTGATAAGTAAATATTTTAACACTTTTTAAAAGTGTCTCGCGCTAACACTAAATCTTTTAAAGTCGTTAGTAAGCGGAATTTAAAATCCGCATATTATGTTGTATCCTTAATATCAGAGATTAAGAAGCATTCTTTACTATAAAATAAGTGTTATTATGTATTAATACCATTCTGAATTTTATTTATATTGATACTTTCTTTTAACAATCTGCAAGAGACTATTTCAGTTTTGTTTTAAAATAATTGCAATACTTAATTTCATTAAATAAAAATAAATTTTCATTGCATCATAATTTTCGCTGAAGAATTAAAAAGTAATTATCTACGCTAACACGATAATACATTAAGCTCAAATTTATTGCTTTTTATTTATCTAATGTACTATGTGATCCGAAAAAGGATATACCCAAAATTTTATGAATAACTTTTAATAAACAAAAGAAAAAAAAAAGGAAAACGAAATTATCTATTGAAAAACAAATGGGAAAGCAAATATTTATTAAAAATAATTATTGATAAATTAATACGAAATTCTTTTAAATAGGGATAATTGTAAATGACGTTCAATTTTTTTCAAGTATTTAAAATTAAGTTGCTATTTGTACATACACGCATCAATTGTAATCTTTAAATTACACAGGAAATTTCTTTAGTGTGATCTAACATTCTTGCACTACCTGCTTATCGGTGATTACAGCAGTTGAAAGGCTTGCTGCTTTTTTTTGCTTGCTACTTTTTTTTTTCACTGTGTGTCCGGTTATCCTTGTATGTCCTCTCAAGGATTTTGATGGCTCCAACTGTCACAAACAGGAATAGAGGCGTTCTCCGTTATGTCGCATAATAGATAATCCGGTTTATTATACTTAGTTTTTCTGGCTGCATTTTTTGTTTAGTCAGGGTATGTGTTCGGCACGACTTTATCGAGGGGTTTTGTTGGTATATTTTCCGAAGTCCAGAAAGCATATTGTACTTTTAAGGCATCTTTAGCACATTTTTTTCTACCAGTAGAAAATTGCAACATTTTGATTAACATATACGGTAAATAATGCTGAATAATTACGGTGAATAATGGTTCAAATGCTAATTTGTTGGTCGTTGTATTATAAATATTCACGTATTTAGAAATAATGAATGATTTAAACCCTGTAAAAAGGCTCGTTGTCAAGGCTTAAAGCCACAGGAACAAAGAGGAAGATTGGTACCCAAGTTGCAATCGATAGACGCAGTTGAAAAAGATTTTGTTGTACTAAAGGTTAAGAATTAGAGAACCATTGTCATTCAGAGGAATGATGGATAATCTCTCCAAAGGAAATACTTGGCCTTACTCCCTTGGCCTACTCTGGGCTGCCGTGCTATTGATGATGATGATGATGTATTGTATATAGTCCTCTTAAATCAAAACACTAATATGCTAAGCATTAGACAATTTATAGGTGGGTTTCCAAAGGGTACTAAAGCTGCCACTGTGGAATACCACCTATAATGACAGAAATATAACAGATTCAGTGTTACAATAGTACTATTTCTTCATTAGATAGTTACATTTTAATGAAATCTAAATAATCAATAATCAATATAAGTGACATATATTTGTTGGAACTATTGCAAATGTCAAACTATTGGCCTCTACCTGTAGTTCTTAGATCAGAAGCTTAACATGCGAAAGGTGAGTTTCCACTGGATATTAAAATCTCCCGCAGTAGAACGCTAACCAGTTAAAAGCCTGATTTCATTTCAACTTCAGCTTATTGGCTAGAATTCAACGACTAATAGTATAATGGTATTTTAGTATGTGATGAAAGGCTGAACCTTAAGACTACTTTGCGATTCTCATTTGCTTGCCAAGTGATGCATCTATAGTTCTTGGATCAGTACCTTAACATGTTAAAAGGTGAATTTCTACTGGATATTAAAATCTCCTGCAGTAGAACGCTAATCAAATAGAAGCCTGATCTCCTTCCAACTTCAGCTTCTTATTGTCTAGAATTCAACGATAAGTATTATAGTGGTATTTTAGTATGTGGTGAAAGGCTGAACCTTAAGACTCCTTTGCGATTCTCATTTGCTTGCCAAGAGTTTTAAAAGTTTTTTTTGTCAATTTTAAATGCCATACATTTTCATTCAATGTCAGTTGCCACTACAACTGCAGATCTATAGCAGCTTTATCTTTATTATAGTAAAGTGTGAGACATAGTACAACTTTTAAACATTAAAAACAATTTAATCCATTTCTTAGCAGGATTCTATGTAATGTACAATTAGTTTTGAAGAAGTTTAGCAAAAAACTTATTAATGAATCAATCAATCAAAACAGTTTACAAAAAAAGGATTCTAAAACGACATCTTAATGAAAATATTTCTTTTATAAAACTTACTAGAGATATTTGATTTTTGTCCCCTCTTTTCCTCCTAAATTTTCTAATCTAGCTTACTGTTGGAAAACTTCTTTCCAAGAAAAAAAAAGCCTAGAAAACAAACAGAACTGCAGTGCCAAAGAAGAACTTCTAAAAGTCCCGATTTTCTATTTATTCGAAACCGAGATTGCCTTGACTGATGAAAATACCGTCAGAGGTCGCTGTCTGCTTTCTAAAAAGAATAAGGTCAGGTGATGTTGGTACGAAACGGGGAAAATGAGACAGCCAATAAATAAGGCTGGGACGTTAAAAGCCAAATAATAATAATAATAGTAAGAAAAAAAAATCTAAAGAACATTTCCCGTAAATTTTTCTTCAGTTTCTCCCTTTCAAAGAGTTCTTTTCGACCTGCCCTCCAATCTCCTTCCAGCTCCAACTCCCTTTTCGAAACTCGAAGATTAATCATTGATTTTCCTAAAAGTTTGCAACCGCAACCTTTCTCGACCGACCCCGTTATCTTGATTTCCATATAGCAATGAATCTTTCTAGCTGTCAGTTAACTGTTTAGAAAAACCAAGTACAGTCTCCAATGCGTTTTTAAAAATAATATGAATTATATATAGACCTTAAAAAAGGTGCAGTTTTTTAACTTCACTTAAATAGAAAGAATAATTATCGAATTAACAGAATATTCGAGTTCTAACTATTAAAAAAAATAAAAAAAGATTGGAGGATTAGTTAACTTTAAAAAAAGTCAACTTTAATTAAAAAAAAGTTAACTTTCTATCGAATTTAGATTCTATTAATTTGATAATTATTCTTACTATTTAAGTGACGAATATATCTAATTGTCAGTTAATTTAAAAAAAAATTACAACATTCAATGCATTTTTAAAATTAATATGAATTCTATACAAAACTTAAAAAGGTACAGTTTCTTAACTTCTCTTAATTAGAAAGAATAATTATCGAATTAACAGAATATTCGAGTTCTAACTATTAAAAAAAATAAAAAAAGATTGGAGGATTAGTTAACTTTAAAAAAAGTCAACTTTAATTAAAAAAAAGTTAACTTTCTATCGAATTTAGATTCTATTAATTTGATAATTATTCTTACTATTTAAGTGACGAATATATCTAATTGTCAGTTAATTTAAAAAAAAATTACAACATTCAATGCATTTTTAAAATTAATATGAATTCTATACAAAACTTAAAAAGGTACAGTTTCTTAACTTCTCTTAATTAGAAAGAATAATTATCTAATTAACAGAATCTTCGAGTTCTAGCTATTAAAAGGAAAATAAATTAAATAAAGATTGGAGGATTTTCATATACGTGGCAATGACTCTTTCTAACTGTCAGTTAACTTTAAAAAAATTAAACACAGTCTCCAATGCGTTTTTAAAAATATTATGAATTATATATAGATCTTAAAAAGGTGCAGTTTTTTAACTTCCCTTAATAAAAAGAATAATTATCGAATTAACAGAATCTTCGAGTTCTAACTATTAAAAATAAAATAAAATAAAGATTAGAGGATTAGTTAACTTAAAAAATAGTTAACTTAATAAAATGAGTATAGCCTCCAATACGTTTTTAAAAATAATATGAATTATATACAGATCTTAAAAAGTGTCTGTTTCTTAAGTTCACTTAAATAGGAAGAATAATTATCGAATTAACAGAATATTTGAATTCTACCTATTAAAAGGAAAATAAATAAAATAAAGATTGGTGCATTTCCATATAGCGATGAATCTTTCTTTCTTTCTTTTTATATCAGAAATTATATAAATTAATATGCAATAATAACTAATATAGTTTGCATAATCCTTTTTAATTGTTAGAATAAAAACGATAAATATTTAGAATTATTTAATTTATATTATTTAGAGTTAAAAAAAATGAAACATTTATTTGAAAAATCGTTGTAATAGGACTTTTTTTTTTCCCCCTTACCAGTGATTTTTTTCTCCTTACCGGGGGAAGGGGGGGATTTGTCAAACTACAATCATCATGTTACCTAGAAAACGTATTTATTATATATAATTCAAATATGAATTGCATATATTAAATAAAAATGCTTTTCAATCATTCTGTATTTATTTAATATAAAAATAAATCAATATCTATGAAAAGAAATAAATCCTCTTCATAGAAAATGCTTGACACAAGTATACACAGAACTATATTTAATTATTTTTACGGTGAAATCTAAGTAGATAAAGTTAGCGGTCCCATAAAAATAAAGGACCAAACAGATTGCTGAAGTATACCCCTGTCACGTGAGGAGCATGTTGACTTGAAAGTGGGAACTCTTATGTGCACTTTATTTTATTAATACTGTAAGCTTCGAATTTAGTTCTTTTAAATGTCCGAATATGTCAGAAAATCAACTAACTCCCCTACTACTTTTAACTACACATATCAGCTTCTGATCTTTAAAATATTGGTGCTTAAAGGCTTAAGAAAACTATAAAACAGTAATTAAAATTGATAATAATAAATTAAAGAAAAAGCAGTGTAAGAGGTTCTTTAAAATTTGTCTTAAATTGTCCCTCTTTTAATACTTAAGTTCTTAACTAACTTAACTAGTTAACTAGTCTTAACTATTTCTTAAGTAACTCTTAAGTTATTTAAAGTGCTGAGTTTATATAATGATAAAAAATAAAAAACACATATATATTTTTTTTATTTGCTAAGGTCTTGATTTTACAATAGTTACTGCTAAAATATATGGACTTAATAGACTTAGTGTAATTCGTGATAAAATTATAGCAGACAAAAACCAAACATTTTTCTGGTAGTAATGAAAATGATTATTTCAAATTTCCTCACAAGAAAACTAGAAAACCATATTTTCTGTAGAGAAATCTAGAGAAAAATCGTTTATCTATACTCAGAAGCTATATTTCAAAGCAACTGACTATTAATGCAACTTTTTAAAGATAATATAAAAGGAAAAAAATTATCAATACCTTAAAATGGCATATTAGAGCAAACTAAATAAGTTTTTCTAATTATCCCAGTATAGATAATTAAATAAATAGTCACTGCCTAATTAATCTAATTATGAAATTATTCGGTAATTAAGAGAAAAAACATAAATAAAAAAAATTTTTAATTTTTATATTAGGAATTACAAGCTAATAAGAATAGCTAATTGGTTGATTACATAAAAAGTCATTCTAAAAGTAGGCTAGCGATTCTAAATAAATTAAAAACCGTAACCGTAACAAACACCGTAATAAAAAAGCATCTGAATAAAATTGCATGACGTTAATGTTGCGATTTTAATTAGACATTAAATTAGCGAGAAAAATTAAAATATATTACATTAATTCCCTTCTCCACCATTTTTTTTTTTTTTTTTTTTTTTTTTTTTTTTTGTATATAACAAGAAGACTATCATAATTTTCCATATATGACAGTTCTTTTTTTTCCAAGAATACCTTTTGCCAGTAAAATGAAGGCCAGGATTAAATTTTTAAATGAGAAAAATAAAGTAAACGTCATTCATTTACAACAACAACAACAAAAAATAAATAAATAAAAACCAAGTAATATAAAATTTTTTTTTTAAAGTCAATTCCTACTTTTTTTTCACTATATTGCAGAAGGTCCATTATAAATAATTTTTATTCAGTTTATCTGGCGCCATCTATTGGTAGATACAGGCCACTTAAATCTGAAAAAAAAACTAAAATTAATTAATTAACTTTAATGAATGAATTAATATTTGAAAAAACTGCATCAACATCCAATGTCATCCACTACAAGTTCAAAAAAATGTATTTGAACTTGAGGGACGAATAAAAAGTATTTTGTTAACGATTGAAAATTTGAACATGATATATATATAGGGAGAGTGTGAGCTAATAGAAGGAATTTAAAAAGAGAGAAAAAAATATGAAATTGTTTTACTAAACATACTTTTTTCGAGGCATATTTAATTATAATAAAATACATTAAAAATTTAATAAAAATATATTTAATATTAACATTATAGTAATGAAAAATAAATTAAATTTTGCAATAAAAATATCGCCAGACTCGGACACGTCGATGTTGTTTTGACTAATCCCTCAGTTTCCAGCATGGCGAGACGGACAACCCATGAATAGCCTACTCATGAATGGAGAGAAAAGGTCTTCTGTTATGATGGAGCACCCGTAAGTAGAAGTCTGACTTGACTCCGTGTCGCTGGAGAAGGAGGGCAGTGCCTTCCGGGAGGATTTTTAGGGGAACTGCCCCGCATTTGCATATCGCATGGGAGGAAACCCGAAAACTCCCATCAGTTAGTCTGACTCACGAGGAAAGATACTGCACATCGCAAACGCCGAGTCTCCCCTTTTTTGAACAATGTCTATAATAATGTTGCCAGCGGATTGAACCTCAGCCCTAATGCTCACCAGCGCCGCATGTTACCACAAAACCACGAGTCGGCACGTCGATGTTGTTTTATCTTGTAAAAAATTTTGTCATAAAAGTAATTATCTATTAAATATTATTAATCACAGATATAATCAATATTATTATAATTTATTGTATGCATTCGTATGAGGGGAAAAAAATACTTTTTTAAAGATCGATGCAAACAAAAATTATATATGCAAGCATATATTCATTATTATATATTCAAAAATTATGCATTTATAATATTAATATATTATAATTCTCTCAATTAAGCTCACGGAGGGCGCAACTCGTGGCCCTGTCGTAAGGTATGCAGCTAGCTTGCAGGAGAGATTATGTTCGTATCCGCTGGTGACGTCCATTGCGTACACTGCTTTTAAAAGTGAGGTGACTCGAAGAGATTGTGAAGATATGTTAAGAGTCTCATATCGATAGCCAAGTTCCTTGGTGAGAGTTTTCTGGGTTTTCTTCCTTACGACATGCAAGTGTGATGCAAGACTCCAGGAGAGCAATATCCCTCTTCGTCACTCCTCAATGATTTGTTTGTGGTATATATAAGAACCTAAAGCCCACCGATGAAACCACCTAACCAACCCCCACCACCCTAAAGCCAAAAAGACGGAATATGAAAACAATTAAAGCACGAGAAAAATTATTAAAATATCGATGAACCACTCTTGATTATAGCTGAAACATTTTGCAATCAAACCACCTGGAATAGGGTTATAGTCAAATATTAATCAAATTCATTTACAGATAAGATTTAGAACTAAATTTCACATATGAGCAAGAAAAAACGAAAAACTTCCACCTAAACTTTGGAAAAAAATCTGATTAATTGTTTTCAAATAATAAAAATAATATTTTGAATTTTTGAAATGAGAATTTTAATTTTTTTAGCAAGAATTATGCGAAACTAAAAAAAAAAAATAATAAAAAAACCTTTAAGTTGACAAATTTTTTAATAAAACGTTCAACAGAGTATTCAATGAATAATACATTCTGTGTAATACTATTTTCAACATTAATGGGCAACAAATCGTTATAAAGATTCATTATTTTCCTACTCCCTTGCTATGCAGATCTGGCCAATTTGACCTAACATGTATAAAACGGGGGTAAAATGCTCCCTAAAATACCATTATCAGTTCCTATAGCACAATCCAGATTAGCTCCAGCATGCTTTGTACAAAAACAACAAAACCCGATTTCACGCTGAGAAGCTGAGAATTTGCGGTATGACGCTCAACAATGACAAACGACACCCACCCTAAAGACCAACCGGCAATAATAAATTTTAGACTTCTACTCCCACACCACACCATCACCCCCTAACTCCCTCCATCTCCAGTCTAAATTACCGGTAACGGAATAGATATTTTCAATTTTCTTTTGGCATCCCACTCTTGTTCTGCTAACCCCCATCCCTCTTTCCAAACGATATAGGGGCAGGGGTGGAATGTTGGACTCCCCCCTCCCTCTTCGTCCTACCCTTCGATACTCTGTAATAGATGAGTCGCCCTCATATTAGAGCGGTTTGCCAGTTGCCAAGTCACGGCCTTATGTCTAAATTGTGCCACATTTGTCAATGTCATCGTCAGCATAGGAATGATTACATGGGTAATCGGGTTTGACCATGGTTGCCCAAGAAATACCATCCCCTACCACAACTGCAATTATGGTGTTTTCTTAGCTCTACAACAAACCATAAACGGAAACGTTTTGCCCCGTTCTATTATTTTGTTTGCTTCGGAATTGAAAGACATTTTTCGTGATGAGGTTTTGTTTCTGCTTGAAGACCGTGAAAGGAACCCTATTTTTCGGTTGTAACAACTCATTTCGTTTGATTTGAAACGTTTCTTTTAGAAAAGGCCCTGTAAGGTTCTAAAGAGGCCGCTATTGGGAACAGGACTAGACATATTAAAATACATGACGTACTACTTGAATTTGCTTGTTTGAACAATTTTAGTTTACTAAAATTATTTTCTTTGAATATACTAAATCACGAGAGATCTAATTATTAGGTGCTGTTATATTTTATTTTTATGGATAACGTTATAATTGCTTTTAATTTTATTAAATGAACTTGGTTAGTAAATAAACATTTAACTTTTTTTAGCTAACATTTTAACTTTATTAAAATTGTAAGGTATATTAAGGTACATTATATAGTACATTTTTAAATTCCTTCTATTAGCTCACACTCTCCCTATATATATCTTGTTCAAATTTTCAGTCGTTCATAAAATACTTTTTATTCATCCACTCAAGTTCAAAGATATTTTTTTTAACTTGTAGTGGATGACACTGGATGTTAATACAGTTTTTTCAATTATTAATTCAGTAATTAAATTTAATTAATTAATTTTAGTTTTTTTTAGATTTAAGTTGCATGTATCTAATAATAGATGGCGCCAGATGTAAGAGGAAAATTTCAAATTTATTTGTAAAGGACTTTTCTGCAATATAGTGACAAAAAAGTAGGAATTGTAGTGAAAAGTAGGAATAGACAAAAAAAAATTGTTTTTTTACATAATTTGTTTTATGGGTAACGTTATAATTGCTCCTCGTTTTATTAAATCATTTTGGTTAGTAAATGAGCTCTTAAATTTTTAAGCTAACTTTTTAACTTTATTGAAAATATGAGGTTTGAAAAAAATATGAATGAAAAATATTAAGATACTTCATATAGTACTATTTTATGGTAAATATTATGGTATCTCTCTTTATTGAAAAAATATTAATTGGTACTTTCCTACATACCAGTTTTCGAGGAAAAAATTAAGCAATAATTAAAGCATTCTCACAGAATAAAAAACATCTTGTATAAGAATATTACGTTTATATTTTAGAAAAATAATAATAGTTCTTAAACTGTTTTTTAAAAAACACATAAAACATTTTTTTGATTATACTTAAAAAGACCCATCTAAGTTATATAATTCTTGTCAGACACGAATAAACACGCGGTTGCCTTAAAATAATACGAGATAACTTAAAATAACATGTTTCGAACAAGTAAAAAATAATTTTGAGAGAGTAAATTCGTGATGTATTGAAAAGATGCAATCATGACATGTGAGTATACCCGGGATAATTTGTAAAATGATTATTGCATTTAAATGTAATAACCGCGTAGTAACTAAAGATATTATTTAGATGCAATATACATATAGTTTCTCTAAAATATAAATTATTCCTTTGTTTGAACCATTAATTTCATTAGTCAATCCTCTTACAATTCATCTTAGGTGTTCCTTATGTAGATATCGAGTCTGTAAAGCAACATGAAATCGCTGTAGAATGATTCTTGCCAGACACTCGTGGTTGCCTTAGAATAATACAAGATAACTTAAAATAACACTCGTTTTAAACAATTAAAAATAATTTTGATAGAGTCAACTCGTAATGTATTGAAAAGAAACAAACATGAGATACGAGTATAAGCGGGATAATTTTTGTAAAGTGATTAGTGCATCCATATATATATATATATAATCCATATGCATCCATATATATATTATCTATAGAAACTATATGGCTATTATATTTAAATGCATATAAAAAAAGTATATTATATCTAAATGCACGAGTATAACAAACGAATTATTTATCTCTTGAAGATAAATAATTCCTTTGCTTTGAACCAGTAATTTAATTATTCAATCTTCTTACGATTCATCCTATGCGTTATCCTGAACTGTAATAGAAGAAAGTAAAGGTAAGTGGTCCTAATCAATCAATTATAATCAGTTCCTAGCCAATCGTTTGGATAATGAGGGATATCGAATCAAATGTCTGTAAAGCAACATGAAATCGCGATAGAATAATTCTTACCTGACACTCGTGTTTGCCTTACAATAATACAAGATAACTTAAAATAACACTCGTTTTAAACTAGAGTTAAAAAATAACTTTGATAGAGTCAACTCGTGATGTACTGAAAAAATACGAACATGACATACGAGTATACCCGGGATAATTTGTAAAGGGATTATTGCATTTAGATATAACAACCGCATAGTAACAAAATGATATTACTTAGACATAATATCCATATAGTTTCTTGAAGAACTAAATAATTCCTTTGTCTGAACCATTAATTTAATTATTCAATCCTCTTACGAATCATCTTACGTATGTGTTCCTTATGTGACTGTGAATATTTTGAGCTTAATATACTGGATGTCGAATCACTGGAGCTCTAATTTACAAGTCGTCTGGTGGATTATTTTTCGAAGGACGAGGCGAAAAATCCGTAAATGAACATCGCCCCGATGCGCAGGTTCGAGCCTTATGAATAATCATGTGTGGGAGTCGGCACTCCTTTGAAGCCTAATAACCGCGGAGCGCAGGGACCACACATTTCTTTCGCCTCCGTGAGCATTTGTAGCAAATCTTCGACTTCCTTTGCGCCTCCGCGGAAGCGACTCTGTAACCGTGATTAGTGTAATTAGAAATGACGCCTTCAAAGCAACGGTGCCACCGCTTACCTACCAAAGTCGCAGCCTCTGCCATTTTTGACCACACTTAAGCATTTTCATTTACATAAAAAAAAGTCAATAAAATATTAGACTAGTTAAAAAGCGTAATTTATAATTATTTTAATTTTATATTTTTGATATAATATACTCACGCACACACACATATATATAAATATAATTAAAATCATAAATTACACTTTCTGAACTAACCTAATATTTTATTGGCTTTTTATATTACATTATATATATATATATATATATATATATATAATGTCATCACAGCCAACCAGCGGGCGATGAAGAGAGGACATTGTTTTTTGGGAGGACTTTTAGGGGTAATTCTGTAGAAAATGTGTCATCTGTTTACCTAAAGTAAAAAAAAATCGATGATCAATAAGCAAAATTATTGATAAATTGCAACAAACAAGTAGCCTTTTTGTTGGTGAACGTCTGGGAAATTTGTTGCAATTATTTATGCCATGAAGAGCCCACCAACTGGCGATGAGAAGATGACATTGTTTTTTGGGAGGAGTTTTAGGAGTGTAGAAAATGGAATGTCAGTTTACTTAAAGTAAAAAATTGATGATGCTAAATTAGTAAGCAAATTGATTGATATAGTGCAACAAATAAGTAAAATTTTTTTTTGTTGAACATCTATTGGCTCTGCAGCAATTAAGTATGCCATGAAGAGCCCACCAACGGGTGATGAGGAGAAGACATTGCTTTCCGGGAGGACTTTTAGGGGTAATTGTTCGCATTTCTACACATGGGAGAAAGCCTGGAAAACTTCCGCTTCGCATATAATCATTTAAAATATCAATAAAAAAGGAACACTTTTTAAATTTGAATTTGAAGTAAGTAATAATTGAAGAGTAATCCAAAAACTACAAATATATATTCGATTCCTTTTTTAAGTGTAACTACAAGCAGCATTAATTGTTCAGTAGCAGGGGCTTTCTATTTTCTATGATAATGTACTCGTGATACTGAAAACAGTTACTTACAAATATTTTAAAATATTTATTGAAAGAGTAAGTTAACAACCCGTGCGATATGATTTTTCCTCATTTTTTAAAAATAATAACTGTAACGAACGCCACTATCGGATTCGGAATTGCTGTTTCTATCACGTTAACGCGGCCTGGTGACCAATTGACTAGCATTATGGAATTTAGTATCACAGGCTTCAGGCTCGAATACGGGCGGTGTCATGGATGTTTGTTAGTGGTTCGGAATTCACTTTAAACTGTAGGTCTCGGCCTGTTTAGCTCTCGTGTTTACAAGATAACAGCAGAGCGACAAAAAAAAAAAAAAAAAAATGTTAGGTGCTCACGCTACTACTGGGCAACTAGTCAGAGGAAAAAAATTTTACTTTAATTATTACGGCTTATATCAAACACAATTCCTATAACTTTATTTTTATTTCAAAAGTGATTTCAGGCATTTCTTTTCCCTTATTGTAGAAAATTATTTAGTTGTTTACGCGAAACTCATATGGAAAAGCAATACCTGAATGCTACTAAATATGATCAAAATTAATTTATTGTATCTCATGTTTGTGGCCAAAAATGGTTTCATCTCCCGTATTTGACATTCAAATCTCGCCTGATTTATTTTTGCTACCACGACGGTCATCTTGCCAGGTGTTTCTTGTACGGTTAAAATTTGGTCCAACTCAAAACGAAAAAAAAAAAAAAAAAAAAAAGTAAAAATAAAACAGGCGACGCTCTTCACCGTGTCCTATGGCAAAATAAAAACAAGTTAAGATTTAATGAAGCTGTTTGCAGGCGACGAAGAAGCCACAAAAAAGGAAGATGTCTGCGTTATGAATATTTTAACGCTTGGCGGTGACAACTTTTTTTTTCCTTTTTGTGATCTTTTCTGCCGCCTCATTATAAAAGAGCGGAAGAAATAATTATTTTTCACGGGCCGGCGTTGACGTTGAACCAGGGTTCTTTTAGCGGATTGTGTAAACAGCATGTTCCGCGAGCCGGCTTTTTGGGGTTTGTTTTTAATTTGGCCGGTTATATAATACGGCGTTTGTTTTAGTAATTTCAAACAGTTTTTCGGAAGCGTGCGCCACTGAACAGGAAGCGCTTTTTGGTGATTCTTGGATGATTACTTGCAAGTGAAGATGGTTTAAGATGTCATTTTCTTAAGATGTCGAACGGGTCGGTTTTTTTAAAGAGTGTCGTGAAGCGTTTCAATTAAAATCTCAAAATTAAAATTAACCAGAGTTGTTGTTTTTTTCTGTCTTGTATATAAAAATTCGAAGAAAATTAATTTTATACGTATATATTAATGGTGAAAATCAGTATCAATTTAATGACGGAAGCATAATCTCAAAACAGCATTATAACACAGCATACCAAATGAATACATGTTCTAAATAAAAACACTATGAACATGAAAACACTATGAACACTATGAACATGAAAACACTATAAACATAAAAACACTATGAACACTATGAACATGAAAACACTATGAATACTATGAACATAAAAACACTATGAACATGAAAACACAATGAATACTATGAACATGAAAGAACTACGAACAGGAAAACGCTATGAATACTATGAACATGAAAACACTACGAACACTATGAACATGAAAACACTATGAACACTATGAAAATGAAAACACTATGAATACTATGAACATGAAAACACTATGAACACTATGAACATGAAAACACTATGAATACTATGAACATAAATCACTATGAACATGAAAACACAATGAATACTATGAACATGAAACACTACGAACAGTAAAACACTATGAATACTATGAACATGAAAACACTACGAACACTATGAACATGAAAACACTATGAACACTATGAATACTATGAACATGAAAACACTATGAACACTATGAACATGAAAACACTATGACCACTGTGAAAACGCTATGAACATGAAAACAGTACGAACACTATGAACATGAAAACAATATGAACTATGTATGATTCTGGCTGATTACTTGCAAGTGTAGAAGGTTTATGTTATTTTCTTAAGATGTCAAACGAGTCGGAGTTTTTCAAAGAAAAATTTTTCAATTAAAGTCACAAAATTAAAAGTAACCAGAGTTGTTGTTTTTTGTCCTCTATATAAAAATTTGAAAAAACTTACTTTTTACACACATATTAAAAATATATTATTTGAAAAAATCAGTATAAATTTAATTTTGAAAGCATAAAACAGCATTATTATAACACAGCATACCAAATGAATGCATGTTCTAAGTAAAAAAAACCATGAACACTATGAACATGAAAACACTATGAACACTATGAACATGAAAACACTATGAACACTATGAACATGAAAACACTATAACCACTATGAAAACACTATGAACAGGAAAACAGTATGAACTATGTATGATTCTGGCTGATTACTTGCAAGTGAAGATGGTTTAAGATGTCAAACGAGTCGGGGTTTTTTAAAGAGTATCGCGAAGCGTTTCAAAGTTTCAATTAAATTCACAAAATTAAAACTAGCCAGAGTTTTTTTTTATCCATATAAAAATTTGAAGAAAATTAATTTTATACGTCTGTATTAAAAATATGGGGCCTGATGGCCGAGTGACTAGCACTCTGGTGCTCTGTGCCACAGTTTACGGGTTCGAGTCTTGGCTGTGACATGGATGTTTGTAGTGGTTCGTTGTAGTAGTTCACTTTAAACAATAGATCCCGGTCTAATATGACTGATGACCGTTGGGCATAGGGTTGGCAACCCCACCCCGTAAAAAGAAAAAAAAAATCTCTCGTCTCGTAATCTGCCAATAGGCATACAGTTTTGGCCCAAAATAAGGCTAATGCGCCAATGATGAGGATGATATATTAATTATAAAAATCAGCATCAATTTAAGGATGAAAGCATAATCTTAAAACAACATTAACACAAACTTAACAAGAGGACATCTTAAACAACACTACATTAATGCATTCCATATTGCAAAAAGAATTCTTTAATTGATTGGAATTTTTTCCGCATATAATATTGCTTCAAAATAACATGTTCCTACTAAAAATTAAAAATTAGCAATTGCTAGAATCATGACCAATGAGTTTTTATCCTGTAATTTATTTTATTTTTATTTTTTCAGTGTTAAAGTTATTTTTTACTGCCTGTTTTTACTGTTTTGTTGTTTTATTGGTCATTCAAATTGAAATTGCATGGGATCAGAAATACAATTCGCTGATTTATCACCAAAGCTTTTGGCTCTAATTCCCGATTGGTTAGCGCTCTGGCCTTTGGTATCACAAGCTTCTGTTTCGAATTCTTACGGTGACATGGATTTTTATTAGTGGTTCGGAATCCATGTTAAACTGCAGATCCCGGTCTAATTAGCCTATAGTGTGCAGAAAAAGGTGGAAGAGCGACAAACTAAACCAGAGATTTCAATGCAATACGTCGTTGCTATTATCACTAAAAAAGTTTTCACTTTTACTCATTTTGAGAATAAAAATGGCGAAAAGTAAGAGCAAGAGTTCATAAGCAAAACAGCTCACAGCTCTTAGACAATCTTTTGGGTACTGAACGACATCGAGTCAAATGTCTGTCAAACATCATAGAAGAATGATTGTTGTCAGATGTATGATAAGCAGATGTTGTCAAATATATAAATGAGCTAACTTTAGTTAGCATTGAAATAATATAAGCAATGGTATAACAATAGTGGGGCAAGACGGGCAAATTGCTACATGAAAGAGGCTATGAGTACAGAAAAGGCCTGACAAATTAAGAAAATATTACAAAATAAAGAAACATTTATTAATAAAGTTAATTTTATTAATACTATAGTTAATAAATTTAAGTTACTAAAGTTGTAAATTAAAAAAAAAAAGTATCACGGTTTTAGATAGTAACATGTCTAGCAATGGAAAATATCTTAGTGGGAGTGAAAAAGGAAAAAGAAAGATGGAGTTTGAAGTAAAAAATAAGAACTTAACTCAAATAAGTCAATACTTTAAGATTGAGGAAGAAACAAACGAACAATGTGGCGGAAATGAAGAAATTAGCAGTAGTGTTGCAGTCCTGACAACATTGGTCCAGAGCCACCACAACACTTTACTAGCGATACACATAATCAAAACCAGTGAAGTGACTGAAATTGACTTGGAAAAAATTACATCTTCGTCAGATAATACTGCTTAGGGTCATTTTAAAGTATTCAATCATCAGGTGAAACGGCTTGCGATCGAAAATGGACATTGCAAACCAAAAGGCACCTACAAATAGTACATTATTAAAAAGAAAAAATCAAGATACTTTGCATTAAGGGCCCCCATTCAAAAAAATTGCCACTGTACTCAGAAGGTATAGTTACGCTATTGAATACAAGGTTGTCCAAAATACTCACTATAGTGAAATAAAAATTTATTTTTTAAAAACAATATGAATAATGGATACACATTTACTCGGGATAATATCCAGTGCATATTCCTCGGGATAATATTGGATAAAATTCGGACAATTAGCGAATTTACTCAGTGCATATTCCTCGGGATAATATTGGATAAAATTCGGACAATTAGCGAATTTACTCGGGATAATATGCAGTGCATAGGATTCTTGGCGAATATTCAATGGTTAAGATTACATGAAAAATTGAAGTGAGTTGAGTTTAGAATTTCATAAAAAGAAGATGTCGACATTGTGAATATTTTAACAATTAGCGAATTTACTTGGGATAATATCCGGTACATATGATCCTTGGCAATTATTCAATGGTTAAGATGATATAAAAAATTGAAGTGAGTTGAGTTTAGAATTTCATAAAAAGAAGATGTGGACATTGTGAATATTTTAACAATTAGCGAATTTACTTGGGATAATATCCGGTACATATGATCCTTGGCAATTATTCAATGGTTAAGATGATATAAAAAATTGAAGTGAGTTGAGTTTAGAATTTCATAAAAAGAAGATGTCGACATTGTGAATATTTTAGCAATTAGCGATGGCACAATTAGCGAATTTACTCAGGATAATATCCAGTAAATAGGATTCTTGGTGATTATTGAATGGTTAAGATGATATAATACTAATAAAAAAACTGAAGTTAGCTAATTTTAGAATTTCATAAAAAGGTGTCGACGCTGTAAATATTTTAACAATTAGCGATGGCAAACTCTTTTTTTTTTTTTTTTCTTTCTCTTTGCATTCTTAAAAAAACAGAAGTAATAATTATTTTTCATAAAGCAGCGTGGACTTTGAACCAGATATCTTTTGATTGTTTATGTAAGAAGCGCAAAAGTTGATGTTTTTACGATACGTGCTTATTATTTTAATTCGGTTTGCGAACAGTTTTAATTCTTTTAATTATATAATGCGTTGTGTTTAAGTAATTAAAATATTTTATGGACGGGTTTTAGAATGCTTTAAGCGATTCTGGTACTTCCTGTAATTGAATATGGCGTAAAGTGTCCTTTTTTCTAATGTTGTTTTAGTTCAAAGAGAAGATGCTTTCTGAGAGCATTTTTAATTATGTTAACCAAATAAAATTTTTAAATAATTAGAGGTCTTCTGAATAATTACATCAGATTCAGGAACAGAAATTGTCGTAAAAATAATATAAATCTAATGTGCGCATTATAACCTTTAGATAACACTTGACTGCTGACTTCTTTAATGTTATCGAGAAAGTTATACAGAACACAATCTACGTAGGATAATTTAGAAAAATGATTTTTTATATACAATTATATAGAACCTCTTCAATTTTTCACACGAATTCAATAACATTTATAAAAGTAGTCGAGGAAACAGTGTTGAATAGTAACGAGCTGTTACAGTCATTGCATTCAGAAACGAGGTTAGGTTTGTCGCTCTACTGTCATTTTGTGCACACTTGGGCAAATTAGATAGGGACCTACAGTTTAACGTGGATTCCGAACCACTCACAAACATCCATGCCGCCGCTATGATTCGAATCTTAAGCCTGTGATACCAACTGCCAGAGCGCTAGCCAGTTGGCCATCAGGCCGCTTCAAAAATGAGGAGAAAAAAAGAAATATATAGAACCCCTTCTGTTTTTAATACGCATTCAAATAACCTTTAAAAGAAGTAGTCGAGTAAACGCTGTTAATTATTAACGAGCTGTTGTAGTCATTGCGTTCAGAAAACAAGAAATTCGATGCTGATTTCGACAGTGCTTGTAAGTTTCACATTTAGTCTTTAGCTGGTGGGTTTTTTCCCTTGAGTTCTCCCTATGAGTTACAAAGATGGGGCAGTCAATCCTGAAGTTCTTTTTTTTTTTATCACTCGTTGGCCATGAAGGTATGCCCACCATACATAAGAAAAAATTAGTGCAGCTAGTGTACATTAGGGGGAGTTGCGAATATGCTTACGGTGTTTGTTGTAATCATTGCTGTCAGAAATAAGACTTAATGGTGATTGTAACAGCATATATAAGTGTACATGCTCCCTTCTCAAGCTCCTGGAAACGAGTGAAGAAGAATCTCAGATAAAGGCCTGTCCAAAATAGAATGAGTCCCATTCGAGAACCCATTAGAAATCGCTTTGAGAGAACCCCTACCAAGAAATCATGTATCTAGACCTCTCTCCGACAAGAGTCGGTCGCGTATTATTGCGGGAGATTTTAATATCCGTTGGGAACTCACCTTTAGCATGTTAAATTGAAGAACTACTGATAATCTAGCGGCCAACGGTTTGACATTTGCAATAGTTTCAGCATATGTACCATAAAAATAAAACATCTTATGTTTCGGATTTTGCCAGTAGGCAGACGGTTTGGTACGCCATGGGGCTGTTGCGCCATTGAAAAAGAAGAACTATTTTTAAGATAATTTAATGAAAATAACACATTTAAAATTCTGAAAACATTTTAACAAAATATTTTGAAGTATCGCATTTCCGAAATATATATATTCGTATTTCCAAGTAATGTGCAGTAAAAAAAAAAAAAAAAAAAATAATAATAATAAATAAATAAAAATATAAATAAATCTGTTAATCAAATAAAATTAAAAAAAAAAACATGTTATTTGTAGAGGATTTTAATTTGAGGTCATTTGCTATTACAACGATATATATGTATTTGATTCAGAATGAAGAATGAATGAATTTAATTTAAGGCGTACCATAGGAAAACTATTAAAATCCAATCATAATTTAATTTCAAATTTTAGAGCAACCATAAGGTGACAATTCGATCAATTGAACTCTTCATATCACCTCCTTTCGACAAACGTTAGGACTCTCCGATCCAAGGATTTATCGTGCCCTTTCCTGTATAAGCACACAAGCTTTCGATTCAACATCACTTCATGGATTTCGAACTCCTTTTAAAACCTCTTTTTCTCCAGGTCATTTCCTCCAGTGAAAAAAAAAACATTAAAGATGAAAATTAAAAAGTAAAATAATAATAATAATGATAATAAATAAAAACCAATCATTAAATTTTAAAAATAAAAGCCAATAAATTTGAAAACAATAACCAAATGATAAATACATAATCAAACAAAAATTCTCGAGGTATTTATTGTCGGTTATTTTGGGTTCCAAAGATTTCGTTACGAAATTTAAATAGTCTCTGCCCGCAACATATTATTTAATTAAATAATTTTATGACTAAGTTCAAATAAATTTACAAAGACGGGCTCTCATGTTTTAACATCTGCGGCTTTAAATTCATCCATTACTATTACTACTTAATACTACAAATAATCTATTTTGTTTTTCACTAGAACAAAAGAGAACAACCTAAGCTGATTTTCCAAGGACATTTTATAGTGCCTTAAGGAAGATTTGACAGCGCTTATCGAACAAATCCTATGTAGAAAAAAATCTCCTTTGAATGCTTCGCGCTGTAGATTCGGATCTTAAAATAAAATGTCACTTCTATCACACTTACAGACACAGCCTCTGTCACCCTCCCGCCTTATCTGCTTGCCCCATCTCCAGAGTTTCAATGTCCTCTAGACATGAGTGTGCAGATAACAGTAAACCATTGTTTTTGAGAAAGATACATGCGAATATAAACGCTTCAAATTCGGACAATCCAAGCAGATCATGAGAAAAGGAAATGCTCAGAAAGCTAAACTATTGGAATGGAATGAAATCGGAACAATTGAAAAATGGAACAATATTTATTACAAATTATGGATTATAAAAAAGTTTTATTGATTTCGTCATAGATATTATTGAGAGTTAAAAATAATGTACATCAGGGCATTGAAGTAAAAATCTTCTTCAGATGAATCTTCTTTTTTTTTAAGGAGTGCCTGCCCGAAATCTTACATTGAATTGGATAATAGGATAGTTCTTTGGACTGATGTATAGTGCTTTGGACTTTTGAATGAAGATAGTTTGGTTAGTAATCCACAAATGATTCTAAACTTAAAGTCTCTATATTGAAGTCAGGATGAGTATGAAAAATATGTGGTACTTTGGATAAAAGTTTTTTTTTTTTGTCATGCGCAAGGAGGTTAGCAGAAAGAGAAAAAATTACTTGGTACCATCCATAAGATGTTGGTTTTAAAATGTTGTGACAAAATATGTGTGTAATGTAGATATCTGAAGTGGCCGCTTTAGCAATCTCTTGTGCGCACCCTGAATCCTTTACAAAATAAGATGGCAGATTATACTGATTTGATGGTATTGGCAAAATGTTAATGTACAATAGCATGCTCCCTGCGACTCATACTGAATCTACTTTTGATGTTACATTATAGTGGCAATATGTGGGTACGTTTTAGTATACGCCGCTTGTGGCACAACCCGAATCCTTCATAAATTAAGATGGCAGATCCAGAATGGCAGATTATCTTGATTTGATGGTATTGACAAAATGTGGCACGCTCCTTATGATGCATACCGAATCCACTATTGATCTCACATTATTGTGGCAACATGTGGGTGATTTTTAGCATGCCTCATGTGGGTCATAGGGAACCCTCTATATATCTTCTTTTGTATTCATAAATGACCACAAATTAAAATTCCAGTCACTGAAAAATAATTAACTTTCCCACGACTTTTTTTCTTTTGTCATAGGTGGGCCTAGTGTTTAGTTATAAAAGACGAAGAGGACGAAGGAGAGATATTGCCGTCATAGAAGACATTTAATGGTGTCACTTGTTTGCTTGTTATATGCAGGTAAACCAGAAAAACTTCTATTATACAAAACTTTTAAAGTGAGACTTTTTAGATACTTCGTTTCTGAAAGCCATAACTGCAACAGACGCCACCAGTAGATTCGAATTTGAGCCATCCTGCACGCTAGCTGCTCACACTATTGCTGAGCCTTTATTTAGACTCTTATACCACATTGGTGAAGATATAAGAGATGCGAGGAATAAGAGTGGCTATAATGCAATATCTGACTGATTATTAGCACATTAAGCTTCTAATTTAGGAAATTCAGAGAAAATCAGTAGTCCGGCCAACAAGTCAAAAAGAAAGTTGCCTTGTTTAAGCAGTGGAAAAACACGATAAATCAGTGCACTGGTAAATACTTTTATTGCGGTCTAAGTGTAATATTCGAACTCATTCCTACGGTAGCTTTTTCAACCTGCGATGGGCAGGGTTACAACCCAGGGTACCAACATAGATCTTCCAAAATGGTGATTCCATTATAAAAGGCACAACAAGCTTATAGGGTTTATGAATTGACCTTTATAAACATTCATAGCCTTCCAATAAAAACAAAATCCTTTGATATAACACTTTCAAAATACTTTTAAAATTACAAGTATTGCACCAATCTACACCGATTTTTTAGTTTAATTTATTGTCTAACACAAATCGATTGAATAACATTAATATAATATATAATATTACCCAAATATTTAAAAAAAATTATATTAGACATTCATACGAAAAATATATCAGTTACTATACGTTAATTTATGTATTTAATGTCGACTTCATTCTTTGAATCAAATGAGATTTAAAATATTTAAAGAAAATACAGTGAAAATCTAAAGCGAGCATTTTCCTTTGTGAGTGGTTCGGAATCCACGTTAAACTGTAGGTCCCCTAATTAGCCCAAAGTGTGCACAAAATGAACAAACCTTCATTTTTTGCACATTTTGAGAGAGCTTTTGAGACCTTGAGAGTTTGGCACACTTTCATAAGAGCGATAAAACTAAACCAAACCAAATCCTTTCCAATCAAAAGTCTCTTTGTCAAGAGATGTGGTCCATCCAAAAAGTTATCAATGTAACAATTGCAAGAAAAATGTTAATTTTTAATTTATTTTACATACATTTATTAAATTTTCTGTATACTACTTTAAAAATTTTTTTAAAAAATCTAGTGTTTTTTGAAAGAATGTTTATTTATTTATTTTATTTTTTCAATCAGAAAAAAAAAATTGCTTACCACTTCGCCATTCAAGCAATTAAAACAGTAAATGACATTTTTAGATATTTTACAAGATTTCTCGAAATCAAATTACATAGTGCTCTTTTCTACAATTTTCTTAAAGGAATTCGTATCAAAGATATTTGGAAGAGGCGCCATTGCATTTAATTTGCATTTAAAGTTTTTTGTTTAATCCTTGATTAAGAAAAAAGCAGTCAATTCAAGAATAAGTTCTTTTAGAGTTTTGTAGAACTGAAATAACATACTGGTCTTCTTCTATAATTTTATTTAAGAAATTCGTATAAAAACCATGAAATCTGGAAAGAGTATCATGCCGCTTAATCTTTACTTAATCTGAAACAAAAAGCTTTTTTTAAATCGTCGTTTAAAAAACACCCAATCAGTTTAAAGAATGTGCCATTTTCAGTTTTTCTCGATCAAAAATAACAAAGTGGTCATATCTTAAAATTTTGTTTAAGGAATTCTTATCCAAAACATTGTAAGAAGTATCATGCCGCTTAATCCTCAATAGAGATTTTTTTATTCTTGTTTAAAAAGCAATCAATCAGCTAAAAGAACTTATTGCTTTCAAGTTTTCTTTAACTGAAATAACATAATGATTTTCTTCAACTATTCTTCTTATGGAATTCGTATCAGACTGATAGGTATCATACCGCTTAATCTGCAAAAGTAAAAGCCAATAGATTCAAAAGTGAAATGTTTTCAGGCTATCTAGGACATAATGGTCTTGCATAATATCTGTTATTCTACCAAAAATATTTGAAATTTCGTCATGAAATTTGTATCAAAACTATTTGAAAGATGCCACGTAATATGCATAGAAAGCTCTTATAGTACATTTTAATCCTTGTTTCAGAATAAGGCCACCAGTTCAAGAACAAATTGTTTTCAGAATTTCTGAAATATCCTATTGATCTTCTTTTACAATTTAATTCAAAGAATTTATATCCAAAATATTTTATAGAACTCTATACTACTTATCGACATCAAAACGTTAATCCTAATCCTTGTTTAAGAAATAGCTAGTTTTGCGAAGAATGAGCAAATTCTTCCAAATTCTCTCTAAATCTACAAAAGAAGTTAACCTCGTTAAGGTAACCGACCTCATTGAGAGTCAAAATTTTTAAATAATGTTTCGTGGAAATTATTTTTGATACAAAAAAAAGAAAAAAAGTGTCTTACATAAACTAATATTTTTAAAAGTGTCTTATATATACTAATAATTTTTAAAAACTTTCATTGTCTGATAATAAATTAAAGACAATATTTTCAATTTTGAGAAGATTATTGTGTGCAAATGTTTTTTTATTCTAAATTTATGACATAATGACCTTTTTTTTTTAAAGAAATTACTATTAGCAGATCTCTATGGGCAAATGATAGCGTTTGTAAATTTCACTATATGTTGATTGTTTCTTTAAAAAAAATATATATAATTTAATTCTATGACCTTTTAAAAACATTAGGGCTAAAATTCCATGGGAAATGATATCATTTATAAATTTCACTATAGGTTGATTGTTTCTTTAAGAAAAAAAATGGTATTTTAATTCTATGACCTTTTAAAAACATTTTGGTTGAAACTCTACGGGCAAATGATATCAGTCAAGTGATTAAAGTCAATTCCTACTTTTTTTTCACTATACTGCAAAAAGTCCTTTATAAATAATTTTCATTTATTTTTTTAAGTTTATCTGGCGCCGTCTATTGGTAGCTATATGCAACTTAAATCTAAAAAAAAATATAATTAATTAACTAAATTTAATTACTGAATTAATATTTTAAAAAAAGCTGTATTAACATCAAGTGTCATTCACTACAAGTTTAAAATATTTGAACTTGAGTGGATGAATAAAAAGTATCTTATGAACGATTGAAAATTTGAACAAGATATATATAGGTAGAGTGTGAGCTAATAGAAGAAGTTGAAAAAATATAATTTAATTCTATGACCTATTAAAAACATTTGGACTAAAACTCTATGGGCAAATGATATCGTTTCTAAATTTCGCTATATGTTGATTGTTTTTTAGAAAAAAAAAATATAAAAATTAATTCCATGACCTTTTAAAAACATTTTGTAGAATCCTAAGCTGTGTCATTTCGTAACACATGAGGAGGGGGAGAAAGGAAAAAAAAAGAAGAAAAAAGGGCATGTTTAGCAGGAATTTGAGTTAGAAGAGGAGGGAAGAGAAACAAAGGTCTTTTTTCGACTTGATAGATTGAGCGAGCACGACATACAAAGTAGGGGAGACAGCCGAGGAAACAAAAAGCAATAAAAAAGAAAGCAACGAAAATAAATGTGTATCTTTTCCCTCCAAAATTTCTCGCCCGCTTTGCGTTGCGTTTTTTTCGCAAAGAGTTGCAACAATTTTCTTCACTGTGACGCGATGGCGAACAGCGAAGTAAAACAAAAAAGCGCCAAATCGCCAATTCATGAATTTTTGTAATTATGCATACTGCAGAGACGGAACAGACACCCAGAGAGTTTTCTTTTTCAATTCCTACTATTAGTTTACACTATCCCTATATATATCTTGTTCAAATTTTCAATCTTTCACAAAATACTTTTTATTCAACCACTCAAGTTCAAATACATTTTTTTTTGAACTTGTAGTGGAGGACACTGGATCTTAATACAGTTTTTCCAAATACTAATTAAATTTAATTAATTCATTTTAGTTTTATATGGGAGAAAAATTTTCTTTTATATAAGATATTTAGTAGGAGATAAATTAAGGAATAAATACCGTCAGTGGCGAAGCGTGTAGATCGCTGGAGAAAAATTTCTTTTTGCATTCTGGGTTCTAGTCTGAGTCAAGGAGGGAACAAAATGGAAAATAAAACAGGTGAATAAATTAGTGGAAGAGATGGAAAGTGTGTGTGAGAGAGAGAGAATTTTTTCTAAGCTAAAAAAATGAATGAAAATTATTTATAAAGGACTTTCTGCTATATAGTGAAAAAAAAGTATGAATTGACTTTAACATTTTTTTTTATAATACTTGTTAATCATAGGGACAGTGAGGTTGTGGAAGAAAAATCACTGCGACTAATCACATTGACAAAATCATCGTTTGGATGATTTGTTGAAACTGTTCCAAGCATTTTCTACATAAATTAAAAAAGTGATTTACAGACACAACATCATTCTAAATAATATTGTGCCTTATGCTTTGTCTTCTTTAATTTTTTTTTCGATTTTAATTTCTTTAATTTTATAAATCTATTTATATATTAAAAAAATAACTTTTAGTTACAATATTTTGATTGGCACTTCAGAATTGATTGTTAGACAAAATTACTATTGGCTACATTATTTTGACGATGACAAAATATATCGCCAAATACATTTTTACAGTAACGAATATACAAATATACAGTAATTTTCAAGCCATTTTTAATATACAGTGAACTTTCTAAAGGATACTATTTCTGTACAATAACGCTCTGTTAACTGTTTATATATGTTTATTTATCTATATTTGTTTTTACGTATTTTTTTTTTAATGAATGAAAGGGACCCAAAAATTGTGATAATATTCTCTATCTTGTACGTATTATTAAATGAAAAAAAGGGGATGCTTTCAAAAAGCTTATTTGCTTCATAAATGTCCTGTAGTTGACCTTGGAACTATGAATTGTAGAGTAAAAGAGAAAGTGGAAGCAGTGCTTTTCCGGTTTAATCGGCCATTTCTTGATCATGATTTGTAAAAACATTTTTTTTTAGATTAAGAAATATGATACTAGTTTCAGACACTTTTGGTTTGAAATTCACTCCAATAATTGTACGAGTAGCCTAATGTGCTGATATGCTTATGCTACTAATTGCTTATGAACTTTATGCTTATGTTATTGGTTGCTTATGCACTTTATATTAATGTTATTCATTGCTTATGAACTTTAAGAGGTTATTAATTGCTTATGAACTTTAAGATGTTATTAATTGCTTATGAACTTTAAGCTGTTATTGATTACTTATGAAATTTGGTTATACAAACTGTATTTATAGCTTGGATTACATAAATAAAGAATAGATAAATGTGCTTTTTTTTTAAATGATATCAAAAGTTGAATAAAAATTACTTCTGAAAAAATTAATGTTGATTTATACTTTTTAATGTCTTTTATATGTAATAATAATTATATTTATAGCTTTCCTTGTATAAATAATGTTTATTAACTTAAATGGGAGCAGCTGCCTTTTTTTGACCGAAATGATGAACCGGTGAATTTTAGAAGTTTCGTTGTATTGCCAATTCTCAATAGAATATATATATATAAAATATATAATCAAGTAATTTTTTACACCTTTTGATTAAATGTCTCCTTCTTCTCTAGAATTATAATCTTACAAGATTATTCCGACTATACTCGTATCTTACGTTTGTATATTTTTGGAATGTCACGAGATAAGTCGTGCAGAAATGAACCTTTAATTCTGAACTAGGGACAAGTGTTTCTGACTGCCGTGTATTATTGAAGGGTAAACACGAGAAGTTCACTTGTGATACTGTACGTTCAGGCAACAGTCATTCTATCGTGATTTCTTGTTGCTTAACAGATGTCCTTCAGTACTCAAAATGTTTACGAATAATTGAGTGCTATTGATTTGCTTATGAACTTAATGCTTATGTTATTGATTGCTTATGAACTTTGTGATTCTGCCATTGATTTATGAATTTTATGCTTTTGTTATAGGTTGCTTATGAACTTTATGCTTATGTTATAGGTTGCTTATGAGCATGATTCTGTCATTGATTTATGAATTTTTTCCTTATATTATTGATTATGTTATCGGTTGCTTATGAACTTTATGCGTATGTTATTGATTGCTTATGAACTTTATGATTCTGACATTGACTTATGACTTTTATGCTTATGTCATTAAATTTATGAACTTTATACTTATGTTATAGGTTGCTTATAAACTTTAATCTTTTTTCAAAATGAAACAGAAATTTTTAATGATAATAGCAGTGATATATTGTAAGGGAATTTCATAAGATCTTTCGATAAATCAGAGAATTTCTGATTCTAATGTGAGGTCTGATAGGCTGAATTTATACTTGAACGTATAAATTTATATTAAATTAAAAAATTATATTAAAAATATATATTAAAAAATATTTATATTAAAAAATAAATATTAAAAAATAAATAAATAAAAGGGGACAGATTCGTACTGATCATATTATAACAAAGCATATTCTCAATTTTAGGAAAAAAATTGTTCTGAAATAAAACTTTATTTGAAAAAAAAATGATCTTACTAACATTTCTAAAATCCTTATTTTTGTTGCACATATATTTGATGTCATACTAGCGCTCTGGTGCTCGGTAACACAGGTTTCGCGTTCGAGTCCCGGCGGTGCCATGGATGTTTGTAGTTTTGTTCAAAATTCACTTTAAACCGTAAGTTCAGGTCTAATATGACTCTTGGGCGTAGGGCTGACAACGTTACCCCGTAAAAAGGAAAACATCTCCTGTTTCGGAATCTACCACTAGGCGAACGGCCATGGTCCAGCATTGACTGACCGGGCAGTTAGTTATTCGATGTCATAAGATTAAATGTTTTCATTTTACTTCTCTTCAGTTATAAATATTATGTTTAATCTTCTTATGTTTAATTTTGTGTTAATAAATATTATGTAAATTCTTAAAATTTAAATTTAAAAAAAAAGTTTCACTTAAATACTGTATCCAACAATTATTAAGTTAATAATAATTTAAAAGAAGCTTTATAAAGTTTTTATGGCTTAATGCTTTATATTTAGCCACATTGCAGTTCTATCATAATCGAATTTAATAAATGCAGAAGTTTTGACGAATCATAATTATTATAACTTTATTAATTTTTATAATTATTATAAATATATTAAGCGAAAATTATGCAATACACTCTAAAGTAGATACAGATACAATTATTACATTTTCTGATGAATTCAATTGTTTTTTCCTAGTATATGAAAGCAAAGTTATTTATAAAACTGAGACACTATATTATTAATAAGTGAATGGTGGCAAATGCTTCTTTAGAATATAAATAGGACTTTTAATAGATACAGATATTTGTTAAGTATTACGAAAAATATGTATTCAAAATAATAATGAATTTTAGATATTTCTAAATGCTTTTTTAAAAAACATTTTGTAGCATTTTAGCTCAATTTAATTTTTTTAAAATTTTCTTCAATTAAATAATAATTTTTGAAAATTTGATTTTTACAGTTAAATGTTATTAAAAAAATCAACTTGCATCAATTTGTTCTGACTTGATTTTTTCGATTAAATCTTAGCACTGGTTGCTTTATGTAAAATTATTCTTTGGCAGCATTAATTTCAACCAGTATTATACTAAAAAGCTATATTAACTATTTGTTAACTAAGCTGTATTATTTTAACTAAGCTTTATAACTATTATTTGCAATAAAAAAATGAAACTTTTTAGAATTTTTATATGCTTGCCATGATATAATTGACTTAATATTAGTTTAATATTAGATAGTATATGCATTATAAGTGAAAATAAATTATAAGATTTTATCATATTATTTAAAGATATGTTAAAATTTCAATAAAAATATTGTCTAAATGTCTAAAAAAAGTTTCTATGATAATAATAGATCAAAATAAAATACCAAATAATAACTTTGGCGTAGTACATTCTGTGGCAAAAAATCTGATACCAAGAGCTAAGTTCATGATTTGATGTAACGGAAGTGACGTAAATATGTCACTTCCGTTACGTTTATTTTAAATATCTAAATGAAAGGTTTCTATGATAACAATACATCAATATAAAATACCAAATAATAAGTTTGGCGCAATACATTCCATGCCAGAAAACCTGATGCCCATGAGCAAAGTTTACGATTTGATGTAATGGAAGTGACGTAAAAATGTCACTTCTGTTATGTATATTTCCCATCATCAAATTTTCATATGCAAGCAATATCACACTGAAAACAGATTTAATTTTAATTAAAATTTTGGCTTAAAAAAGTGAATTTAGGTGATAGTTAGCCAATTGTAGTAAACCTCAACGTCTACTGATCTGTGTTGCTGATAAGAGCCAATTACTACGCAGTCTCGTAATAACGCAGAACCGTGGAATTTAAGCAAAGAAAAACTAGCGAGATATTTTGGCGCGATTTCGCATCATACTTCTCCCCACCCCCCGTACTTTAAGACAAAGGATCCTTTCTGTTGTCATTTGTTTGTGGATATCCCATGGTCTGGATTTACTGTCTTTCATTTTTTTTTTTTCTTTCTTCTTTTTTACATCACCAACGTTTGTATTTTGTTTTCTGACTTTTCGAAAACTTTTCTTTTTGTTATTTTTATTATTACAAGCGTTTTTTTGTTTATCTGATTTTACGTCGACGTGGAAAATTGTGGAATGGGTACGTGCGTTTGGTCCAGTGTCATCAATCAGAAATGATGCATCAAGAAAGAGAAGTGAAAACAGCTGTTAGTTGAAATTAAGCGTTTTGATTCATTAAAAATTTGGACATGTAAATTCTTCTCTTTAAAATATTAGTATTTCACAAAGGAAAAATGTTTTAATTAGTCTATGTGCCTTAAAACGATTTATATATCAGACTGTCGTTGACATTTATTTTCAAAATACACTTTGCTCTGAGATCTTATTTGGATGTTAGGTTTAGATGCTCAAATTTTTACATCCAAAATTTGGACATCTAATTTGGGCAATTACTGTGTCATTTGGGCACCCACAGTGAAGCACAGAGGAAAATGTTTTAATTAGTTTATGTGTCTTAAAAGGAAATATATAGAACCATCGTTGTCATTATTATTTTCAAAAGACACTTTGATCTGAGATCGTTTGGGTTCATTAGAAAATTGGGCATATAGTTTGGGCACCAACTGTATCATTTGGACATCCACTGTGAAGCCCACAAAGCAAAATGTTTTAATTAGTTTATGTGCCTTAAAAGAAGATATATATATATCGGACCAACGTTGTCATATATATCGGACCTTCAAAAGACACTTTAATTTGGCATCCATTTTGGTTCATTAAAAATTTGGACATCTAAACTCTTTTCTTTAAAATATTAGTATTGAACACCCTCTGTGATGCACAAAGTAAAAAAGTCTATGTACCTTAAAATGATATGTATTGGACATCGTTGTCATTATTTTCAAAACACACTTTGGTCTGAGAACCGTTTTGGTTCACTAAAAATATGGACATCTAATTTGGATACTTTCTATACCATTTGAGCATCCACTGTGAAGCACAAAGGGAAATGTTTTAATTTTTATGTGCCTTAAAAGGATATATATATCGGACCATCGCTGTCATTATTATTTTCAAACGACACTTTCATCTGAGGTTCATTAGAAATTTGGACACCTACTGTACCATTGGGGCACCCATTCTGAAGCACAAAGGAAAATGCTTTAATTAGTTTATGCGCCTTAAAAAGATATATATATCGGACGATCGCTGTCATCATTATTTTCAAAAGATACTTTGGTCTGAGGCCTGGTTTGCTGATTAAAAATTTGGGCATCTAATTTGAACACGTACTGTGAAACACAAAAGAAAATGTTTTAATTAATTTATGTACCTTAAAAGGGTATATATAGGACCATCGTTGTCATTATTATTTTCAAAAGACACTTTGTCCTGAGACCTTTTGACACTGATAATAATAAATCCAGCATTAACCATGTTGCACCATGAAGGGGAAAAGAGGCCTACATCCACCGCAGTTTAAAAGAACTCCTTGGGAATACGACATATGGATCGATTAAATATTTTTATTGCAATAAATAATGGAGTATAAGGCATGCATAAATCGCTGCACATTTTACATATTACACGCCTTTATGAAGGCTTTTGTGCACAGTTAATCTGGATGCCAACTTTTCAGTGGCTGTTATAAGAGAAGATCTGGTGAGATGGTGCAGTGTGGAGAAGAGAAGTGGATGGTGCAGTGTTTCTGTGCCTTCATGCAGTTAGCTGGAAATAGATGTCAACTGCGACACTCCTTTCTGATTCTGAGATGCATTTCACAATGTGTGACTTACAGAAGGGTTCATATTCAATCATCTTGTTGCAAAAGATTGACTCTAGTCTGCTTCAAAATATATATATATATATATATATATATAATGATACACTTCCTCTGTAAGTGTATGTTACTCTTCTCTGGAACCAGAGTTTCTTATGTATTTTCACCCACTGACCGACTGTGATTTGTGTCATCAGTTCCTATTTCAAATTTTATCCCTTTCGGAGTTTTTTTTTTTTTTTTAACAACTTTGAGTTTGCCATTGCATTAATTGATCAATCTTTATAAATATTCTCATATCAAATACACTACATCTTTCATTATATACATAACATGTAATTAAAAGGAAGATAGGATGATTTAATTTCATAATGGTAACAACACGTTCCAGGAATAATGAAATTATAGAATTATAGAATTAGCACGGTATAAACAACAATGAAGAAAGATTATTTTTTACTTCTGTAGGTGAAAAAAAAAGAAGAAAATGTAAACAGGCTATTCTATTTCAAAAGAAAAAACAATGCCTTACTATATTGCTTCTTATAATTATAATAATGACAGACAAACGAAATAAATAAGTTAAGTATGCTAAGAAAAATAATTAATTCAGTAATTACAATCTATTTTCATAGATCCAGTTTTAAAAATTGTGCTTAGCTTTTTATTTTTGATCTGGAACTTTAATGCAGATAGGTATTGCAATAACTAAGAACAAATTCGAAGTTAAATTTAGGTTTCACAATTATCATTTAAATTCACAGTTTATAAATTTTCTATCTTTAATTTATACTTTAATTTCGTTTTATTTTTAATTCTCATTTTAAAATAATTGTAATGATTAAGAAATGAATAAAATATTCATTTTAATATAAGTATAGCGATCACAAAAATATGAGACGGCCTTATGGAAATCATTATAATGCATTGGGTTTTCAAATTAAGGAAGCTCGTTTCTAAGTTTGATAATTGATGCCGAACAAGTTTCAAGACAATGCTGTGGATGGATGGTGTAAATCTATAAGCCGTAAAGTCCTTTACATTGCCTTCAAGGTTTTGTTTCGTTTGTTGCTCTACATTGTGTGCACACTTTAGGCTAATTAGACCGGGAACTACAGTTTAACAAGGATTCCGAACCAAACATCGATGCCACTGTCAGGATTCGAACCTGAAACCTGTGGTTCCAAAGGCCAGAGCGCTAGCCAATTGGTCATCAGGACGCCTTGGGTTCAAAGAGGAGAGGATGCCACTCCTGGAAACTATTCCTTTCAATTTGAGGCTTATTTGGTTCTGCACACTGGGTAAAGGTGAGCTGCAGCCAAATACTGAAATCGCACTACGTATAAAACCAGCAAATCGGAAGCCTAACCAGATTCTTGATTGACCGGTGCTCTATGACACCAGATTTTAGATTTAGAGAAAACCCAGCTAAAACTAAATATTTCACATACCTTACATTTTAAAAGGTGAAAAAACCTCAGTTTTTTTTTTTTTTTTTTTTTTTTTTTTTTTAACTCTACTTTTAAAAACAGCAAATAGTAAGAATAACTATGACTGAAACTTCAATTTTTTTTAATTTGATGTAAATTTTATCCATGAAAAAATAGTCCCACCATTTTAGATTTAAAAATTACTAGTACAATATCTTGAGGTACACCCCAAAATTAGATATTCGTTAAGCCGACATTAAGAGAGCTTGGTTATTTAAAATATACTCATGTTTATGAAAATTGCAACACCATGAAGGACTTACGCGAGTGAGCTGAAATTTTCGGAAAATGCAAATTAGCGCATGATATGCAAATGATTAGAATTTCAAATCCATAGCGCATGCGTATGCTGAGCAACGCCATCTGAACGGCGGATGGATCCGAACAAATAGACGGTTGTAGCGAGGCGTGTATGGTTATCTGCTAGTGGTAAACGTTAGCTCAATCGTTACTTATGCCTCTTCAACGAAAGAGAGCGAGATTTGAACAACTTACAGAGTTTGAACGGGGGAGAATCATCGGCTTTCGTGAAGCTGGATTGTCTTATCGTGCAGTAGCTGCTCGTGTGCAGCGTAACAGCAGCACAGTAATGCGTCTTTGGAAGCAGTGGACGGACGAGTGTCGGACAACTCAGAAATCCGGGAGTGGACCCCGAAAAGTGACGTCAGTTCGCGATGATAGACACCTGGTCCGCATGGCGCTGACGGACCGTACAGCTTCCTCTAAACAATTGGCAGCACCGTGGTCAATAGTTACAGGTGTTTCATTGTGTGCTTCATCTATTCGTAGACGTCTGCTTCAGTGTGGACTGCGCGCAAGGACTCCTTTATACAGGATCCCTCTCACGCTAAACCATCGCCGCCTGCGGCTACAATGGGCCGCTCAGCATAGAGACTGGCGTGCTGATTGGCAGCATGTCGTGTTTTCTGATGAATCCCGCTTTAATTTGTGGTACCATGATGGCCGCATTCGTGTCAGACGCTATGCCGGTGAACGCCACCTTCCGGAGTGCATTATCGAACGCCACAGTGGACGAACACCCGGAGTTATGGTCTGGGGTGCCATAGCATATCATGGACGATCTCAATTGCTAAGAATTATGGGCAAGCTGAACAGCAACCGGTACATCAGTGAAGTTCTACAGCCCCAAGTTGTTCCCTTCCTTCAAAGCTTGCCAGGCGCTGTATTTCAACAGGACAATGCCGCCCTCATATCGCTAGGACTGTTCAATCCTTCTTTTCAACGCGGCAGGTACAGCTTCTTCCTTGGCCTGCGTATTCCCCGGATATGTCGCCGATTGAACATGTGTGGGATTTCGTTGGTCGGCGTCTCGCTCGTGATCCTCGTCCTGTGGCTTCTGCAGACGAACTTTGGGTGCGCATACAAACAATATGGAATGCTCTTCCTCAGGCAGACATTCAAAATTTGTTTGACTCCATGCCACGTCGTGTAGCAGCACTTATTGCGGCGCGTGGTGGCTACACAAAATACTGATTCCGATCTCTTGTTATTGTTTGTTTGCTTTGAACATTTAATCATTTATTTGTATCACTACCACTCAACTGTGTATTAAATTTCATTCAATTATGACGATTTCTTCATGGTGTTGCAATTTTCACAAACATGAGTTTATATTACATCAGCTAAAAGTAACGTTGAACTTAATGTAATACGTTATTGTTCAGTAGTTCTCAAACTGCACTGTGTTCTCTCAAGTCTATGACGTTAAACTGTAGATCCGCCTAATTGGCCTAGAGTGTGCAAAAATGACCGTAGAGCGACACACCACACTAAAGCCAAGGGTATGAAGTTTTTTGCTTCGATAATTTAATTTAATATCTATATTAGTTATATAGAGGGGCCTGATGGCCAAGTGACAAACGCTCTGCTACTCGGTGCTACAGGCTTCGGGCTCGAATCCTGGCAGTGCCATGGATGTTTATAGGGCTCGGAATCTACATTTCCAGTTCTAATATGACAGAAGAGCGTTGCACGTAGAGCTGACAACCCTACCCTGTAAAAAGAAAACATCTCCTATCTCGAAATCTGCTAGTAGGTCCTGGCCTAGCATGGGGCTGTTGCGCCAATGAAGGTGAATTATATAGATCTTAAACTGAATATCTATATTAAATTAAATTTTTTACATTATTTATAACATATCTTTATATTTATGTTAAGTTTAATATCTATATTTATATCTCCATCTAGTTTAATCAACGAAGAAATTAATATAGATATTAACTTAAGATATAAGGAATTCTAAATTTTAACTTCAAAATTTTTAAATATCGTAATACTTATTATACCAATGGATTTATTAGGTAATCTGAATTTTTTATTCTGGTCACTATCAAATTCAATAAGAACTATTTATTCTGTAATAATAATTTCTTATCGTACATTAGACGTAAAAATATAAATAAACATTAATAAATAAAACCAATACTTAATTTCATAGATGAACTATGACAAAAATTAACAACAAAACATAAAAAATAATATTTCATGATTTTTATCGTGAGAAAGGAAATACTTATTATTCATCTTTATGTATAAATAACATCTTTTATTATTTTGAACTATTAACAATTTTATGGCAGACTAATGTTCTCATTACTCAATACTTGCATTTAAAAATCCTGGTTATTTATGTACTGTTAATTTAAAATGTTAAAAATTACTAAGACATTTAACTAAGAACAAGTAATATAAAAAAATTTTTTTAAGTAAATTCCTCCTATTTTTTTCACTATATTTAAGTCCTTTATAAATACTTTTCATTCATTTTTTTAAATTTATCTGGCGCCATCTATTGGTAGATATATGTAACTTAAATCTAAAAAAAAACTAAAATTAATTAATTAAATTTAATGAATGAATTAACATTTGAAAAAACTGTATTAACATCAAGTGTCCTCCGCTACAAGTTAAAAAAAAAATGTATTTGAACTGGAGTGGATGAATAAAAAGTATTTTAGGGACGATTGAAAATTTGAACTAGATATATATAGGGAGCGTGTGAGCTAATAGAAGGAATTGAAAAAAAAAGTGTAAAGGCAACGTGGCACATTTCTGTGTTATTAAAGAAGCCACAGAAATAAGAAGTTTAAAAACAATTGTTCTTGTATTAATACGTTGGGATGTTTTAAAATCTTTTAAAACAACAAGTGGAAAAAAAAATTGAAAGTTTTAAAACAACAAATTGCAATTATTATTATTATTATTATTATTATTATTCAAACTGAAAAATTAGCTCATTAAAATTGCCAACCTTTATAGTACCTGTAATTTCACTTTTAAAAAAGATAATGAATGCTTCCACTCAACAAAAGAAATAGCATAATAATAATTATAATGATTATGAGAACACAATAATATAATCTGAACATACTAGATTAACTAATGAAAGGTGCTACACAGAAGAACTGTTTTCTTTGACATTTTTTCAAGATGGTAATTCTCAAAACATGAGGCCGTTGACCACATGAAACCAAACAAGGATGCCAGATTACAGAGCAGAAGTTTATTTTCTTTTAAAATCCCTCTAAATGTGGCACCAAAGGGAATATATTGTTGTTGTTGTTGAACATCAGTGATAATTGTGTGTGTGTGTTTTATTATCAGCATTCTACTTACTCATGCCATGATCAGTCCACCGATGGTGTGCGGATGACATTTAGGAAATTGCCTTGCAATGATGTGTCGTATAGAAGCAAATCCGGAAAACTCGCCCTCAAGCAATGAGACTGCCAATGCGAACCAATTTACTCAAATTGTCAAAATCTAAATCAAGTTTCCTGGTTTTTAAAAGCAGTGACTGCAATAACCACCACCTGCTGATTGAAATGTGGGCCCTTTTTCACCCTAGCTGCGCATATTACAACTGGGCCACAAGTTGGGCAAAGGAAACATTGAATACTTATTCAAATAAGGAACTAAATTATATGGAATGAATAACAAAAACAATAAATAAAAATATATCATCATCATCATCATCATCAGTGGAGCAAAAGCCCCATGGTGGGCCAAATCTGTCTGCCGACTGGCAGATTTCAAGACAGGAGATGCTATCTTTTTACGGAGTAAGGTACTCCGCCCTACGTTCAATGCTCTACAGTCATATTAGACTGGAACATACAGTTTAAAGTGGATTCCGAATCACTACAAACAACTATGGCACCGCCGGAATTCGAACCATAAATTAAAATGTATACAAAAGGCTATCAATAATTATAGTTATTTAACTTTCCTTAATTTACTAATAATTATAAATGTTCAATCACTCTTATAAATTATAAAAAAGCAAATATCAAAAGTAGCTATTTTTTCACTGGTTTCAATTTTGATAATCCATAAAAAAAGAAGCGTATGAATTTTATTTAATGGAACTTCGATATGTATTGTTGTAATAATAGTTCCACATTAATGGTTAGATATGCATTACACATAGTTGATAGCATATTGGTAGTTGCTCTGTAGCTGAAATTATAGATAGAATATAATTGCTCCTATAGAATTATAAACTTCGTGTCTGATATTCAACAGCGTTAAATGAAAATATCGCTTAAAAACTGAAATCCACCATATAAGTGGTTCTATTTTAGAAGAACCTCCTCTTATAACCTCTTTTTTAAAAAAGCCCTACCAAATTCCCATTAATACATGCAAATGTTATACAACTGCCACTAAAAGCTATTCCAAAAGGCAATTTCCTCCATGGGCTTTTCGTAATATGCATAAAATGGCCCACAGAAGTGCAGAAAATACATACATATATAACTCTCTGGCACTAATTTCCATGTTGGCCCATGGCTGTCTGGCAGATTTCCCGACAGGAGACGCTTTTATTTTACTGGGTAGGGTTGTCAGCCCAACGCCCGACGCTCTGCAGTCCGGATCTACGGTTATATATATATATATATACACTCATGTCCATAAATTAAGGATAACTCAGAATCACACAGAAATTGAACTCTAAAATAAAAATTTTACCTGTAGAATTATCACACACATCTTGAAGAAGAATATGCAAATTACAGAAAACCACCAGATGGCGCGGATAGTACGTCACAATGACGAGAGTGTAAGAGAGGGCTTTTTAAGGAATGGTGGCAAAGAAGTAAAATTGTTCATAAGCGCTTTAAAAGCCTTTCAGTGCAATAACCGCATAGTTATGGCACAAAGGAAGTATTTGGATGATTTTTTACGCGGTAGAATTATCGGACGACTGGAATGTGGACGTACCCAGCTGGAAGCATCCGAGGAACTTGGAATCGCCCAGAGTGTCATCTCCAGGCTCTGGCAACGATTCCAAGATGATGGTAATGGGAGTAGATGTTACAGCACAGGTCGCCCCTGAGTTACAACGCCAAATGAGGACCGGTATTTAGCAGTTACTTCCAAAAGAAACAGACGGAGCACAGCATCAGACCTGTCTCGCCAGCTCTCTTCAGCTACCGGTACGACAGTTTCAAGGCAGACCGTGTACAGACGCTTAAGGCACATTGGTCTATATGCTCGTAGGCCTGTCAGATGTGTTCCACTTACCGCAACTCACTGTCGCCTGCGATTAACCTGGAGTAGAGAGCATGCATTGTGGACACCGCAACAGTGGTCTTGTGTGATGTTTTCCGACGAGTCCAGGTTTAGTTTGCAGTATGATTCTCGCCGGACTTTCATATGGAGAGCGCCAGGTGCCCGTTACCACCAAGAGAACACCATTGAACAACACTGTTACGGTGGTGCAGGATTTCTCGTCTGGGGAGGAATTATTCTTGGTTCCAGAACTGACCTTCATGTTCAGAGTGTAACGATGACAGGCCACATCTATCGGGATGTCATTCTGGAACAACATGTACGTTTGTTTAGGGGCGCCAGGGGTGCTGAATTTCTGTTTATGGATGACAACGCTCGTCCTCACCGTGGAAACTGTAGACGAATGCCTTCAATTGGAGGATATCACCCGTATGGATTGGCCAGCATACTCACCGGACTTGAATCCAATAGAGCAAGTGTGGGATACGCTTGGCCGACGGATTGCAGCCCGTCAACCCCTTCCCACCTGTCAACCGGAACTTCGGAGGGCATTGCTTGATGAGTGGTGTAATATTCCCCAAGATCAGATTGATAATTTGATACTCAGCATGCCTAGGCGTTGTAAGGCCTGTATTGCATCGTCCGGGAGACATACTCCATATTAACCGTCATACTAACCATGTTATACTGTTTTTTGTAAATAGGTTCTTTTTTGAAATTTGCTCCAGGGAGTAAAAATCGCAATTTTTATTAATTATGTCAAACATGTAGCATCTTTTTTGCTTTCTACCTTTTGTTTAATAAATTGACTTTACAAGTAAGTCAAATTTGTTTTGCTTCTGTATCTTTCTTTGCCTGAACTTCATTATCCTTAATTTATGGACATGAGTGTATATGTAATTCTTATTCATCTTAAAATCCATTGGGGACATGTGCATACGTACATAGGAAATAGTGTTTTACAGTTTGTAAAAAAAAATTAAGGGGACTGATGGCCAAGTGATTAGTGCTTCGGCGTTGGTGCGACCGGTTTCAGGGTCGAGTCTCAGCTCTGCCATGAATATTTGTAGTGGTTCTGTAGGTCCAACTCCTGTCTCTAAATCTGCGAGTACGGAGACGCCCTCGGCCCACCATGGGGTTGTTGCGCCAATGAATAAGAAGAAATATATAATAAACCGAAAAAAACAACAGCATTAAAACTACCATCAACTTTTGGTGCAACATTCATCTCAAAAAAATAAATGCTGAATAAAGGATTACGATTCAGCTTAATAAACATTTCAGTTAATAGCTATTCATAATAATTTTTTAATACTCCTTTATAAAATTTTATAATGATTCCAATTAAAAATTAGTGGCTTATTCTTGTTTTTCATTACAATGGGTTTAAAAAATTATAAAATACTCCAATTATTCTTCTCTTATTACTTCAGAAAAGTACAAATCAAAGAGTCTTACAGAACTTTGAACAACTACTATTTCATAAATAAGAGTCTGTAATTAATTTCTATTAACGCACATTAAATATTTCCAGTATAATTTAGCTCACAAAATTTAAAAATCCTTTTTCTTCTCCTATGATAATATAATTTCGTAATTACCCGCAACTAAACACTGCTATTACATTATTATGCATAGAACTATGATGCCACTTTACAGTTTTGAAGATGATACAGGTGAATTCGGGTCACCACAACACATTACACCGAAAAAATAATAAACATAAAAAAGTCACTAAAAAAATTGTAAAGTTATTTACACATAAAATATTTTCAGACTAACTTAGCTTGTAAAATTTGAATTTATTTATGAAACTTTTTCATAAACAATTTGAATGAAATTTTATAATTGATGCCAATTTAGTGGTAGAGAAGAATTAATTCTTATTTTCGAATGAAAACAGCTTATTATTTTATTATGAATGCAATACAACGCTCCATTTATTATACTTATAATGAGAGATGGATTATAATAAATGGAGCACAGGTCAAAAATTCATTACAAAGATATCAAAAAGACTGCACAATTAATAAACACCCTTTAAATATTTTCATAATCTGAAATTTTCAATGTTTTCCTCCACAATGTTAATTAATTTTACAATTGGCATCGACTTAGTATCAGCCTATTAGCTCTTACTTTTGAATACTAAAGTTTATTATTCTTTTTCAATTCCTTCTATTAGCTCACACTTTCCCTATATATATCTTGTTCAAATTTCCAATCGTTCATAAAATACTTTTATTCATCCACTCAAGTTCAAATATATTTTTTTGAACTTGTAGTGGATGATGCTAACTGGATGTTAATACAGTTTTTTCAAATATTAATTCATTAATTTATATTTTTTTTTAGATTTAAGTTGCATACATCTACCAATAGATGGCGCCAGATAAACTTAAAAAAATGAATGAAAATTATTTGTAAAGGACTTTCTGCAATAGAGTGAAAAAAAAAGTAGGAATTGACTTATTATTATTATTTTTTTTTTTATATTACTTGTTTTTTATAATTGACATCAACGTAGTATCAGCCTGTTAGCTCTTACTTTAGAATGTTAAAGTTTATCATTTTTTTTTAACAATACGCAAAAGACATACATGCCACATTCATTATAGTCGTCTCTATTATGAACAACAAAGATTTTAGAGAGAGAGAGATTTTAAAACTTTTCATATGTCTATGAATATTGTGCAATTAATTACAGTTAATACACTTTAAATAATTTCATGTATTTTCATTTTCATAACATTTTTCATCCATAATGTTAATTAATTTTATAATTGACATCAACCTAGTATCAGACTATTAGCTCTTACTTTCTAATGCTAAAGTTTATTATTCTTTTTTAACACACAAAACTATTACGTGCCATATTTATTATGGTCATCTCTCCTGTTATCAACGAAAAAGTCTCTACAGAGATTCTAAAACTTTTCATGTGTCTAAGAATACTGTACACATAATTACTATTAATATCCTAATAATAATATTTTTATTAATAGTAATCATATTTTTATGTACTTTCGTTTTCATAAGATTTTTCATCCACAATGTTAATTAATTTTATAATTAACATTAACTTAGTATTAGCCTATCAGCTATTACTTTCTAATATTAAAGTTTATTATTATTTTTTAAACGTAACACACAAAAGTATTACGTGCCACATTTATTATTATTATAGTCATCTTTTATATAGTCTATTATATTTATTATAGTCATCTTATTATCGATAAAAATTATTATTAATAATTTACAACAGCAGTAATAACATAACAATAATTACGTAATTTAATGTCTCTACAGAGATTCAAAAACTTTTCATACGTCAAAGAATACTGAAAAAACAATTACTATTAATGCCCTCGTAATAATAATAATAATAATAATAATAATAATATTGTGTACTTTCGTTTTCGTAAGATTTTTCCTCGACATTGTTAATTAATTTTATAGTTGCCATTAACTTAATATTAGCCTATTATCTCTTACTTTCGAATGCAAAATTTTTATAATTCTGTTTTAGACACAATATGGCACATTTACAATATGCCACATGTGGAATTTCCTTTTTTATAAAATTTTTCATGTTATCAATGTTAATTAATTAATACGCTTTTATTAGTTTCACCAGTATGTTTGTTTGTAACTGACTCTTTGGGCTCGATTTTGCCCTACTTTAAGCGATCAGATTTAATTTAAACGTTGTAGACTTATCAAGGACACTAAAATATTTTGATAAGTTTATTATCTCATCATGATTAGGATGACCAGGATTAGTGATTTTATTTTAACTCATGAAGAGCAATTTAACCCATGTAGAATGAATTTACCTAAGACATTCAAACCTACGTGGGACAGCGGCACAACGGATGACGCGCCTGACTATGGATCAGGAGATTCCCTGTTCGAATCCTGGCTGGCTCGATATATTCGAATTTAGCCTTTGTTTTACTCACAATTAAATTTTTGTAAGAGCTATAGTTCCAGTCCACCGTACCGGGACCTCATTTAAATATTATAGTTTAAAAACATGCTTTTAGAGTTAATCAAACTAAAAAGTAAAAAATAAATTATAGTTTAAAAAATCGAACTAAAAAGCGAAAAATAAATTATAGTTTAAAAAAACTAAAAAACACGCTTTTAGAGTTAACCAAAATAAGGCATATAGCTACATAGCTACACTACACCTACAATTTGAAACCCCCAAAGGTACTATTTCAAGGGAATTCCCATTCTGTTCGAGGTCAACAAAAGGTATTTCGTTGTATAGAATTATCGTACTAATCCTTAACGTAATCTGTTCAGCTTCATTTATGACATTTTTAACCACTTTCTTGGTCTTCCTACTGCTTCAGTGTGCGCAAGATCCTTAAACATAAAAAATAAAATAAAATAAATGCTTCCGTAACTTTAGATCAAACATTTTAACTTATTATAATTCCACTTAGAAGTACAGGGTGGTCATAAAATAACTTTCTCTGTTTGGAAGTATCTGCAGCTAGAACTAAAGAATAGAATGAAACCAAATTTCATATACAGACTGTGTAAGACTATGGGGAGATGATTTCCGTAAAAAAAACACCGATTGGGATATTTTGGCGCTGCTGTCACGTAAGCACTATAAAATTTCCATAATTCTAGGCAGATTAATACAATTTCCTAAATCATACGTGATATTGGAGCTGTGGAAAACGAAAATAAAAAGGCAATAATTATAATGAATGCACAGAAAAGGAATTATATCAAGTTTCGTTATAATGTTCGAATTATAAAAAAAAATGCAAATGCAGAAATGAATGACAACAATAGGAAACTCACGAAAAATAATCTAACGTTCTCTATGTTAGATGTTTGTAACAGCTCGTTTTATGTTCTATTTCAAGGAACTGATGTTTGTAATGCCACCTCCATACACACCAGATTTAAGTTACCCTGCAACCAAAAAGTCACATGGAAATCATCTCCCCATCTTTTCCACAATCAATCGACACAGTCACAGTCAAAATATTAAGCAAATGTTAAATAATAAGCTGCTAAAATGGGCAATATTAATTAACTACACATTTCCTTCTTGCCAACTCAATAAAATGAAAATTAAAAATAAAAATACATAAAAAAAGATTCTTAAATAGTATCTTGTTTGTGTTATTCAGTGGTATTGAACGCATCTGGCATGCAGTTGGATGCAGGTTCGAGTACATCCGTAACTCCCAATTGATTGCTAGAGTGTTGGACCACTGCCACTTGAATCTTGCAGTCTTAAACCACTATTTATGCTATCAGAAACAAGCAGATTATATCGCGATTGGGACAACGTGTGTACAACGTCTCGCCTCGATAGTCTGGCTGACTGGTGGGCGTTTTCTCCCCTACAACACATAAATTCGGGTTCTTCCCTTCCCCCTACAAACAATTTCTTTGTCTTTCTAATGCAGCTGACAAACACAGACAACTTGGTCTTGGATGCCTTAAGGCAAGTGCTGCACTGACGTACTCGCTTTGCATTACCTAGGGGGCGCGTATAACTTGAAGATAAGCCAAGGACGCGGAGTAACAATGCCCCCGCAACGCTCTACGATCCTATTAGACCGGGACCTACTTTTCAATGTGGATTCCGAACCAAACAACCATGGCACCGCCGGGACTCTAACCCGAAACCTGTGGTACCGAGCGCCAGGGCGCTAGCCACTCGGCCATTCAGGCTCCCCCTACAAACATAAACCTTTAAGAGTCCTTCTGCAACACAATGTCCTCCTTCATTGCTTGTATATGGGTCCTTTGTAACCGACATAAGTACAACAGAAGGCTCATCGGCAACATAGACACGTAACAATATAGTTACTATACGCTAAGTAATTGCGGTCTATAAACTAAACCCCTATACTTATATTCAAGGTAATGTATAGGAACGCTCAAATTAGAATTCTTTGTCGAAGTCCGTTACAGCTACTGCTTTAAAAATAAGGTAACTGGATGACAAATGTAACAATATATACGAAAATTTTTTCTTTCATAGTCAGATGAGAGTTTTCCGGGTTTTCTACTATACAGTTACCCTTAAGAATCCTCCCATAAGGCAATGTCCCTCTTTCATCGCCCTTTGGTAGATTTTTTTGTGGCATATATAAATGGAACACGAGATCCACCGGTGTTTTATATAATAATAACAATAATATTTTAATTCACAAAACACGTAAAAATTAATTTGCAAATGGTTAAGATCATTTGTTTCCGAAAGGGAAGAGTTCATTTCCAAAAACTTTTATATCGAACCCATAAGTCTCGTTGCTCTCTGCAGCCTTATTTCGCTTCCTTATGTACGAGTTCTCCGCCAGTTTGCCAGTTAAGCACGAGTCAATAGAAAAGCACCCGGGGTTCTCATGATGGCGCTAATTCCGACGCCGTTCGTGCTAGGAAAAAGAGCAAAAACAAGCTGCTTTTCAAAAAAAGAAAAAAACCCTAAAGAAACAAATAAAACAATATAAAGAAGAAAAAAAAGCAAAATAAATGTCGTACAAAAATATCAAAAAAGGGAGAGCGTCTAAAATTGAGCAACGCGATCATTTCTCACGTTTTGCCCTGGTGCGCTGCTATAAGCACCTTAAGTAGCGTAATGACTAAGAGTCGAGACCAGGTTGGTATGGCAACGTTTTTTAGAAGTGTGAACGGGGCTTTGTGTGTGTGTGCGTTACTCCAGCGTTCAGCCCTAGTGTCGCAGAGCGCCCTGTGTTGCCCTTGAGCCACGTCCTCGTTATAGCGGGATTGGGGACAAAAAAATAATGATAATAAAAAAAGTATAAAGAAAGGCGGGTGGCACCAGCTCCTCGCGAAAAGGGGGGTGTAGGGTGTAGGGAGGTAAAGATAGCCTATAAACGCTTCGGCGAGCTAGTTTGAACACACTACCACACTTTTTTCTGTCTCTTTCTCTCTTCTATTCCCTTCGTTTACTTTCTAGCTTTTAGTCTCTGGATGGAACAGAAAGGGAAAAAAAGGAACAGAAAGAAAGAGACAGAAAAAGGAATGATTTTTCTTTTTCAGCCTGTTTGTTCGATGGGGGATAACGATGCTGCAATTACCGATAGATTTTTTGGGGCGTCGGACCGTTGTTAGCGGGGCTCGAAGAGTGAAAAAGAAGCCGCCCCTGATCACTTGCAGGCGAGATATTTTTCGATCGCTTCGAATGCTTTCATTGCTGTTCGTTGAAAAGAAAGTTGACTGGCGCCCTCAAGTATTCTTCGCGACATGACACTTGTTAAAGTCTCTCTCTGGAGACTTTTTTCACTCTCCTGTATAATGAGAGATGGATGATGATAATAAATGTGGCATATTGTGTCTAAAACAGAATAATAAAAAATATGTATTTATTGCATGTAAGAGATACACTGCGGGAAAAAAGTAGAAGGACATTAGATTATTTTTGATAAATGAATAATGACGCATTTTTTAAACAATTAATTTATTCACAACGTTTTCACATGCAGATACCTGTATCTAGACAAAACAAAAAAGTATACAATTAAAAAAATGTATACTTAATAAAAAAATTGGTTTTGACGATCTCATGATCAGTGAAAAAAGTAGAAGGACACTTCTAAAAAAGAGGTGTACTATATAAATTAATATGGAATTCTTTTCCTGTTGGGTCGAATTACTTCGAAGATCCTATTTGGCATCGAACTGTATAAATATTGAATTTTTGTTTGGCAGAAATTGTCCCATACAAAGTTTAATGATTTCTGCAGCTCAGCTACAGATTTAAACTGCTTTCCACCCTCCTAAACACGACATACAATCATTGCCCATATGTTCTCTACAATGTCGAGATAAGGACTTTTAGCAGGCCAATGTAAAAATCGAACATTGTTTGCTGCAAACCAATCTTTAACACCATTTGCAGTGTGAAATGAGGCTCCATCTTGCTGAAAAATCCAGTCATCTCCTCCTAACTCAGTGCCATACGGGAGAAGATTTGAGTTTAGAGTCTGGATGTAGTCTGTATGGTTCTGTCTATCATTTAGAAAGACTAAACTTGTCCTGCCTCCATAGCCAACTGCTAACCATACCATTAAACCACCTTCTCCCATCTGTCGAGTAGAATAAGTTTCTTCTTCAATACCAAGACAGTGCCAATAGTACTGATAACCATCTGGACCATCCAAATTGAATTTTTTCTCATCGGAAAATATAACTGAGGTCCATTCTGAGCTCCAGGACATGTGGTCTTTAGCCCACTGCAGTCGGTTCTTCATGTATCCTTCATTCCACTTCGGATGGTGCATCCGTTTTTTGAAGACGAACTTTTTTGAGCGTTTTATGTAGTTATAGACAGTTCTTTTGGTTACATGTGTAATTCTTGATTGAAATTGCGCCTTGCCTACACTTCCACCAGTCTTTTGAGTTCACGAATGATTTTTCGTTGATCACGTTGGGTGAGTTTTTGGTCTTCCTGTCTTCTTTTTTTTTTTTTCTTCTGTCACTTTCAGGGTTTCTTATGAAGTTCGAAACAGTATTAGGACTGATTCGTAGCTGCCGTGCAATCTCTCTCACACCTTTGCCTTCATTTTTATAGGCAACTATTTGGCCCTTCTGAAACTTACTTAAGGGTATTCCTCTGGGCATCCTAAAACCAATAAAAACTATGAATTTCTAGCTAAATATTTTATTCTTGTTAAAAAGGAATTAAAAGAGAAAAAAATCACTTACCTATAAACTTTCCAACAGCTTCTAAATAGATTTTTTGGATGTGTCCTTCTACTTTTTCACACACCCAAAGTTATTAAGTATTGCATTCCTAAGTTAAAATGATAGTAAATAAAAAAAATCTCATTTAACTTTCACTTAACGTAAATTAAAACTCTAACAAAACAACTCTCTATAAAAATCAGATCAAAAGCAGTAAAATAAAAGCATATTGTACAAAAAAATGACTGTCCTTCTACTTTTTTCACACAGTGTAATAGGCTAATACTAATCTAATATCAATTATAATTTTAATTAACATTGTGGATGAAATATCTTATGAAAACGAAAGTACATGAAATTATCATTATTTTTATTATTATTAGTGTATTAATAGTAATTAATTGTACAGTATCCTTGAGCAGATGCCTTTTTTAGAATCTCTGTAGAGACTTTTCAGCCGATAATAAAAGATGGTGATGATAATAAGTGTTACATGTATGTCCTTTATGTATTAGGTTTAAAAATAATAAACTTTAGCATAGAGTACGAGTAAGAGCTAATAGGTTAATACTAAGTAGATGTCAGTTATAAAATAAATTATAGTTTAAAAAAACTATAATTTATTTATTATTTTTAAGTTAATCAAACTAAAACCCTGAATACTTATCTGCCGTTCTAATAACAAATTAGTTAAATAAAAGTATCCAGCATTCGAAAACAATGTTGTCATAAGTCACTCTGCCATCAGGCCCTTAAATCGTAGATTCCTGTCTAATATGACTGTAGAGCATTGGACATAGGGTTAACAACCCTACTCCGCAAAAAGAAAACATTCCCCTGTCTCGAAATCTGTCAGTAAGCAGACGGCATTTGCCCACCATAGGGCTGTTGCTACAATGAAAAAGAAGTCCATTCAATTTATAAGGATGAATTTATACCATCAAAAAAGTTATATGTTAAAAATATCTATTGCTTTCATTTTATTTTTAAAACATTATTAAAAAAATAAAAAAGTAAATTAAGAAAAAGATAAGAATATGAAAGAAAAATTTAAGATATAAAGAAAATCTCAATCAAATCAACCCTGGTAAAAAAAAAAATGTAATTCTTGTCTTAATTCTCAACAGCAAATAACTTGGAGACCTTATTAAAAAATCATTACTCCGATTCATTACGAAAGAAATGATCAATAATGGGTGAGATAGCAAAAATATCGTGACAAGTTTATCTAACCATGGTGAAAGTTCTTAAATTCACTGAATATCTGTAGACACATTTAGCAGCTATTGCAGGGGAAACATAAAGAGTTAAGGAAAACTTTTCAATCAAAATTTGTCAAGGGAAGACATACGGAGATAAATCTATCACGATCTGCCACTCAAAGGTCGAGGGATCGAAAATCGATCTGGTTTGAGGCTAGCGCTGCGCAAAGTGTTGCCAAATATCTTTTTTAATTCCATGTTTTTTATCTCTAAGTTTTATTTTATTCCTATCATTTAATAAAAATAAGAATTGCTTAATGTAAGTATTATTAAGTAGTTTTTAATCTTAAATTAATATAAAAAAATTGCCAAATGAAATTAAATGTATAAAAGAATAAAAATTATTAGATATATATTTGATACATAAAATAAAAAAAAACATTGAAAACTTTTGCGAAATGACATTTCATTGAAAACGATATAATTATAGTTACAAATTTTAAATAATGCATCCTTTTTGCCTGTTATTTAACTAACATCAAATTGTTAACATATAATAAATAATGTCTGAGTATTTATACTCTTAATTACTGTCAATAATCCTAAAAATTAACTTATTTAAATAAATCTACAACAAAAAAATGATTAAATATCGTAACAATTTGATCTCAGTTGATTTTAAAGGTAAATAAGTTGTAAAATTTATATTTGTAAAAAATATTAATAGTATAATAATATAATATTAGTAAAATATTAGTGAAAAAATAAATTAAATTAAATTTAGTTTATAAATAGTTGTAATTCAAGCTATCAATATATTATAAATATTTGAATTTATCCATTTCTGTCGACATTTTGATGTATCAGAATTCTGATATACCATATTTTGATACTTTATAATAGTTACTGTGGTAACTATTATGGTAACTGTTTTAAGTATCTCGCATCAATAGTCAGATACCCGGTGGGAGTTTTTCCATGGATCCTTTTATGCAACATGGAAATGGGGGGTAATTACCCCTAAAAACCCTTTTCTCATCTCTCGTCGATGTTCTTGTTCATGGCATACATAGACATAACACAAAGCTCATCGATGTTCAAAAAAAAAAAAGAATTCTTTGATAAAAATCCTTTTTTTAAAAGGAAAAGAACAATTCTATTACAAAATTGAAATTATTATTTTCAATATATATATATGCCTATGACCCAGTGTATTTTAACATCAATAATCATTTCCGCAAACAAAATTTAATGCAAGTTCTTTGCTCGCCTGAATCAGTTTTAACGTCTCACAAAGCCAAACGTAACTCAAGCACTAATGAATATTTTGATTTGAAATTTCACATAGATGTCAAGGACAATGGCAGCAACTTAAAAAAGAAAAGAAAAAAAAATTTGAAATTCCATAAGCTCCGGGAATTTTAAATTGAAAACTGGTCTTACTTTTTGGCCACTGTAGTACATTGTATCATTTTAGAATATAGTCTTTTATATATGTCAACAATTTTAATTAAATAGCGTGTTTTAAATTAGAATTGAGAGAGTGCGTATAAATGCCATAACATTGTAACATTGTACAGCAGATTTTATAACAGCAGAGAAAAAAAACCTGGGGAAAATCATTAACCGCGAACAATTCACAGTTGAATCTATTCCTTTTAATTCTCTGTATTTCGGAGAGGGACACGTTCTCTTCAGGGGGTCGCATAGGGGGTGACGCACGAGGGGGGGTGACGGCGAGGAATGATGAGGCTAGTCAAGCGATTGTTCTTGTTGGCGGAGAGAGCAGTTGTCAAAGGACATGGCAGCTTACAAAATAACGAGGGCGTTCGGCCAAGACATGTTGGGTTTTGTTTTTGGACGAGAGATAACTTACGGTAGAAAGAACTGAGGTTATTTCTTATTTTGGTGCGTCTTTAATTCTCGGATGGTGTACGGAGGAGACAGTTGGCCCTTCCAACTACCGGATGCGTAGTAAGACATAAATGCGAGGAATCTCCAGGAATTAAAAATGAAATTTGTAGTTTATTATTTTTTTGTTGAATATTTGTGGAATAAAAAAAATTCTTTAAAATAATTTTAAAATAATTAATAATGGAAAAAATGCGGGAATAGTTCATAAATGAAATTAATCAAATAAATAAATAAATTATAACGATACATTAAATTGAATTTATATATAATGGTTAGAGATTGCTCTGAACAAAATCATGTACTTAATGAAATTAACATTATAAACTAGCCAGTGACGCATAGTAATTTATGGTGATTAGAGACTGCTCTAAACATGTGCAGTGCACATGATTAAACTAGCATTATAAGGGCTTCAATGGTCGAGTGGCTGGCGCTCTGTACCACAGGTTTCGGGTTCGAGTCCCGGCGGTGCCATGGATGTTTGTAGTGGTTCGGAATCCACTTTAAACCATAGGTCCCAGTCTAACATGATCGTAGATCGTTGCAGGGGTATCGTTACTCCGCTTCTGTAGCTTATCTGACAAATCCTCAGTGTTCTGCAGTGCGGGACGGACAAACCACGAGTAATCTACTCATGGATATAGTTCGAGACCTACGGCTTAAAAATCGGATTCGAGTTCCGGCGGTGCCATGGATGTTTGTAGTGGTTCGGGATCCACTTTAAGCCGTAGGTGCCGGTCTCCTGTGATTGTAAGAGGGTCACGGAGTAAAAGTCAGACTTCTACCTACGGGTACTCCATCGCAACAGAAGCTGCTTCCTTCCCCTTCAACCATGAATCCATACGGGCTCGTGGGTTTGGTCTAGATTAGATATCTTCCAAGTGGGATAAGTAACAACATCAAATTAACATTATAAACTAGCCACGGACGCATAGTAATCTATGATGATTAGAAACTGCTCTAAACACGTGCAGTGCACCTAATTAAATTAACATCATGAACTAGCCAGTAACGGATAGTAATTTATGGTATCAGAGGCTGCACTAAACATATGTAGTGTCCTTAATTTAATTTAATTAATTTTTTATTATCAGTATCATATAACATTTTATAATAATTAAAGCATTAAACTATTTAAACTTAATGTATTTAATAAAATTTTGTAACTTGCCAATTGTTATATTAATTATGAATATACATTAATGTTGTTTTTAAATAAAGTACTTTTTAGACATTTCAGTTAATACAATCTTCATTTGAAAAAACGGTTAACAGAAGTTGATATGGATTTTAATAAAAAAATAATAATTTTATAACATTTGTTGATATGATATATACATATTTTTTTGAAGATTTAAATCATGTTTAAATTATCAATGAATAAAAAAAAATAATAAGCTTACATTAACGATGAAAAAACTTGATCGCACTGATTGGTCGTATTAAATTAAAAAAATATTCTGTTGTTAAATCTAGATTAAATTATTACAATAAGACGCTTTTTAAAAGCTTTTAGACGCTTTTGATCCAAAGAAATAACTCTCGTGTTTAGAATGAAAGTAAATTTATCTTCTAAATAGGGCTCTTAAAAAAACGCGAACAAAATTTTGAAAAAAATGCATTGAAATTAAAACTGTTTAATTCTAAAATTTGCACCTAATGTTTCTTCTAAAATTCTAGCCTTCCTAAGAATTAAAGGCCAAATATACTAAAATAAGTTACATATTATTCACGAGAAATTTTTTATGCAGCGGTTGGGTAAAATAAAAAGTTTATTTAATGCTTTAGTTAATAAGAATAATACAGATAATAATACTTCAATGTAAGTAACAATCTATTAAAGCAGTAAGAAAATAATTTAAAGGATACAACTTAAGCCTTTTACTATAACATTGTAATATACAATACTTCATCATCATCATCATCATCGACTCAACAGCCCAGTGTAGGCTAAGGCCGTCTACCTACTGGTAGATTTCGAGATGAGAGATGTTTTTTTTTTACGGTGTAGGGTTGTCAGACCAACAGACATATAAGACCGGGATCTACCGCTTAAAGTGGATTCCAAACCCCTACAAATATCCATGGCACCGATCGACAGAGCACATGCCACTCGGCCATTCAGGCCAAATATACAATATTTACAAGTTATAAGTAAACAAGGAAAAGAACTCTTTCCGGATCACCAAGTTTAGACTTAATTCTCTCTGAACACATTTATTAGAATTTTGGTAACACGATGACCAACTCGTGGTACCAAATGTGCTTGGCAATACCAAGCGTTACCAAGGCATGTGACTTTGCTTGCTGATTAGTTTAAGGCACAATGTGTTATTGTACGTATATTTTTATATACATTTTCAGTTTGCTTTAAAACTGGTAGATGATGCGGTAACGCAAAAGTCGGACCAGAAAAATATACTTTTTTATCTTATAGGTGCACATCACAACAACAAAGTAACTTGCGAAAGTAAGCAAGTCACACGGGAACGACCTGGGCCCATCTAAAAATTGGTACCAAAAGTGCTTGGTAGTACCAAGCGTTACCAAGGCACGTTATTTTCCTTACTCATTAGTTTACGGCACAACGAGATATCGTAGGAATATTTTTTGTATACATTTTCAGTTTACTTTAAAACTGGTAGATGATGCGGTAACGCAAAAGTCTAACCAGAAAAATCTACTTTTTTTATATTATAGGGGCAGATCACAACAACCCAGTAACTTGCGAAAGTAAGCAAGTCACACGGGGACGACCTGTGCCCCTCTAAAAATTGGTACCAAAAGTGCTTGGTAGTACCAAGCGTTACCAAGGCATGTTATTTTCCTTACTCATTAGTTTAAGGCACGACGAGATATCGTAGGGAAAATTTTTTGTATACATTTTCAGTTTACTTTAAAACTGGTAGATGATGCGGTAACGCAAAAGTCTAACCTGAAAAATCTACTTTTTTATCTTATAGGGGCAGATCACAACAGCCCAGTAACTTGTGGAAGTAAGCAAGTCACACGGGGACGACCTGCGCCCCTTAAAAAATTTGTACCAAATGTGCCTGGTAGTACGAAACGTTGATTGAAATTAAACGAAACGTTAATTAATATTGGTACCAAAAGTTCTTGGTAGCACCAAGCGTTACCAAGGCCCTTTTTTTTCCTTCCTCATTAGTTTAAGGCGCAACGAGATATCGTAGGAATATTTTTTGTATACATTTTCAGTTTACTTTAAAACTGGTAGATGATGCGGTAACGCAAAAGTCTAACCAGAAAAATTTACTTTTTTATCTTATAGGGGCAGATCACAACAACCCAGTAACTTGCGAAAGTAAGCAAGTCACACAGGGACGACCTGGGCCCCTCCAAAAATTGGTACCAAAAGTGCCTGGTAGTACCAAGCGTTACCAAGGCATGTGATTTTGGTTGCTCATTAGTTTAAGGCACAACGAGATATCGTAGGAATATTTTTTATATACATTTTCAGTTTACTTTAAAACTGGTAGATGATGCGGTAACGAAAAAGTCTAACCTGAAAAATCTACTTTTTTATCTTATAGGGGCAGATCACAACATCCCAGTAACTTGCGAGAGTAAGCAAGTCACACGGGGACGACCTGTGCCCCTTAAAAATTTGTACCAAAAGTGCCTGGTAGTACGAAACGTTACCAAGGCACGTTATTTTTTCTTACTCATTAGTTTAATTCATAATGAGTTAAATATAATATTTGTGATTTGATGGAGTGCCTTGGTCGCGCAACGGCCACACCTCCACTTGGCGAATGGTGAACAGTGACTTGTGGTCGAGCCCTTTGCCAATTGTTAGAAAAATTATATAAATCAGAAAAGGAATAAAAGTTCTGACTTCAGAGAACAAAAACAATACAATTAAGACAGAAAATCAAAGTTACAATAGAAGAGTAAAAATACAAAGAGAATGAAATAAAATAAAATCACCCCATTAACAAAAGTATTAAAAAATTTAAGAAATAAGCACTGCTGATAAATCCAATAACAAAACGCAATAAAAAGAAAAACATTAACGAGACGACAGCGAAACCGAAATCGAAATATCGCCAGAAAGGAGGAAATTATTTGTTAACGCGCTGTCTTTTGCGATTTCTGGGTAGAGTGAAGTCATAGTCGTATATGTTTAAATCATTTAGAACGGGGTTAGGGGATCAAAAAACGGAGTCATAAAAGTTTTTTGCAAGTTTCTAGACGGATGCGCGGAAACTACGAATATAAAGACAATGCCGAATATCATTATTTTTGAAATACCAGGGTGCCTCAGTGATCATACGAATAATTTTATTTTCGAGTCTTTCCAGCACGAGAAAGTTGCTATTAGCTGTAGATCCCCAAACTGGACTCGTATATGCAATGACAAGTCTAAGATAAGAAAGGTAGATTAATTTTTTTAGTTCAATTTTTAATGAGGTATTTCTACAAATTAAGGAGAAGAGTTTTCTTATTTGATTATTGAATTTAGTGCGTAGATAATTAATATGCGATTTATATGTTAGTTTGTTGTCAAGTATTACGCTAAGGTATTTAGTTTCTTTGGACCAGGAATTATTAGAATTATAAATAGTTATGTTAAGTGGAATTAGTTTATTTTTCCTGGTGAATAGCACTGCTTCAGTTTTCGCGACATTAAGTTTTATTTTCCAGTTAATGAGCCAATTTTCAAGCGTGTGTATGTAGTTTTGTAAGTTTTTCCTGATTGCGTTTATATTTCGCCCCTGTGTGATAATAGCAGTATCGTTCCGCGTAGGGCGTTAATTTAATTTTGTGATCTTGTTGGCTGTCGTTGGTGTATATGTTAAACAAAAATGGTCCCAAGTTCGAGGCCTGACGAACACCGGCAAGGATATGCAGTTTTTAGAATCAGTGTTATCTACAGAAACAAAAAAATTTCTGTTTGTTAGATAATTGTGTATGGTGCGGATTAAGTAGGTAGGATATTGATATTTTATCATTTTATATATTAAACCGTTGATCCAAACACGATCGAACGCCTTAGCGACATCCATGGAATCCCTTCTGAAATATATTCTGTGAGATTATGAAGTTGATGCGTAGTTGATAAGTTTTTGGTAAACCCGAATTGCTGTGAAATTAAGATGCACAATGAGTTATCGTAGGAATATTTTTTATATACATTTTCAGTTTACTTTAAAAGGGGTAGGTGATGCTGTAATGCAAAAGTCTGACCAGAAAAATCTACTTTTTTTTTTATTATAGGGGTAGATCACAACAACCCAGTAACTTGCGAAAGTAAGCAAGTCACACGGAGACGACCTGTGCCCCTCCAAAAATTGGTACCAAAAGTGCTTGGTAGTACCAAGCATTACCAAGGCACGTTATTTTTCCTTACTCATTAGTTTAAGGCACAATGAGTTATCGCAGGAATATCTTTTCTATACATTTTCAGTTTACTTTAAAAGTGGTAGGTTACTAGTGATTATATAATGAATGATTTTACATTTTTATTTAAATTAGAGCATACTAGCGAATTGGTTCTATATATTTTGATATTAATAAATAAGCATTAAAAATATTAATATTTGAACCATGATGTAAATAATTATTATAAATTGTTAAGTCAGTCTTTACAGTTTATCGGAGTACCTTGTGCCCAGGGGGTCCTTCAACTCCTATCTGGGCAAAATAAATACATGCCGATAAGTAGGAGAAACGTGGTTATCAAAACACAGGAAATAAGTAGTTAAGGAAAAGGTCCCCAAATTAAAAACTTTAAGAAGAAAATGAATAATATAAAACAGTAAAATAGCAAAATAAAAAGAGATTGTACAGGAGGATAGTGTAACCATTGCTAGAAATGATGACGAAAGGACGAGTTCGTCTAGGAACTTTGTAAATTGTAAAGAACCGCCCTGTTGCGTTTAGCATTTTCCGGCAGAATAAAATCGTATCTCGGAAGATCACGAATTTCATCATTCGGAATATGTTCAAGATTTGCATAGAATTTTTCGGCAAACTTGAGCATAAAATTTTGAATAGCTGTGACTGTGACTAATGTCATCATTTCTAAAATACCACGGAGAATCAGTAATCATTCTTAGAATTTTATTTTCAAGTCTACTAATGTAGTTATTGTGATATCTTGCAACAGAACCCCAAACTGGGCTAGTATAATAATGGGTAGCGTGATAACGGGATGCTAATAATACATGTAAATGATTAGTTTATTATTCAAGGATAAGAGGGATTTTCTATTAATAAAGGGATATAGCATGCGAAGAGAAATATTATATTTATGATTAATATGATTAGAATAAGTTAGTTTGCTATTAAGATATACACCTAAGTATTCAATATTGCAGTCCAATTAATGGGTTGATCAAAGAGGAAAATATCAGGTGGAGGGATTCTGTGAAGTCTCGTGAAGTGTGCAGCTTCAGTTTTGTCTACGTTAATTTTAGTTTTCCTTTGCGCGAACCAAGCTTCGAGCTGCGTGAGATGATTATTTAATTTACTTTATAAATTTTTATTGTACCATCACACTTGCAGATGCTAACGCAGTTGCCAAAAGCCGACTCATTCCTCATAACTTTAAGAAGCCACTCATCACGGACTTCAACTGTCCTAGGAAGTTGACATCAGTTATTAGCAGACTCAGAACTAATCATTACAGTGGGATGAAGATTCTCCCAGACAAGACCAGGGAATACATCCCCTGCAAAAATTGCCCCGACGCTTTCCTAACCCCTGAGCACATTCTAGAATGCCCAGCACTCACTCCCCATGTTTTGCAATTGGGTAGGGTGCCAATCGAGGCCAACTTAAGAGAAGTCCTGTATAGTGAAACTGCGCCATTGCTAGCGGCCGCTATCGTGAAGACTTTTGACTTGCTCTAACTTTGATAATTATATTTTAAATCCATAGACACGATAACAACCACAATTGTTATTGATAATTAAACTAGTTTAGTTCGAAACCGGAAGCAAAACAGTTAAAATCTCGCGTACTTATACAACGTATGAGCATGATAAATCCATATCCCGAAAAAGAGCTTCTGTTGAGCTTTAAGCGTAAAGGTGCACAACCCTTGGATGTATGTTCCAAAGCCTTGGTGCTACAATGAGGGCACAGAGTGGCTGTCCCTAATCTCCTCGCTTTTCATCGTAGAGAATTCTGAATTTGTAACAAATCTGCCGCTCTATTAGCGAAAGATTTCAAGTCAAAATGCCTGACATTCGAAATTAAAGAAAACACCATTGAAGAATAATAGACAACACTGATACGTTAGTGCCATTTTAAGGAATTAGCCGATATTATCCGACCTATCTGAGTATTTATACTTTATAACTATACATAAATATATAGTAATTTTGGTCATTTTAATCTAAAATAAATATCAAAGAATTGTACGAAGAGATTAAAAAACGTCTTTTCAACATAATATAAAACTACATTATTCGAGAAGATAAAATAGTTATTCTTTGCTTTGCCAAGTATAACTATATTATTTTTGCCAAATTTAAATATATATATATATTTATATAAAAATATTTTGCTTCGCCAAATTTTGCATATATATATATATATTAGAATACAACCACATTACGTCAACACAAAAACCAAATAACAAGAACTAACAAGGAGTTAACTAGAAACACGACCATTTTGTACAACAAAAGCCATTGCCTGTATTCACCATATGCAGATTACATAACAAAGCCATCATAGTATCCACAATACAGTTTGCATTACTCTAAAGTTCCTCATCTCTTCAGTTAATTAAGGTATATATATATATATATATAAATTCATGTTTGTGAAAATTGCAACACCATGAAGGACTTACGCGAGTGAGCTGAAATTTTCAGGAAATGCAAATTAGCGCAGGATATGCAAATGATTAAAATTTCAAATCCGTAGCGCATGCATATGCTGAGCAGCGCTCTCTGAAAAGCGGAGGGATCCAAATAAATAGACGGCTGTAGCGAGGCGTGTATGGTTATCTGCTAGTGGTAAATGTTAGCTCAATCGTTACTTATGCCTCTTCGAAGAAAGAGAGTGAGATTTGAACAACTTACAGAGTTTGAACGGGGGAGAATCATCGGCCTTCGTGAAGCTGGATTGTCTTATCGTGCAGTAGCCGCTCGTGTGCAGCGTAACAGCAGCACAGTGATGCGTCTTTGGAAGCAGTGGGCGGACAACTCGGAAATCCGGGAGTGGACCCCGAAATGTGACGTCAGCTCGCGATGATAGATACCTGGTCCGCATGGCGCTAACGGACCGTACAGCTTCCTCTAGACAATTGGCAGCACAGTGGTCAATAGCTACAGGCGTTTCATTGCGTGCTTCCTCAATTCGTAGACGTCTGCTGCTGCGTGGACTGCGCGCAAGGAGTCCTTTGTACAGGATCCCTCTCACGCTAAACCATCTCCGCCTGAAGCTACAATGGGCCGCTCAGCATAGAGACTGGCGTGCTGATTGGCAGCATGTCGTGTTTTCTGACGAATCCCGCTGTAATTTGTGGTACCATGATGACCGCATTCGTGTCAGATGCTATGCTGGTGAACGTCAGATGCTATGCTTCCGGAGTGCATTATCGAACGCCACAGTGGACGAATACCCGGAGTTATGGTCTGGGGTGCCATAGCATATCATGGACGATCTCAATTGCTAAGAATTGTGGGCAATCTGAACAGCAACCGGTACATCAGTGAAGTTCTACAGCCCCAAGCTGTGCCCTTCCTTCAAAGCTTGCCAGGCGCTGTATTTCAACAGGACAATGCCCGCCCTCATATCGCTGGGACTGTTCAATCCTTCTTTACAACGCGGCAGGTACAGCTTCTTCCTTGGCCTGCAAATTCCGCGGATATGTCGCGGATTGAACATGTGTGGAATTTCGTTGGTCGGCGTCTCGCTCGTGATCCTCGTCCTGTTGCTTCTGCGGACGAACTTTGGGTGCGCATACAAACAATATGGAATGCTCTTCCTCAGGCAGACATTCAAAATTTGTTTGACTCCATGCCACGTCGTGTAGCAGCACTTATTGCGGCGCGTGGTGGCTCCACAAATTACTGATTCCGATCTCTTGTTATTGTTTGTTTGCTTTGAACATTTAATCATTTATTTGTACCACTACCACTCAACTGTGTATTAAATTTCATTCAATTATGACGATTCCTTCATGGTGTTGCAATTTTCACAAACATGAGTTTATAATAAATAACTACTAAATTATTTGGTTTTTGATATAAATTGCTATATAGTTGATTAAATAATACAGTAATATTATTTTTAAATAATAAATACATTTTATTTTGAAATAAAATATGCACATAAATGGATAAGTGATTTTTTTAATTATTATTTTAAAAAATAGGCCTTTCTTGTATTACTTGCCAGCTATTAAATCCGTATCAAAAAATTGACCCCGTACGTAACACAAACAAATATTAAATTGTATGCTCCAATGGCAAAATAATTTTCAACTAATAAAAATAATCTTAGAAGGATAAAATAAATTTGATGCCAACATAATAAAACATTTGAAAAATTTAAAAAAGAAAGATAATAAGAAAAGAATGCAATCGCAAAAATCTTTTTTAAATTTAAGCGAAATTTTAAAATGATTCATAATTAAATGTTTACGAATTATTTATTTAAAATATGAACGAATAAAAAATGTTAAACACAAATTATGAATCATAAAGGTAAATAAGAACGCGTTAAAAATCTGTGACGTCATTTTCAATTTGTAATTCTTTTGCATACGATTTTTTTTTACAGACAACAAATAAATTTCGGTTTTTACTTTTTAAATACATAGTTAAAAAAAAGATAATACGAAAATAATTCAATCTCCAAAATCTTTTTTAAATTTAAGTGAAGTTTTAAATGATTCATAATCAAATGTTTACGAATTACTTATTAATAAAATGTGAATAAATAAGAAAACTTTCAATACGAATTGCGAAACAGAAATGTAAATAAGAACGCTTTAAAAAAAAATATGACGTCATTTTCAATTCGTAATTCTTTTGCAGACGATTTTTGAATTAAACAACATTGCGTTGGCAAGAAATAAATTTCGGTTTTCACATTTCAAATACATAATGAAAATCAAAATGATTTTCTGGAAAATACGATAATTTGATAGCACAATTTAAAATAATATAATACAAATATTTCGTGGTCTTTTTAATACACTAGTTAAAAAAAAATCAGAGAAAAAAAATGTAACTTATTTTTGAAATTTTTAAATGTAAGAAACACAAACAAATGTTTGACTTCATATATTAAAAGATAAAAGTAAATAACAACTTTCAGGAATAATAACATCTTTCAGATTTTAATGTAAGTAAATACAAAAAAAAAAGTTACATTTTAACCCAAAAAATTTTTTAAATATATTTTTAAAAAATTAAAGTTTAAACAAATCATTAGAATTTGCTATTTTTATTATATTATTTTATAAAATAAATTATTTTGTTAATAATTAGAGAACAAAGATAGATTTTACTTTAAGCATTAAAAGAATTTCACCTAAACATTTGATTATTTTCAAATCTACATCTCTTATTTCTATTTCTCTTTGATGATATTCAAATCTGCATCTATTTCTATTTCTATTTGCTGATTTTCAAATCTATGTCTCTTCAAGAAGTTAACATACTACAGTTTTACAAAAATAGTTTTAAATAGCTTAATAGTTTTAAAAGTTATAAATAGGTTTTAAGAAATATCATCAATAGAAAATTAATAAATGTTCATAAAGAATAAAGGTCTATTATATCCTACATTATTGAGATTTTAAAGAAGTTATTGAATGTTGGATATGATAAATATATAGCGAAGTAATTGGAAAACTGCAATTTGCTAAATGGAAAAAAATAACTTTATGTACTTTCATAAATGCTTTAGAACCATACCATTGCAAGAACTTTAAATGAATTTCGCATTCTACTACTAACTATTCCGTACATACCACCAAACAATGCAACAAAACACGGTATTGTTGTTCCAAGAAAAGCTAAAAGTGCAATTCTACTTGACTTGGGGAAACTTCAGCGTTTTCAAGAAGTTAAAATAGTTATAAACCATAGTTTTACAAAAATGGTTTTAAGTAGTTTAATGGTTTTTAACAAATACCAGCAATACAAAAATGGTTTTAAAAGTTTAATAGTTATAAAAGTTTTTAAAAAAATAAAGCAAAAGCAATAGAAGCAATAGAAATTAAAAAGTTTTTTATAAAGAACATCCAACATACAGTTACATCCACCATTATAGAGATTTTAAAGAAGTTATTGAATGTTGGATATGATAAATATATAGCGAAGTAATTGGAAAACTGCAATTTGCCAAATGGAAAAAAATAATTTTAGAACCAAAACATTGCAAGAACTTTAAATGAATTTCGCATTCTACTAACTATTCCGTGCATGCCACCAAACAGCGCAACAACACACGGCATTGTTGTTCCAAGAAAAACTAAAAGTGCAATTCTACCTGACTTGGGGGAAACTTCAGCGTTTTCAATTAATGTCAAAACCTGAAAGTGCCTTTCTTCAGGCGCAGGAGTTCATATAATAATGTGAACTTCTTCTTCAAGAGAAAGTGACGATATATCGAAACGAAAGCACCTCTACATAACCAAAGATCTATTTTATTTTAAGCATTAAAAAAATCCCACCTAAACATTTAATTTTTTCAAATCTACGCCTCTTATTTCTATTCCTATTTGATGGTTTTCAAACGTTCAATCTTACGTCTCTTCAAGAAGTTAACATAGTTATATACCACAGTTTTACAAAAATGGTTTTAAATAGTTTAATAGTTATAAATAGTTAATAAGCAATATAAAGCAATAGAAATTAAAAAGCAATAGATAGCAAATAGCAATAGAAGCAATAGAAATTAAAAAGTTTTTTATAAAGAACATCCAACATACAGTTACATCCACCATTATAGAGAGAAGTTAAGAATAAAAAAAGGTTAAAGAAGTTATTGAATGTTGTGTATGATAAATATACAGCGATTTAATTGGAAAACTGCAATTTGCTAAATGGAAAAAAATAACTTTATGTACTTTAGCAATACATGCTTTACTTACTTTAATATATGCTTCAGAACTATGCCATTGTAAAAACTTTAAATTAATTTCGCATTCTACTAACTATTCCGTGCATGCCACCAAACAGCGCAACAACACACGGCATTGTTGTTCCAAGAAAAACTAAAAGTGCAATTCTACCTGACTTGGGGGAAACTTCAGCGTTTTCAATTAATGTCAAAACCTGAAAGTGCCTTTCTCCAGGCGCAGGGGCTCATATAATAATGCTAACTTTTTCTCCAAGAGAAAGTGAAGATATATCGAAACGAAAGTGCATGCACATTACCGAAGATCGACTTTCCTCTAAGCATTAAAAGAACTCCACTCAAAAGAAACCTTTGATTGTTTTCAGATGCTCTTCTTCTCTCTCTAGACACAAAACTAAGAAGAAGAAAAAAAGAAGAAAAAAAAAGGCATCAGCAACGATCTGAAGAAAAGCAAAAAAAAAAAAAAAAAAAAAGTACCAGAAAAGAAAATTACAGAAGCTATTCCAAGTAGATTCCAACGATTCAGATAATGAAAATAACGAATAAGAGACAGAAGAAGAAGCAGAAAAAAAGAAAAGAAAACTAACAAAAGAAGGATGAAGAAAAAAAAAATTTCCTTTTTTTTACTTCGAAAGTGAAATCATTCACTTACGGACAAAAAAGAGAAGTTCAAAATGAAAATCGGGAGCATGGCAAATGATTTTGGAACGCCTCTTTGCCTTTAAAACTGATTAAAATCCATGGAAAAGAGGAAGGGAGGGGTTCGAATAAGGGGGTGGGGGGGAGGAGTAAAGATTCCAGAGGAAAGAAGGAGAGAAAGAAAGAAGAAAATGAGAGGTAATATGAGACGAAAAGTTTCTTTAATTCTTTTTCTTTATTCTGCATTTTCACCGGGAAATAACTTGTTAAATTGAGTGGTTGCATATGATTAGTAGCACACGTCCAAGTAAAAGCCCCATATCTAAAGAAGTGTCTTTAAATCATTAGGGAAGAGTGAAATATGGCAGAGAACTCGAAACTTGATCGTTAAATTGAGTTTTTATTTCCATTTTTTATCATTATTTATTCCTCCCTCTCTTTATATATATGTATATATTTTTTTTTTTATCCCGATTTAATATTTATCTCCATTTCTTGCAGCGTGGGGGAAGGGCTGTTTTCTCCTTTTGCTAAATGAGAATTTCGTAAGTAATTTGCTTCCTGAAAATGATTCTTTTTTTTCTTTTTCTTTTTGAGGAGTAAGTAGTTGAGAAATTGTTTTAAGTAGAGCCTTTTGAGAGGGGCGCTACTTAAAACTGTTCCTCAACTAATTAACTACCTCTGTAAATGGAGTAACAGGAAATTGGATATGGAAAGTTCTGATATATTTCCCTACCTTTTACCATAACGGCTTATTTATTCTTTTTAAATTATTAATTTGTGTGCGTCAGGGGGAAGTTAGTTAAAAAAAATAAAAAGAAGATCTTCGAATTTTGAGGCATATTAAAGAACAATTAATGAGAAAGCTCTCCAGAATTTTTGGAATATTTTCATTTTTATGCTGGTGCAAAAATAAATATCGAGTTGTTATATATTGCTTGCTCATCTCAGGTTTTTGGCAAATTTTTAACAAAGGATATTTAGCTTTATTAACTCATTGATCAAGATGAAATATTGTTTAATAACTTTTTTGTCCATAATGGTTTTGTAATTTTCTCATTTTGTATTTAATTAAGGAGGACGATTTAAATTTTCTTAGTTTTATCATTATTATTTTTTATTCTTGGAATTATTATCAAGAAATCAAATGAAGAAAAATTAATCTCTTTTCCTTTTAAACGTAATTGAAATGGTAAAAATTTTAAGGAATCTTTTTGTCTTTTTTTTCTTTTGTATGATTATATTAACACTTTTTTAACTGAAGAATTGGTAAAACTTTTAAGGAATCTTTTTTTTTTTTTCTCCTGTGTGATATATTGGTGTGTAAAAAGTGTTAATATATTTTTTAACTGAAGAAATGGTAAAACTTTTAAGGAATCTTTTTATGTCTTTTCATTTGTGTGCTTTTATGAACACATTTTTAACTGAAGAAATGGTAAAAAATTTATGGAATCTTTTTGTGTTTTTTTTTGTGTGTGTGATTATATTAGCACATTTTTAACTGAAGATATGATGAAAATTTTAAAATTTTCAACATTTATAAGAAATAATCAAATTAAGTGTTTTTAATGCCAAAAATTACATTTAAAAAATGTTTTAAATTTAGGATAATACATTAAAAAAGAAGATATGAATTTAAGAACTTTGATAAGAACAGAAGAGATGATATTTTTCCGATGATTTGTAATTTTCCTATTTATTAGGAATAGTAACATCCTAATTAATATCCTAATTAATTATTAATTTTACTTTCTTTACACTCGTTTTTAATTCTTATATTTCTTTATTGTAGGCCTTCTTTTATCCATTAGCATAAACCAATGTGTGATATATGTCGTATTTTGACGGCTTCAGTTAAAGTTGGGCATCCTTTCATCATCTAAAAATTTCTAATAATATTTTCTTTGCGTTTGAAAAATTGTTTATTTTTCTCTCTCACAAAGTTCTGTGAATATATTTTGTCAAAAAGGTATTTGGGCAATGGTTTTATAAAAATAATTATTATGAAATTTAAAAAAAAAAAAAAAAAATATCCATTGATAATACGCAACGACTTATAATTCACGGAATGAAATTGTAAATTTTTTTTTTACGTATAATAAAACATGGTTTATAATAAATTGTAATTTATATAATATATGATATATAGTGGAATATAATAAATTGTAATTTATATAATATATGATATATAGTGGAATATAATAAATTGTAATTTATATAATATATGATATATAGTGGAATATAATAAATTGTAATTTATATAATTATATGGTATATAGTGGTGTACAAAATATCGCAGTTTAATGTTCATGTTTTTTTAACATGAATTATAAGCTTGAAATTACGATATAAGATAAAAAGAACACCATTCATTTTTGTAATATATTACAGAAATTAACATTTCATATTACATCATAGCAAATATATTTGATGTATATATATATATATATATCGTATATATTTACATATATATTTCTGTAATATAATACAGAAAATAAACATTTCACATTGCATCATAGATTTGATCGCTCTTCTCTCTCTCTCTCTCTCTATATATATATATATATATATATATATGTACCTATCTATCGTATACATTTAAATATATCATACAAATTTATTTTACTTATAATCCAAGTTAAAAAACGCGCTTTATAGGCATAAAGTTACGATACAAGATAGAGGGAAATAACACTATTCATTTCTGTAAAATAATACAGAAATTAATTTTTCATATTACATCATAGTAAATATATTTGATTTGTATATCGTATATGTTTAAATATATCATACAAATTTATTTTGCTACAATCCACTTTTTTTAACGTGTATTATAAGCATGAAATTACGGAAAAAGGAACAATGCTTACATAAAAGGCTAAGATAAAAGGAACAGTGCTCACTTCTGTAAAATAATACAGAAATCAACTTTTCATATTACATCATAGCAAATGACGAACCAAATATTTGAATGGTTAGTATTACTCCTATCTTATTTCGCATGTAAGTATAAAATTGTAAGCACTATCTCCATTAAACAGTATTTATAAACTATGAATATTAAAATCCGTATCTTCCGACTTAAAAAGTAGATTTTTTTTATATCAATTACGAGGTGAAAAAATCTGTGTCACGAAACATCAGGACTTTTTTTTCCAGGTATCTGTCCTCTCTCTCCTCATCTGGCAGAAATATCTTCACGAAGAAGACGTCCAATTAGAGGCAGGGGAGGAAGGGGGGACGGCATGCCAGTCGGAATATCGGCACGTCATCGTATATCCCGAAATCGTGAGACAATGTTGCCTATCGTCTGCAACCACCTGTCCGCGTACACCGCAAGGTGTCTTTTGAGATGTGCCGATCATTGTTTTGCAATGGGCGCCTGTCTCCTCAAGGATCCCGGCCACCCCTAAGAAGATGGCCAGATAAGATTCTTTTTATTTTTTATTTTTTTATGTTTCTGGGGACGAAATTCTTGGGCACTAAAACAGGCAACACAAATTCTGTTCAGTAACGTTTTTTGGCAATTTGGATTTCTTTTTTGCCCTGCTGGTGGCCTAGCTTCTACAAGTACTTATCTTCTTCAGTTTAACATGCTATAAATTTGCATGTTAATTGGTGAGATTTACGTTAATGTCAAAAAATTGTATCTTGCAATTGTTAAGAAAAGCATCATCATTTGGAAATGTTTCAGTATTAAGTTCATATATGAACTTCTGTTTGTGAAAAATGCAACTCTATGAAGGAATGGCTCAATTGAGTTGAAATTTTTAGTAAATGCAAATTATAGTGTGTTATGGAAATAACACACTATAATTTGCATGAAAGTCTACACCCCCTCTTCTTTGATCCCAATAGGACTGTCCGTACTATGGATATATCCTTCCAATTCCTGGGAGGGACACAGTGACTTTCAATTCGACTTTTCTTGTATTTCGAATCCGCTTCTCCGAGTTTGGAAACACAATGCGTCCTCCCCGCGTTGTCTTCGCATTTCAAGCCAGAGTCGCCTGACCCTGGTTTGAAATACGGAACATAAACTAATGTTTTCATGCGCAGCTAGAGTTTCAGAGGGTCCAGATTTAAATCCTCTGATGGAGTCAGTTGCATTCACAGCTTTCAGACAGAAGAAGACTAAATGGCCATTGGGACGTGAGTAAAGCGTCTCGTATCGATAGACAAGTTGCTTAGGAATATTTCGGGTTTTCTCTCGCACGACATTCAAATGAGGGCTAGCTATCTATAAAATTCCTCCCAGATGGCAAATCTCCCCATATCGTATGTCAGTGAATAGTACTATAGTTAGTGGCATACGTAAGTAGAATGATGTTCAATTAAGTAGTAATGCAGTAGCATATGTAGTAGCCATAAAAAATGTTTAGTAGCCATAAAAATTAGGTATTAAAATAATTTTTAAAATTTTGTATACATATATAATTTTTTTCTGTTATAATATACAAAAAAAAAATGACAAAACTTTTACAAATTTAGGAGCAAATTATAAATTAATTATTGAAACTAAATTTGGCGTTTCAGCTATTAACCACGTAAAAGATATTAAATGTGATCCTTAAAACAAATATATTACTGGGCTATATCGAGCGCCTACTTAATTACATTTATGTATTAAAATAATAGCTCTGTCTAAATTCATTTTTACTATTATGATTCTTCTTCCTCATTATAACAGCCCCATGGTGGGCCAAAGCCGTCTGCCTATTTGCAGATTCTGAAACATGAGTTGTTTCCTTTTTTATGGGATAGGGTTGCCATCCCTACGCTCTGCAGCCGTATTAGACCGGGACCTACAGTTTAAAATTGGATTCCGAACCATTACAGACATCTATGGCACCGAACCCTGAACTCGAACCCTGTGCCACCGAGTGCCAGTGCGCTAGTCCCTCGACCATCAGATCCCAAAATAGTAAAATTATTATATCAAAAACACACCGATTTTTAAAATAAACAACTTGTGGAAATACCATCTAGGTAATTTTGAATTTTGATATAAACACATTTTATAAAGTGAAAAACTATTTATTTATTTATTTTTGCTTTTATAAAAGTATTTATTAGCAATAACTAGAGAAAAAACACGTGATGTTTCACTGAATTAGTTAACCAATTGTGTGTCTGAAATTAGTATTGCCTACCTACAGTTTAAAGTAGATTACGAACCACTACTAACATCTATGACACCTCTGAGACTCGAACCTAAAGTCTGTGTCACCGAGCGCCAGTCACTCGGCAGTCAATAAAACCCCCTATTATGATTAGTATAAGAAAATTGAACGATCGTTTTGTGTTTAAGTGTATCTAAATAGTTTAATTTTGAAAAAAAAAAACATTCTTTAAAAATAATTCTTAAATTTAAACCTTGATGATTATTAACTGTTATAGTTTAATGTTACTAAGTGTTATAAATTAATATTAAATGATCCTTTTAAGCTTATTTCTTTTTTTAGAATCAAATTGGTTTCAGAGGTAAATAAAGATCCCTTTTTAAAGTCAAGTCCTTTGCATTTACAAAATTTATAAAAGAATATAATACAACTATAGAAATCGATCCCTAGAATTTTATTTCCTACTCTATTCAATTTCTGTGCTTCTGGATAGAGTAATAAAAAAAATCATCGAAAATAATCATCCCATTAAAGTATCAAAAACCACACATATTACTTTGCCCTTGTATATTCAGTTGATATCAAGTTTCGAGTCGTCTCTATTAGACCCAGCAAAGCAATACATGTGCAGCCACTATAAGTCCAGTTCCAGTAAAAATAGAGAGCGGAATATTCTCAGAAATTTGTCTGTACTACATAAGGGAAAGGAATTTTGTCAAAGCAAGTATTATTCTTCTACTGACTCCTTCATTTCTAGAAAAAAATGCTCAAGTAAATCGTGCGTGATTTATGGTTATGTACAACGTGAGCTTTATTTTTTTAAATTTATTTCATTACATTTGCTGTGATATTTATTCTATATGGAAAAATGAATATTCTGCAAATAAAATTTAAATTTTATAATTTTATTTTATTAGTATTTTTAAATTCTATTTTAAATTCAGTTTTAAAATATTCGGAAACCAATAAAAAAAAAAGAGCAATAATAAATATTAATTAATAATAATAAATAATTTTATATATTAATTTCATTTATAATAAATAATAATGATAATAATAATATGTGATTATTATGGCTATATTGGCTTATTATTATTAGTGGCTTGATGATCAATTGACTAGAGCTCTAGCCTTTGGTGTTTCAGGTTTGAATCCTGGCGGCTGAATGGATGTTTGTTAGTGTTTTTCTGAATCCACATTAAACTGTAGGTGCCTGTCTAATTAGTCAAAAATGCTCAAAAAAATGGCCGTAGAGCGATACACCAAGCCAAGCCATACCTAATTCAATGAAACTTTACATACATTTTCAATAATTATTGATAATAAATATAATTTTCTCCTTTATAAAATGTATTTATATCGAAATTCAAATTTAATTAGATGCTATTTTCTCAAGCTGTTAGCATTAAAAATGTGTGTGTTTTTAATATAATAATTTCACTATTTTGTGGCCTGATGGTCAATTAACTAGCTCTCGGTGTAACAGGTTTCGGATTCGAGTCTCTTCGGTGCCATGGATGTTTGTAATGATTCGGAATCAACTTTAAACAGTAAGTGCCCGTCTAATGTGACTGAGAGCATTGGGCGTCGGGCTGACAACCCTAACCCAGTAAAAAGTCTCTTTGTTTCTGAAAGTAATGACTTCAACAACGACATCAACCTGTGCACTTCCCCCATATTGCGGCCTGGTGGCCAAGTGACTAGCGCTCTGGTCTTTGGTATTCCAGGTTCGGAATCCACGTTAAACTGTAGGTCCCGGTCTGTTTAACCCTCGTGCGCACAAGATGACCGTAGAGCGACAAACGAAACCAAATCCCCACATATTATCAATGGGCCACGAATAGGACATCAAAGGATTTTAATGATTGATTTTTCATGCACAAATCGGAAAGTCTTCTACATCGAAGTAATTAAATCAGAAGGCTTGCGAAATAATAAAAAAATTAAATACTAAAATGGCTGTATTTAGGATTTATTTAAGTCATAATTCTATGAAAAATTTCATAGACAAAATTTTTTTTTTTATTATTATTTAAAAAAATCAATCATTACTAAAAATACTCAATTAAAAACTAACTATAAAAAGAAAATATTACTCCCACCCACAAATATTATTCGATGCAGAATTTTAAAAATTTCTTTTGACAATTAAAGTCTGTATCATTAGTAAAATTATCAGAAATACATTCGGAGTTATTGATTTTCTTTGGAAAATATTTAATTGATATAAGTAAATTGATAAAGGTTTACTTACCAATCAACTTTAGGAAAAGAATGTCGCAAGATCATGAAAAGATTAAAGATGTTTTTGAATACTCATACTCAATATTCTATATTTTTAATTGATTTAATTTGAACCTATAACTTGATTTCATTGTTAATCTATGTTCAATTAATATTAAAACTATATAAGCTTTCAAAATAATAGTGGTATTTACCAATCAATGTTTTAATCTACAAATTTGTTTTAACAAAACTTACGTAAATGGAGAGATAAAACTTTTTATTTGAGATTATTTGTTCCTATATTCTTTTACATTCATTTTTATATGCATCTCAAACACATCAAGAAAGTTACACAGTTTAAAAAATTCCATTTAAGTTTTATTTTAAAAATTTAGTGAACTTGTTTGTAAAATTTCATAAATAAAGTTTGCAATACAAAGATGTTTTTTTTTTGTTGTTGTTCCAATGCAGCTGACACGTAGACAGCTTGGTCTTGGATACCTTAAGGCAAGCGGGGGGAGAACACCCAGAGGGCGCGTGTAACTTGAAGATACGGACGCGGGGTAACAACGCCCCCGTAACGCTCAACGATCCTATTTAGGACCGGGACCTACGATTTAAAGTGGATTCCGAACCACTACAAACATCCATTGCACAGCCGGGACTCGAACCCGAAACCTGTGCTACCGAGTGCCAGAGCGCTAGCCACTCGGCCATTCAGGTCCCGCAGTACAAAGATGATCAAAGATTTTCAATCGACAGTTGTGTTAAATAAAATTTCTTATTAAACGATAATGCTGTCTAGTTGTTGTTTTAGAATGCTTAATAACAAAAACTTGGAAGTTTTACTAAAATAAACGAAGATATTGAGCAGATTAAACATAACATAGGCTATTATTACACTATACCCATATTATGTTACCCCAGTTTGGAAAGAATACTCCTAAGTTTAGTATCTGAAGAGGATATGCATTCTTCTTCAGACCAATGCATGGACTTTCCGATCTACAGGTTTTTTGAGACTATTCCTGACGAAGACACGATAACTTAATGCTCGGCTACGTTGCTCGGTACGTTGTTTCTAATTGATATCGAACCCATATTCCATCAGGGTGATATAGGTTTCTATGATAAAAAGTACTTCAAGTGACTTTTTATCCATAAAATAATGGATATTGTTTTGGGGAGTGGGAAATTTCGTTTCCTTGATCACTTTTTTCATGACCTTGATCAGTTTTTTATTGCCTTGATCACTTTCCCATGTCCTTGATCAATTTTTTCATTTGCTTGACCACTTTAGTTAAATTTCTTTCACGAATTATTCTTATTGGTTTATTTAAATTTCTTTTACGTGCTTCTTTATTCAATTCCTTTCATGTGCTTTTTTATATATGATTTAGAATTCCATAGTTTATTTATATATTTTTTTTTTTGTTCTTTCGCGTGCGTTTTTATAAAATCATTTGGAATTCTATAGTTTATTATTTTTTTTTAAATTTTTTTTAATGTGATTTTTTTTTTTAAATTTTTTTGGAATTTATTTTATTTAATTTTTTTTTTTTTTTTTTTTAGTTTGAATTATAACTTATAAACATAATTCATTGCTTGAATATGATTTATTGATACTTTTTCTTTCTTTGTTTGTTTAAGATTGTTGTTATGTGTTTTATTTTTACATTAAATTCTAAATGTTATGGATAACATGCATATCGATTCAGCTGATTATATTTTATATTTTTACAATTATTTTTTGTTTTTATTTTACCTCTCTTCAAAATTGGGTTTAGTTGCCTCATTTTTCTTGCAAAAAGGATGAATACTAATTGTTTTTGTTTAAAAATACTCTCATTATATAAATGCATTTAAAACATATTAAATAATCAAATATATTGTAAAAATGTTTAATTGGTTAGCATATATTGAATGCATTGATGTTCGAAGATGAAACTGTGTTCGAATCCTCCACTTGATGCATATGCTGTAATATATGCATCAAGTGAAGTACAATTTAAAACCTAATACATCCGCCTAGTCCATGCATTAATAATTGTTAAACTATCGTTTATATGTTGCGTATAACTGTTGAACTTTGTTGCATTGATATTAATAATAAACGGTAATCAAATGCGTTTTCCAATACCTTTTGTAGCTTTAGCCGAACCCATATTATAGCTTAAATAAAATCACTGCAAGTAGTTTTTATCTTTGCTACTGATTGTTTAATACATTTAATATTTTCATTATTAAAGTGTATGAAGATCTGCCTTTTCTTTTCCGACACTTTTCATTTACGATTTCATTTTCATTCTTATGCCATTCTTTGCATTGCGATATGTGATATACCTAAATTTCGAATCTATAATTCACAGCGCCTTATAACATGCAGGCTCAATTTTGGGCCAGAATATATAAAAGATCTCATATGATTGGCCCCTGCAAAATTGCATAGTTTACACCTGTTCTTAAATGTATAAAAATCAAATTCCGTTTCTATGCCTATACCTTAAAAGTCACCAAAAAATTTTTAATTCTAAAACGGGTGTTTGGTAGCCACAAATATATAAACTTAAGAGAGTAAAAGCCAAAAAGAAGGTGTAAAATCAAAAAGAAAGAGATGTATTAAGAAGTAAAAAGAAAAAATGAATTAGAATGTATTAAGAAGAGATACAATTAAGAAGTATGGTGTAAAACCAAAAAGACATTTCCCGAAGATCTTTAATCTTTTTATTTGTTAGAGCTAATAATCTTGTTTAGTATCACAGTTAATTATAAATAAGACTTTCTGTAAAATGTTTTAATTCTGATGTATAATTTTATTGAAGGCCATTTTTTATCCATTACCAATCACCAATGTATGATCTACGTCTCATTTTGTCAAATTTTGTAGAAGTATTCTACTTATCCATCACCCATAATTTCCGTCTATGATAAAAAAATTTTTTTTTGACATTTAATCTTTATATTGATTGTAACTTATAATCTTGTTAAGTATCGTAATTATAAATCAGACTTTTCTAAAGTGTTTTTATTTCTTATCTATAACTCCATTCAAGTTCGTTTTTCATCCATTAGCAAGCATGTATATGTGATACTGAACAAGTATTCAAGTCACATTTTGCCAAATTTTGTAGAAGTCCGCCTACCTTTCCATCACGCACAGTTATGTTTCCTTATTTATGCTTAGAAGACTGTTTATTTTATTCTGATGTTATTTAATCTTTATGTTTGCTAGAGCTAATAACCACAGTTATTTATAAATAATAATTTCTTTAGAGGGTTTTTTAATTCTGATCTATAATTTCATTCAAGTCTAGTTTTCATCCATTAACAAGCAGCAATGTGTGATCCACGTCGCATTTTGTCAAATTTTGTAGAAGTCTGGCTCACTTTCCATCACGCACAATTATGTTTCATTTTTTATCTTTAGAAGATTGTTTGGTGCCAATTTTAACGAGTTGATTTTATGAAACTCTCGGAAGAAAAATACATCTGCAGATTGTACGCAGCAACCTAATATCTCCAACCCCCAAAAAAATTTTTTTAGGTCATATTCCACGCATTATCGGCAGGAAATTACGGTATTAAAAATATCGAATTCGTGGTCCAGTAGTAACTTCATTGTTAGCTTGCAGGAGTATTCAACATTCAGGACTTAACATTGAGGGCAATGAATGCGCTGACTCTTTAGCCAAAGAAGCCAGGGACAATGGTCAACCCAGGACTACCATCACACTTGCAGATGCTAATGCAGTTGCCAAAAGCCGACTCATTCCTCATAACTTTTAGAAGCTACTAATCACGGACTTCAACTGCCCTAGGAAGTAGACATCAGTTATTAGCAGACTCAGAACTAATCATTACAGTGGGATGAAGATTCATCCAGACAAGACCAGGGAATACATCCCTTACAGAAATTGTCCAAACTCTTTCCTAACACCTAAGCACATTCTAGAGTGCCCAGCAGCTCTTGTTTTGCAATTGGGTATGGTGCCAATAGAGGCCAACTTAAGATAAGTCCTGTATAGTGAAGCGACGGCATTGCTGGCGGCCGCTATCGTGAACACTTTTGACTTGAACTAACTTTGGCATTTATATTTTAAATCCATGGACACGATAACAACAACAGGAGTATTCAAATTTGAAACCACTTTAAGAAACGGAGGAGCTTAATGTTCTTAGTAACAGGACTTGCATAAGCAATTCAATAGTCTGATAACAGCTTCAGAATTTTATCCATGCGTCTCGCAAATTCGAGTGATTGCCCTTAAAAGACCTCTCAGTAAACAAAACCTTCCCTAGCCTCACCTCGCCTCTATCTACACCATGTTATTTGATTCCCTTGTACTCTTTACTATTTTTTATTGTTACCTTACTATCATATTATCTATTTAATTATTTTCTCAATGCTATTTTGTATGTCGAAAACATCTATGATCTTTTTTCGCCTTGTAGTTATGCATGTATTCATTTCCCATTATGTAAGTGTAATGAAATTTCTGATTATCATTATTACAATTATCATTACTATCTATATCAATCAGTTTATATTTATTTATTTTATAGTAAAATAAAAATATACCCATAGAATATATTTGTTTTATTCTTATTTGAAACTCATGGGTTAGCTTAATTTTTCTTTTTCAGTTAATAATTTTTAATAATTTGTGTATTTTGCTATTATTTCTTATGATTTTGTCCTGGCACTGATAATTAACATTATATGTTACACAAATAATTCTTAATAATTTTGAAAAAATGATTATGTAAATATCTTGTATCACCAAACATTTGTGTATGTGTGTGTGTTTGTTAAATAATATGAAAGAAAACATAAGAAGGTATTTAAATATAGAACACTCAATCTTTAATGCAACACCACAAAAGAAACCTTACAACATATACAGCTACTTCTGTGGTACAGAAATTCATAAATAGTAGTGCTATAACGTACTGTTTTTTTTTTGGGCTCTGATCATATGGATTTCTTAGACATTTGGTTTACAAGGGGAAAATGAAATAAAAATCTACTCACAATTCAGTTAAGCAGCTTAACTGCTCTTGAAAAAGCAAAATTTTCTGACAAATATTAGGATTTATTTTATGCGAATTCATAACTGTTGGTGATTTTAAATGTTCAAATTAAGATTTTTTACAAAATTACACAAATTCATATATTTTACTTGCTGTAAACAATGAAATTATTATTATTTTTTTTATTTTTCACAATGTGTTTATTAATAAAACATCACATATGTTTATAGACAGATACTAAAATAACCAATGATTTAATTAATTTATTAAATGCTTGTCATTAAAGGAAACAAATCCATTATAGCACTCATTATAATATATATATTTACTTTTTTGACCACAGCATTGCAAACAATATTTTAATCATCAAAATCAATAATTTAATATTTTAAAAAACAACAATTTAATCAAATATTTCATTCATAAAAATTCATAATTTAATATTTTAAAAAACAATATTTTCATCATAAAATCAACTAAATTTTCTTTTGCACTGGTTTTTATACCTTTCTTTACAAAAGTATTCTTTGATAAGAGCAAAATAATATTAAATTTTTTTTCGACATTACTTTCAGACTTATATTTACAAAAACAAATTCAATGAATACAGAATATACAATTTTTTTTTTCAAAATCATTTCGATGATTACAGTTGGCTTACATTACCAAACCATAACTTTTCAATATACATAAACACTCTTTAAATTAATGTTACTTTCTGAAATAACTTTATCCAATCAATTTTTTTATAATCAAATGTGATAATAATTTTAATTAATGAAAGATTGAAATAATTTTCACTTTTTTTTTTCCAAAAAGGGGATATCCTTCTTAGAAACTGACAGAAATGTACAATCATATGACTTTTATCAACTAGACTCGATGCGATTTACCCAAAGATGATGAGCTGTACTGCAAAGATTTCGCTATCAAAGTACTTAAAAAAATACAAACGTAAAGCTGTTCAATACTGCAGTGAAGTGTCAAGTTGATAGCGAAGGTTCGCCTGGGGGTCAGGGACTTGGTAACTGTACATGTCCCGAGTCCTTTAATGAAGCCACTCAGCTTGGTATGAACCAGAACGCATTGAATAATACGTATCATAGCTTCAAACGAACGAAAAGTTTGTTTAATATGGTTGTCTTTGGTTTGGAAGCAAAATTCTATCGCCTGTACAAATAGGAAAAAACAAAATAAAGGGCAGGGGGGAAAGGATACAGTCATGAGTTACAATGTACAAAGTTGCATATCACTGGCTACTCGAAGCAAAAATTCTTGCACAGAAACAACCTTGATTCTTAGGCTCCAACTGAAGGCGAATTTCAACTGGCCGTTTAGTCGGTCTTAGTTATACTTCGATAAGGTTGACTAATTGCAATGCCCCCTGATGAAGACATGATTTTTGACTTTTTTTTTTCTCTCTCCATAATGAAAGTGTACTGGAAGTTCTACTTTTCTGTTAGTCTCGTGAGAGTCTCTGCGGCTAGCTGCTCTTGCTGTCTCTCCAGGCCGTTCACCATGTTTTCGATGTTCTTCAAGTCACTAGAAGAAGACACTGAAGATGGTCCGACAGAGCCATCAGAGCTGCCGCAATCTGAACCGTGTGGCGACACAGCACCGAGTTTGTTTAGGGAATTGTGATTGAGGTGGGGGGCGAGACTTCCAGAGGAGCCGTCGTAAGGGGACGTGGACAGTGGTGACCTTACCACTTCGGTTGGTACAGTAAGAGGAGTCGCCGGCGTGGTACTGGTCATTGTGGTGAGTGGTAGAGGATAAGGTGAGAACCTGTGAGACTTCACCTTGCCACCGACTGTTCCAGCCGTCGCCAGGAGACCTCCGTTACCAGATGCTCCAGTTGGAAGAGAACCGTCCAATGCATGAGATGGTGGATAGCCGTGGAACATGGAGTGACCGGCAGCAAACGCCAGTTGAGCATTCAGCAAGAGGTTGTGGCCCATGCTAGGAAGTGAACCAACTCCTTGCGAAGAGGAATTCAGCGAGCTTTGAGCCAGATGAGAGGCAGTGAAAGCTGCTGGAGATGGATGGCCGCTGGAAGTGAACAGTGACAGAGGTAAAGGATGACTGGGACTTGAGGAACAAGTGACTCCAGGCAGGAAAAGCTGTGAAAGAGGTAAATGGTTCATGCTCGAAGAGTACAAAGCTGGTGGATATAAATACGGCAGAAGATGTGGGTGTGGCATGCCAGGGCCGACGGTCACATTCGGTTGCACTGATTTTGGTAGTCCAGATAAACTGTCCAGGCATTCGTTTTTGTAATCCCTTGACGACCCGTTGTGTTCTAAATTATTTAGGGAAGATAGTGGTTTTTCCATGCTGTCGTCGTTGCTGTCATCTCTGTCTTTGGTGCATCCATTTTCTCTCCTTTCATCTCTGGACGATACATCTACAATAAAAATTATATTTTAAAAACTAGTACAAGTATATATTAATAATAATAAATGCATTTTTATAATTTAAATTTTTTTTTCAATAGGAATTCTTAATAATTATAGTCATTGTACATTTAGCTAAGAAAACTGGATGCATAAAACCTTTTAAAAAATTATAAATAAAAAAATACTAAAAAATTTTAATTAAAAATTTTAATTTTAAAATATTATTATTTGATAATTTATGAAGATTACATTTTTTGAAAACTTCATTTCAAAAAGTAAACTCCTGTTTGTGAAAATTGCAACACCATGAAGGACTTACGCGAGTGAGCTGAAATTTTCAGGAAATGCAAATTAGCGCATGATATGCAAATGATTAGAATTTCAAATCCGTAGCGCATGCGTATGCTGATCAGCGCCCTCTGAACGGCGGATGGATCCGAATAAATAGACGGCTGTAGCGAGGCGTGTATGGTTATCGGTGGTTATCTGCTAGTGGTAAACGTTAGCTCAATCGTTACTTATGACTCATCGACGAAAGAGAGCGAGATTTGAACAACTTACAGAGTTTGAACGGGGGAGAATCATCGGCCTTCGTGAAGCTGGATTGTCTTATCGTGCAGTAGCCGCTCGTGTGCAGCGTAATAGCAACACAATGATGCGTCTTTGGAAGCAGTGGACGGACGAGTGTCGGACAACTCGGAAATCCGGGAGTGGACCCTGAAATGTGACGTCAGCTCGCGAGGATAGACACCTGGTCCGCATGGCGCTGACGGACCGTACAGCTTCCTCTAGACAATTGGCAGCACAGTGGTCAATAGCTACAGGTGTTTCATTGTCTGCTTCATCAATTCGTAGACGTCTGCTGCAGCGTGGACTGCGCGCAAGCACTCCTTTATACAGGATCCCTCTCACGCTAAACCATCGCCGCCTGCGGCTACAATGGGCCGCTCTGCACAGAGACTGGCGTGCTGATTGGCAGCATGTCGTGTTTTCTGATGAATCCCGCTTTAATTTGTGTTACCATGATGGCCGCATTCGTGTTAGACGTTATGCCGGTGAACGCCACCTTCCGGAGTTCATTATCGAACGCCACAGTGGACGAACACCCGGAGTTATGGTCTGGGGTGCCATAGCATATCATGGACGATCTCAATTGCTAAGAATTGTGGGCAATCTGAACAGCAACCGGTACATCAGTGAAGTTCTACAGCCCCAAGCTGTTCCCTTCCTTCAAAGCTTGCCAGGCGCTGTATTTCAACAGGACAATGCCCACCCTCATATCGCTAGGACTGTTCAATCCTTCTTTGCAACGTGGCAGGTACAGCTTCTTCCTTGGCCTGCGTATTCCCCGGATATGTCGCCGATTGAACATGTGTGGGATTTCATTGGTCGGCGTCTCGCTCGTGATCCTCATCCTGTTGCTTCTGCAGACGAACTTTGGGTGCGCATACAAACAATATGAAATGCTCTTCCTCAGGCAGACATTCAAAATTTGTTTGACTCCATGCCACGTCATGTAGCAGCACTTATTGCGACGCGTGGTGGCTACACAAAATACTGATTCCGATCTCTTGTTATTGTTTGTTTTCTTTGAACATTTAATCATTTATTTGTACCACTACCACTCAACTGTGTATTAAATTTCATTTAAATATGCCGATTCCTTCATGGTGTTGCATTTTTCACAAACATGAGTATATAATATGATTACATTAGATTAGATTAAATCCAAACATGATTATATTAATATAAATAATCGAATTTAATCGAGTTTTTTATATTATTCGATTAAATAATTATATTAATTAAATCGAATCAATTATTATGATTACATTATATTATCCATTGTATTATTAATCGAATACTAAATTGATTGCGAGTATCCATTTTTGCTTGAAATATTTTCAATATATTGTATTAATATATATATATATAAACATAATTTAAATTAATTAAATGATTTTATATTACGCATACATTATTTACCAAAATATATTTTAAGATATCATTTGAATTTAATATGTAATCAGAAAATTTTCTACGATGCATAGAATATAACATAAATATTTTTCCCCTGTAGCATATTTTCACACTTAAAAATGAAAAATAAATAAACACTCGTTAAGAAATTAGTACAAGGTAAAAACCATAAATCCGTACATGCATTTTATCAGATCCTAACAGAATCATAAAAGAATTGTTATTCCCTAACACCAAGCGAACAAGAGATCACCTTTTTTTTCTCTCTCTCATTTCAAAAGGAATGGAAATAATCAGATATCTAATAAATCCTGCCAACAACTTCAAGCCTTGTTTCAATTCATTTTGCAGAAACAAAGAACTCGGCTCTCCAGCTATTGGCCGTAATAAAAAGCTACAATGTGCATCGTATATCTTTTGTCAAAAGACAGTTTCCTTAAAAAATGAATGTCCAAAATGGCCACCATAAACTTGATAGGTATGAAAGAAGCAGAAAATGGGAGGGGGAGAAAAAAAAGTGGAGTTGGAGTTGAGTGGTTGGGCCACGCCTAGTCATTTTATAGGGACGGCAAACGATTCTGGCGAACATGTTCCATGTCATTTGGAATTAAGAATTGTAAAGGGCACTCATTTTTTTTTCTTCCTTTTCGTTTTTAAAACTATTACTTCTACAGCCACGACCACTTTTATCGTGTTATCATTTGTACAGAGTGCTTTTTGGTACTCTTTTTGGAATGGACATTAGTTAACGGTCGAAAGATAATGAATTCTTTGTAACTGACCAGAAAAATTGAACTTTTTTTTTTAATTCCGATAGATTTTTCTGCTGGAATGGAAATTTTATTTTAAAACGTGTTTTAAATATATGTTTCCACTTTAATTAGATAAAAAAAAGTCTTTGTCCTAAATGTTGTTTGTTTTATGTGTACCATTTTTTTTTTAATTTGACCATGACGCTTTTACAGATTAACATAGATCTCTTAAAAATAATAAGAATATTGAATAAAAGGACACTGAAATATAGAGCAAGAAAATAAAACAATAAAAGATCAGTGGAAGTGATTATTAGTTAATTATCATTAATATACAAAATTCTTAAATAATTGATATATATTTTTACTATTATCAGTGTAATTCAAAAGTTTATTAGAATTTAAAATAAAGCTAATATCGATAATAATGTTAATTCGATAATAATGTTAATATTAATTCATAGAATTCTTAAAATTTGCTACAATTTGCCTTTCATTTTTAAATTTTTTAATATGCAGGGTGATTATAATTAAAGTCCCACTTTCAAAATTCTGTAAAAAAAAGACCACTCGTCTCAATGAGTTCAAATTTGAACTGAAGATGCTTGAAGAAGGGGGAAACGGTACGGCATCAAAAAAAAGTTCCAAAGTGTATTAATAGATGGCGCTCTAAGTGGCATAAAGAAAGTGAATTCGGCTGCCAGCGATATTTTGAATCAAAATGACAACGCTTTGGCGTGAGTTGCACACTAAACCAACTGTAGTGTTTAATGTGCTTGATTGTTTGTGTTTGTTGATGGAAAAAATTACTTCCGAGTCATTCAACAGTTGTGACACTGTTAGTGAACAGAACATCCACCAAGCAAGGTCATACCGAATTGGATAAGGAAAATCGGTGGAACTTTTTTTTTTTGATGTCATACTGTTTTTCTCTTCAACTATATTCAGTTCAAATTTGAACGTATTGTGACGAGTGGTTCTTTTTTTACAGCATTTTGAAAAGTTTGACTATAATTATAACCCTCCTGTATATATTTTTTTATAAATTATTGTTAAAATTATTTATTCCTGTATTTTAATTAATTACAATACTTATATTTAAATAAAAAATTTTTAAAAAATTATGTACTTAAAATATATCGAGGAATAATTTTACCAATGCTATTTTTATAAAATATTTTTTTAAAATTATTTACACAAATTTTTAATACAATATTTACATTTAATTAAAGAAAAATCTAAAATTAAAATTCCCCATGTTCCTTATCTGTTAAATTTCCTTTGACTAATTCCCTAATACAGAAAAGTAGGGATAAAAACAAATCTCTCTGCGAAATTAATTAACCAAAATTTTAAAACATATTCAGCGAAATAATAATAATAAAAAAGTAAACTTTTGTTCTTGTCCTATCTTTCTCTCATTAATTTTATTCAAAAAATAATGAAATAATTAATCCCGAGTTTAAGTAATACACCAATTATGAATTAAAACGGGTTCCGTCCACGCAAAAACACCTCCATTTTACAATGAGAAGAGAAAAAGGAAAAAAAAAAATCGCCAAAAATAGTCTTCTTTAATTAATATTCGTCGCCAAGGGATTAGAGGGAATAACTGACAGTGCGGCTAGCTTAAATTGCTGGAAGCATTTTAATTTTCCTTCCGACTTCGTCCATTTTTTTTTATTGAATTATTGCTATTGTTATTGCTACTCCTCCTATTAGAATTGCAGAGACTTGAGGAGGAAACTCAATTAAATGCCTTAAAGATAGCTCCTTTGCCATAAAACCATTTAAGCAATTGAGAAGCGACGTTCGGATGAAATAATAATCCTCTAAAGAAAAGAAAGAATAAGAGAATGATGAAGTTAAAAAAAAAAAAGAATCATTCATTCTCTTCAGAAAAGTTAGCGAATGCGGTCTGCTTAGCGGATATGGGCTTAAGGAAGGGTGAATGCTATCGTTTCTTTAAAAAGTTTTTTCTTTTTTTTTTTTTTTTTTTACAATAGAGAATGGATTTTAGGGTTGCTTCTTTTAATTAGCAACAGAGTTTAATCTGGATAGTCGAAAGTGATACCGTGATATTTTTTTTTTTCTTCTTTTGTGGTAATTGCATAAAACTGATAGTTTTCAATTGGCCCTCAATAATCGATTCGTAAAAATTTCATAAAATGGTTATCATCATGTATGAATCATGATAATCATTAAATTCATAATTCATAATCATTATGATTATCATCATGTATGAATTTAATTAGTTTCGTAAATGATTATCATCATGTATGAATTTAATGACTAATTTCGTAAATGATTATCATAATGTATGTATTTAAGGATTAGTTTCATAAATCATTATCATCATGTATGTATTTAATGTCCACAAAACATTTGGAAATGGATTTTATGGTTGTTTCTTTTAATTAGCCACAGAGCTGTGTTATGAATAGTCGAAAATGATACAGTGATACATTTTTTTCTTTTGCTTAAAAACAATTGCTTAAAAACTGATAATTTTCAACTGTCTATCAATAATCGATTCGTAAAAATTTCATAAAATGGTTATCCTCATATGTGATCATGTTATTGTTCTGTCATGACATTTTTAATGTCCACAAAATAAAGCAAATGATTTTATTTCTTTTTACATTGGAAGATAAAAAATAATCTGTGGCTAATTAAAAGAAGCAAACATAAAATCCATGGTTGCTTTTTTCAATTAGCCACAGAGTTGTCTTCAGGATAGTCGAAGGTGATATCGTGATGAATTTCTTTTTTCTTGTGACAATTGCTTCAAAACTCATAATTTTCAATTATCCATTAATAATCGATTCGTAAAATGATTATCATCATGTGCGAGCATGATATTGTTCTGACATGACATTTTTAATGTACACAAAATAATTTGAAGATGGATTTTATGGCTGCTTATTTTAATTAGCCACAGAGCTGTGTTATGAATGGTCGAAAGAGCTATCGTGATTCCTTTTTTTTTATTTCTTGTGATAATTCGCCATGATCGATTCGTAAAAATGTCATATGATTATCACCATATGCGAGCATGATATTTCTCTGATAGGGTATTTTTAATGTCCACAACATAAAGTAAATGATTTTATTTCTTTTACATTTGAAGATGGTTTTTATGGTTGCTTCTTTTAATTAGCCACAGAGCTCTGTTATAAATTTTCGAAAGAGATATCGTGGTTAATCTTTTAATTCTTGTGATAATTGTTTGAAAACTGATCATATTCAATTGTCCAGCAATCGATTCGTAAAAATTTCATAAAATGATTATCACCATGTGTGAGCATGATATTGTTCTGACATGACATTTTTAATGTACACAAAATAATTTGAAGATGGATTTTATGGTTGCTTATTTTAATTAGCCACAGAGCTGTGTTATGAATGGTCGAAAGAGCTATCGTGATTCCTTTTTTTTTTATTTCTTGTGATAATTCTCCATGATCGATTCGTAAAAATGTCATATGATTATCACCATATGCGAGCATGATATTTCTCTGATAGGGTATTTTTAATGTCCACAACATAAAGTAAATGATTTTATTTCTTTTTACATTTGAAGATGGTTTTTATGGTTGCTTCTTTTAATTAGCCACAGAGCTCTGTTATAAATTTTCGAAAGAGATATCGTGGTTAATCTTTTTAATTCTTGTGATAATTGTTTGAAAACTGATCATATTCAATTGTCCAGCAATCGATTCGTAAAAATTTCATAAAATGATTATCACCATGTGTGAGCATGATATTGTTCTGACATGACATTTTTAATGTACACAAAATAATTTGAAGATGGATTTTATGGCTGCTTATTTTAATTAGCCACAGAGCTGTGTTATGAATGGTCGAAAGAGCTATCGTGATTCCTTTTTTTTTATTTCTTGTGATAATTCTCCATGATCGATTCGTAAAAATGTCATATGATTATCACCATATGCGAGCATGATATTTCTCTGATAGGGTCTTTTAATGTCCACAACATAAAGTAAATGATTTTATTTCTTTTTACATTTGAAGATGGTTTTTATGGTTGCTTCTTTTAATTAGCCACAGAGCTCTGTTATAAATTTTCGAAAGAGATATCGTGGTTAATCTTTTTAATTCTTGTGATAATTGTTTGAAAACTGATCATATTCAATTGTCCAGCAATCGATTCGTAAAAATTTCATAAAATGATTATCACCATGTGTGTGCATGATATTGTTCTGACATGACATTTTTAATGTACACAAAATAATTTGAAGATGGATTTTATGGTTGCTTATTTTAATTAGTCACAGAGATGTATTATGAATGATCGAAAGAGATACCGTGATTCCTTTTTTTTCTCTTCAATTTTCCATCAATAATCAGACTCGTAAAAATTTTATAAAGTAACTGTCATCAGATGTGAGCATGATATCGCTCTGATATGACATTTCTGATATCATGATTATAATTTTTTTAAAAGAAGTTTCAGTAACTAAAATTTAATTTTATGAGGCAGAGGACATTAATTTTCTCTCTTTCTATCCTTTAGGGGTTGTTTGAAGTATACTATGTAAAGCACAAGTTTACAAGTAGAAAAAAAAACCGACATTATGTAAAGACGACTATAGAGTAATAAGTTTTGAAATTAAATTCATTTGATCATTAATATGTATATTATACAGTTAAATCTCCCTTTATTTAGATAAGCACACATCCTCGATTTCCCCCCTCCCTAACAAAAATCACGTACAAATCTCACATTCTACTCAGAAGACACTTTAATGCCGATTGTAAGCAGCATGTAAGTCTGGCTGGCAGCTGGAGGGATTTTTCCGGATTTTCTTCCCTACAACATGCAAATAACAGGTAGATACTTTTAAAAATCCTCCCCGAAAGCAATGTCCACCTATCATTGCCTCTCGGTGGGCTGTTAATAGTATACATTTTTTTTCCCTTTCTAATGCAGCTGGCAAATAGACCGTGATCTTTTTTTGCTATAAGGGCTGCACCGACGTTACTCACTTTGCACTACCCAGGGAGCACGTGTAGCTTGAAGGTAAGCCACGGACGCGGAGTAACAATGCCCCCGCAACGCTCTACGATCCTATTAAGACCGGGACCTACGATTTAAAGTGGATTCCGAGCCACTACAGACACCTGGGATTTGAACCCGATACCTGTGGTACCGAGCGCCAGCCACTCGACCATTCAGGCCCCGAAAAATTCGTATTGGGTTCGGCCGGGATATACATACATAAAATGAACAAAACTAGAGTACATATATAGAGGCTAGAAAAGACTCACCGTCCTTTCCGCAGGAGAGCGATGCCACGGATGCTTGCAGGTCGGCGGTGCCCCCTACGTCCACCTTTTCGTCGTCGTCGCTGGACTCCTCGGCGTCGTGGTGCGCCCCCGCCCCGGACGTGGAGGAGGGGAGGTGCTGCGCCCCTGAGTGGTGGGGCGACTGGCTCCGCTGCTGGCTCAGGAGCATCGCCTGGCGCCTGGGGAACGGGATGGGCACGTTACTAAACAAGGAAGAACCGCACACCATCACATTCCTCAAGAGGATCACCCGCGTCACATTTTGTTTTTGTTCATATTTTAAAATCATTGCTTAAAATACTACATTTGTACTTTTTTCACTTTTGCTCATTTTTAATAATAATTGGTTAAATTCTTTTAGCATTGTTTGCTTTTGTTCATTTCAAAATCATTGGTTAAAATGTATAAGTTTATTTTACTTTTGTTCATTTTATTATTTGGTTAAAATTCATTATTATCTTTTGCTTTTGTGTTTCAAAAACATTGGTTAAAAAAATATTAAAATATCTTGCTTTTGCTTTTTTTAAAAATTGCTATTTAAAAATGTATAAATATTTTGTATTTAATCTTTTTAAAGTCAGACGATAAAATATATTAGTAAATTTTGCTTTTGTTTATTTTAAACTCATTGGTTAAAAAAATATTAGTATGGCTTGTTTTTATTGGTTTTAAAACCATTGTTTAAAATATATGTAGGTGAGTTACTTTTATTCATTTTAAAATCATTTAGTTAAAAAGCCTTAGTATGTTTCGCTTTAAATTGCTTAAAATTCCCTTAACTTAACTAACATGAATTACTATATTTTGCATTTCTTACTTTTAATTATTGATTAAATGAAGCTTTATTCTCCATAAAATATAATATTTAATAATTTTGGATGACTTTAGAAAAAATTTTCAAACAAAAAATTGCTATTTCTTTTAAAGTTAGATTTCCAAACAATAAAAGTTTAGTTATTTTCACATATTTATTTTAAATAACAACTCATTTTTAGAGATCAATAACTTTTTGTCTTAAAATTGCATAAATTTTTAAAAAATAATATTTTATGAATTTTTTTTTATTGATACTATATAACCACGATAATTTTTAATTTCAATCGTTATATTTTGAAGGAATTCATTTGTTAATGTTTAAAAACAAAGTTTTTGTAATTTTAATTTTTTTTTTCTTTCTTACTGATTTAATAAATGATAAAAAAAAATATAAAGTGAATAAAAAATAAGGAAAATTATACAGTATTCTTTCAAAATTAAACCTCCAATAACAACAACAACAAAAATGCAAAGAACAAAAGGTCAAGCATTAATTCTCTAAGTATATATATATATATTTCAAGGCTAGATATCGAAGCAAAATTAATATTTTAAGGCTGGTGAGTAATTCTCTGATTAGGTTATCAATTATGCTTATCCTTATTTTCATAGTTTTTTTAAAACTCACTGAACTTTAATTTTCTTTCTGGAATTAAAATAAAATCAAAGATTGATTTGAACATAACATTCCTTTAATATCGCAAACTCAATAATTAAAAAAATATTGCCTGAACAGAAACTGGCATTATTATTAAGACGAAGAGAACAGCAAATAACACTACTGGACAAACACCCTACACGGAGTGGCAGACCAGAGACGGCAAATTTTGTGAAATGGAGCAACAAAACCAGATCCACCTGAACCGAAAAGCGCACATCTTTTAATTAACTACCTTGGCCAGTAAAATAGAAATGCCGGTAAAGTGAAAAGGATGAGATGGTTCGACCCTCCTGTCGAGTGTTTGCCCCTGTCTTCTTTGAACTACCGAATGGTTAAGTGCTCTGTCAACACCCAACCTGTCCCAGACGGTCGCAGCACGCTTCGATTCGGGCGGATAGTAGTGGCGGCCCATTAAAGTCGAGGACCTGCAGGAGAGTTGGGAGTGTTTTAAGGAGGTCCTCACGGCATTGTTTGAAGAAGATGGGATTGAGGAAAGGGTGGCGGACTTTGAAAAACTTCTTTTTAAAAAAAAAGTAAGTACTGATTGGGTGGGTGGTCAGAGTAGAATTTCCCAAAGTGTTCCTTTAAAATTAACTGAATCTGGCTGTTGCATGAAGATACGATCATCAACTAAAATAATCATTCAAAGATGTATTATATAGATTAATTTGAATTTTCTGCAAAGAATGACATAATGTGATGGCAGTTAGCTTTTCAAAGAACGTATTCATATTCCTACAGTCAATTTAAATATTCATCATAATCATCAGTGGTGTAACAGTCCAATGGTGGACCAAGGTCGTCCGTCTATTGATGTAGATGTCAGGTGAGAGTGGTGGATGATGGGAACAGGAGATGTCTTCTTTTTAAGGGGTAGAATTGTCAGCCCTATGTCCAACAGTCATATTAAAACGGGACCTACGGTTTAAAGTGAATTCAAACATCCATGACACCACCGGGACACGAAACCTGTGGCACCGAACACCAGACACTCGACTATCAAAGACCAAATTTGAAATATTATATAAACTTTATCTTAAACTATTTTTTTTAACTGCGTCGAGGACTGAGTCGTATTGACCATGCCCTGTGAACAGCCCAAAATAGGCTGCACCGACGAACGCTGTTACTCAATTAGTACTACTCAGGGGGCAAGTATAGCTTGAAGATATGTTACGGACGCGAGTAACACTACCTCCGCAACGCTCATATTACAGCGGGACATATGGTTTAAAGTGGATTCCGAACCACTACAAACATCGATGGCACCGCCGGGACTGAAACCCGAAACCTGTGGCACCAAGCGTCAAAGCGGTAGTCACTCGGCCATCAGGACCCGCTTTATCTTATACTATTACAAGCTATTATTTTCGAGAAATTAAAGGAAAAGTTTCGAAGTATATATTTAAGTAATATCTTACCTTAAAAAATTAATAGATTAAATTGACAATGCTACTAATCATAAGCGCAATTTACATTAATTTAATTTAGTTTAGTTTGGGGATATAATAAAAATATAAAATGTTTCAAAAATTCGTGATCAGATATTTTAAAAAAAGAACAAAGAAATCAGAAAATTTAGTCAATGAAAAGAAATTCTTCAGTATTTAATTTTCAAAGTAAATAAAAGATAATTATTTTATTCTTAATGGTTTTGAAATCTAAGTATCAATTCAAGTAAACCCGCAAAACTTCGTCTTTCCAACATTTTTTAGTTGTTTTGCTAGACAATAGATGGCGCAGTTCACCTAAAGTCGTTTTTTCAACAAATCCCGTAATAAAAGTTCAAAATGATTTTTCTTGAAAGAAAATCATAAGAAAGAAAGAATTTTCGTTTAGAATTTAACACTAATTTCAATTTTATTACGACAAATAGCTCTATACAGTAAAAAAAAACACCTTTTTGTTTAAATCTAGCTCATCTCAATTTAGAAAATGGTATTTAGTAAAAGAAGAAAAAAAAATTCGCTTCATGTTTGTTCTTTGCATTGTTAACTAATATCTATTCGTTACACATTTGCTTCTGATATTTATTAACTTTCATAGATGATATTAACTTTATAATGACTCTCTCGTATAAAAAATTCAAATTGTATTAAAATTCATCAAAAATATACATACTTTTTTTCTCTTTTCCCAGCTCCAGTGTCTCTAAAACCTTTGGCAAAAGGATTGTTATCAATCTTTAACTGCGTTATCTGAAAGTAAACAAACAATCAATTATTTCAAAATGTTTAGAAAAAATATTCAAAACAAACAGAATATAGTTTAAAAATCAAATCAATTAAAGTTTAAAGTATATTTAATTTTAACCAAAATTTAATTTTTTTTAATAAAACTATTTTGACTATGCATTAAATAAATATAATTTAACATTCATTATCAACACCTTATGTTAGAATCTTTTCTTTTTTTTTGTGTAAACATAAAAAATTTTAATAAATGAAACGTATTTGAAAGACATTAAAGGTTATTTACATTGAAAGAAATATTTCTATTTATGAATAGTATAATTATTATCAAAATAACAAAAGAAATAATGGAAAAGTATATTTAACAGAAGTTTTTTTCCATAAATGTTAATTTAACTTTACCATTGAACTTTTGAATTCATAATATAAATTGCAACTAATATTTGTGGTATATTTTTAGAAAAAATATTCAAAACAAACAAATTAAGATTTACAGTACATTTAATTTTAACCAAAGTTTAATTTTTTTATAATAAAAATATTTCTATTATGCATTGCATAAATATAATTTAACATATTCATCAACAACATCTTATGGTTTCTCATAAAAATATAAAAAATTTTAATAAATGAAACGTACTTGAAAACCATTAAAGGTTATTTACTTTTAAAGAAATGTTTATATTTATGAATAGTATAGTTATTATCAAAGAAATAATGGAACTTTCAATAATTTATCAGAAGTTTTTCATGAATGTTAATTTGAACTTTTTCATTCACAATATAAATTGTAACTAATATTTATGGTATAATTTAAGATAAAAAAAACCATTTAAACTTCTAATTTAAATATACAATAGAGAAAAATTATTTCATCTTTTTATAATATAAATTATAAATTCTTTAAAACTATTTTTGCATCCGCTATTGTGTTTTGGAGACGCATTTACATAACCATAATGATTTTTTTTTTCGTGTTTGTGTATTATGGAGTATTTCTAATGTAATGAGTTTCTTATTTTTTTAGCTTTCGCATAATTTTAATAACTTCCGCTATTTTTAGAAAATTTTTACTACAATTAGCTGATGCAGTATGCTGTAAAAATTACTAAACCAAAAATTCTTTAAAATTATTATTTATTTACTTTTATTTTTATGATTCGAAAAGGTATGTTATTGTTATTGTAATTTCATTTGTTGAAATTTAGATTTAATTCTTCGAGAATAGCAATTACATAGTTTACATTGACGATTTTAATGAAAAAAATTTAATGTTTTGAAAACTTTTTGTTCATTTCGTTAACGACTATTTGTAAAGAATTTTGTTTTTGTTTTTTAATTGCTATGATCAGATATTTCGATATAGAAAATCTTTATTAATTTCATGTAATTAAAAACTTAAATATATTTCTTTTTAATTTTACAAATTTAATCGTTTTCTTTTCCTACGTAATAAGACAAAAACTTTTTTTGTCGTATTTTACTATTTTTCAAATTCGTTTTGAATTATTCAAATACTTCCTTTAATTTAATTTCAGATTTTTATTGAAAGTTATATATCACCAATAGATCTTCTTTTAAAAAAATCCTTTTGTTTGTTCTATGTATTAATATTATGTAAATTCTATAATTATACAAATTTAGACTTAGAAAATTACTGTTTATTATTTTGAATAATTGTGAAATAATATAATTAAATATTAATTAATATTTTTAAAAAAATGCATTTATTTGCCTAAATTTTGTCTATCAAAGTTATGATTAAAACTAATAATATTATTACTAAGTAATGATATGTTATCTCTTAGTAATAATATTTGTTAATAGTATAATGATATAAATATTATAATAATATTTTATTTTGAATTTCTACAAACCATATGATTAAAATCAATATTTCTATTCATAACAATCTCACTTAAACTTTTTACATTTTTTAAAATCAAAACATTCAAGATTCAAACGTATTGGGAATTTTCATTTATTCTCATGTTTGAAGTACCTAAGAAAATATTGCAAATACCTTTTTGAAAATAAACTTTTCAAAAAGACATTTGCAATAAGGGAACAATATATTTCATAATTTAATACCAATATTCTTTGATATATTTTTCATATGATCAGAAGAATACAGTTTTCATACCTACAGCATTCGCCATTGTATTTCAACTATTCTTTTGCTTTTATAGAAATTTTCTGAAACTGAACTTTTCCGAATTTAATATTTCAGTATTTCTTAAAAAATATGCATTCATCACACAAACGGGTTTTTTTTCCTCGTGCCCCTTTTACTGGGTAACTGTTATATATTTAAAATATTTATGTAAATTTAATATATGTTTATTATTACATGTATATTCCCCCCAATGCCAGACACTTCACTATTAAGTCATTGGCTACTGACACATCAGTACCGTAGCAGATTCAATGTTACTCAGACTGTGCCACAAAAAGCAGCTTTACTACACTCACTAGAAAGAAATAAGAGAGAATGGTCCTTTCTAGAAGAATTTTCAATGATTATTGTCCTACTTTTGTGCTTAAAAAAATTTGAATTGGACAGTTTTAAAATCTATGAGAGGGAGACACTGTAATAAAAATTTTAAATAAATAATGTTTTTAAATAATAGTTTAATAATTGTCCTTTTGAATGCTGGTTAACAAAAATTATCATTAAGTCGTAAGTGAGATATAAGTGCATCATTATAGAATTAAAATAAGATTAAAAAATATATAACATTTTAAGTATACAACAATCACATTTTATGATTTTGTAAATAGTTTCCTTTTTACTTTGAAAAATTGGGTTAATATTGCTGTCTAAATTCAGCAGCATAAATAAATAAATTTATAAATTCAAACATAAATAAATTTAAGTTTGTTAACTAAATTCAGCTATTTTAATAAATGTCGGAACTGTAAACTTTTTAATAAAAAAGTTAAGAAATAATTTCAAAAATGGGAGGTAAGGATTACTTAAACGTAATCGTACTGTCTATACCTTCCATATTTAGATAATTTTCTACCAGATATTTCTGCTCAATAATGGGGGAGGGGGAAGGATTACTTAAACGCAACGCAATATAAATTATATTTACATAATTTTTTACCAAATATTTCTGACATCTTAACGAAGGAAAAAAAATTACATACAAATTCCATCATTTCATCATTTACTATACATATTCGAGCAAAATATATTTTATAAACAAAACTTTTTAACAACGAAAAGTTGAAAGACAATTTCAAAAAACAGGAACAGGATTACTTAAAAGCAATCGTACTTTTTATATCTTACATACTTACATAATTTTCTATAAAATATTTCTGGCATCTTAACGAAAGATAAAAAAAAAAAATAAAAAAAAATTATAAACAAGTTTCATTATTTTATCATTTACTGTAAATAATTAAGTAAACATTTTTATGAGTACAATTTTTAACAAAAAAATTAAAAGACATTTTAAAAAGGGGGACGGGCAACAGACTTAAGCAGAATCGTATTTTCAATATCTTCCATATTTACACAATGATCTAACAAATATTCTGACATCTTAACGAAGGAAAAAAATTGATACAAATTTCATCATTAACTATACAAATTCTAGCGAAATATTTTCATAAACAAAACTTTTTAACAACGAAGTTAAAAGGCAATTTAAGAAAAGAGATTTACTTAAACACAATCGTACTTTCTATGCCTTCCCTATTTACATAATTTTCTACCAAATATTTCTGACATCTTAACGAAAGAAAAAAAAAATTACATATAATTTTCATTATTTTATCACATATTCGAGCGAAATATTTTTATTAAACAAAACTTTTTAACAACACAAAAGTTAAAAGAGACAATTTAAGAAAAGAGGATTTACTTAAACCCAATCTCACTTTCTTTAATTGCCTCACACATTTCGCTTTTTAAAAACCTCCGTTTCAAATCTTCCCCGACACAGTTTGGTAATCGATACCGTCATTCCCTGTACTTGTCCTCGTTAACTCACTACACACAAACAGAAAAAAGAAAAGAAAAAAATCTGCACTTTGATTTTTTCCATCTCCCCCTCCCCCCCTTACATGACCAATCCCTGGTCGGCTACACACCCATGAAGAGAACTCTAATTAGCACGGTTACGGAATCGGTTTCACGTCACGATTCAGCGTGAAAGACGTCACGCAAAAACGCCAGCACGCATCAGTAATTGAGCTGCTCCTTATCATCATGGTGATGCAGAGAGGAGAGAGATAGAGGAGCACGGGAGCAAAGAGGATCATTAGAGGCAAGGGCGCGAATGACGAAGCGGCCGTTTGTCGCCTTCTGTTCGTTTTAATTGCAAAGCGGTGACAATTTAAAAGGAGTGTTTTCAAATCATCGCATCATTAATTGGTTCTTGACTCGTTATGACTTTTCTTGTGCTTGCTTTTATCATTTCGTTGCCCACTAATGTTTGATCATTTTCTTGAAACCACTAATGAACGTTTGCGCTGCGTTCGTTTGAAGAGGCAGATAGCAGGAAGTGGGAGAGAGATAGTTTTTGAAATGCTAGGTGCTAAGTGTCACTGGATTGCACGCCGATTTTGTTTTCTGGACGAAGAAAAAAAAAGTGAAAGAAATAAAAAATGATTGTTAGTTGTGTTAAAAGTAGCTTTGTTTTATTTTAAGGAAAATTTAAGTGGTTTTCAGATTGGTGACAGTTAAGGCATCATTTGGTTGAAATTTTGAATATATCCAATTGTTCTCACGTCTGTTTTTCCTTGGGGACAATTTTAAATGTTGATGGTTATACCTTGGATGTTCTATTGCTGTTCTATTGGGGATTGTTCTGTTCCTGTTCTATTACATAGTAAATAAATTTTTGACGATGAAAGAGATTGTTAGTTCTTTTAAAAACATTTTTTACACTAAGTGTTTTAGAATCACTTAGGTTTTCCTTAAAATAAAACAATTTTAAAGAAAACTTAAGTGATTCTAAAATTGGAGACAACTAAGACATCATTTGTTGAAATTTTGAACTATACGCAATTATTACCACGTGCTTTTTTCTTGATGAAATTTTTAAATATTGCTGGTCATACCTCGGATGTTCTGTTATGTAGTAAGGATGTAAAAGGGATTGTTATTTCAATTAAAAGCATATTTTTTTTATTTTAACGGAAACCTAAGTGGTTCTTAGACTGGAGACAGCTAAGGATCATTTGATTGAAATTTGCAATTTGCAATCCCATTTTCCTTGGTGAGTTTTTAAATGTTACTGGTTATACCTTGGATGTTCTGTTATGTAGTAAAGAAATAAAAAGGATTGATAGTTCAGTTAAAAGTATTTTTGTTTTATTTTAAGGAAAATCTAAGTGGTTCTAAAATTGGAGAAAGCTAATGCATAATTTGGTTGAAATTTTGAACTATAGGCAATATGTCCCTTTTTCCTTGGTGAGATTTTTAAATGTTGCTGATTATACCTTGGATGTTCGATTATCTTAACTAATAATTGATTGAATAATTTAACTTCTAAAATGTTATCAGTTTACAATTAAACTAATGTTAAGATAATAATATTGGAATAGTACTGTTACTAAACGAGTCCACGACCATCAAAAACATTTTAAAGACAACAGCCCATAATATATCTTTGAAAAGTTTGGGAACTACTGCTTTAAAATCTTGCTGAATTCCATTTAAATATTTTTCCGAAGATTTTCCGAATTTCTAGTTATGAAAGTATTATAAAGTGACTTAAGACAAGCAAAAATTATATTGTACATTTTAAGCATAAAGATGCTTTATTTGTAATACATTAAATCTTATTTTTTCTTAATAATAGAATGGTTTCTATGAGATCTTTCATTGCTGATCCAAGATAGTTTTTATAAGCCTCAATGCTGAGAAAAGTTTATCAATCCTTACTTGGTATGCCGCTAAAGAGACAACATTCTTTGCTAGTTATTATATTATACAATACAATTGAATTACCTCCTTAACATTTAATTTTAACATTAATTCCTTTCATTCTGGAAGGGGAAAAAATTATTTTTATAAGTCGGATTTTTATAACCAACTGAATCTGAATCCTTCTTCTGAATATCTGAAATCTTCTGAATCTTCTTTTGAATTCTGAATATCTTCTGAATCCTTGCACTCGACTCCATACATCTTGTTATACTATAACGAATCGATTCCTAATGACTATCCACAATTACTCTTGTAGAAATATCCGCATCCCACACAAATCAATTGAGAATCACATGCTATCCATCTTCATCAAGGAAAAAAATGCCCATTCATCAACACGTGAAATTTGTCACTTTTTTTGAGAACGTGACATAACCGTTATGCCACCCCGGCCGATCCACTGGACCTTGGACAGAGGAAACCCAGTGGCCAAGGTCAGTTGGTAGCCACCAATAGATCCATCTCATCCACCAGCACCTATGACACCAGCAATGAGATAGAGCCACACCAACCTAAACCCACATACAAACCACTTAACAATCAGATAAGGCCGACAGACGGAAAAAATGAAAGGTAAGAAAGGGCGGAAGTCAGCCTTTCTATCATTATTACCCGAGCTGCAACACTCGTTTCTGCTGATAAGGAACAGCAACGAAGCGTGAGCCTCAAATTGCTCAAATGAAAAATCTGATCACGCTGTTCCCTTTCATATGTGTTTTTATTTATTTATTTTTTTCGCTTCTTCGCATATAACATGCCAATGTTAAGTTTTTACGCGTGTGTGCGCAGAGATGGATCCACACAAGAATCGCTCAATTTTTTTAAAATTTTTATTTTTATTTTTTATTTATTTTTTACGTGAGGTTTTTTTCTGTGGGACGTAAAGAAGTGATGCAATCAAAAAGTGATTAGGAGAGATTGTGATATATTTTGACAATTTCGAATTTGCATCATTAAAAAACATTAAAGCCGGAGAGAGATCTGCATGATACTTTTATAGTATGTGCAATTTTTTTTTACGCGTGTGTCAGCACGGAGGATGAAACCGCACAAGATTCAAATTTTACGTGCGATATGCTTTGCGAGATATACTAATATGAAATAGTTGATGTAATTAAGAAAGTAACGAGAAGAAATTTATCACAATATCCAATTATTTTATCAAAAATATAAAGCCAAATAGTTTATTCGAATAATTAGAAAAATGTGCATACCCAAATAAATTCTTTATTTATTTAGAATTTCTTTTAATGTACTATTTTGAAAAGTTTTACACAAAAAAATCAATAATTTAAGATGTGTGAAAGATAAGATGGCAAAAGAATGAAATTGAAGATAACTGAGAATCAAATTATGTTTTGTGAAATATATGAAAGTGAAGAAAATGTAATTAAGAAAGTAACGAGAAGAAATTTATCACAATATTCAATTATTTTAACAAAAACATAAAGTCAAATAATTACGAGAATTTATTTAAATAATAAGAAAAATTTGTAAATCCAAATAAAATCTTTATTTCGTTTTTTTTTTTTTTTTTTTTTTTTTTTTGTATTATTTTGAAAAGTTTTTCACAAAAAGTTCAAACATTTAAGATGTGCGGAAAATAAGATGTAAAATGATGAAATTGAAAATAACAGAAAATCAAATTACGCTTTGTGAAATATATAAAGATGAAGAAAATGTAATTAAAAAGTAAAGAGACGAAATAAGCGCAAGGAAAAAGTAAATAAGCGTAAAGTAAGCACTTTATTACACTATATTACTGTATCAAAATATAAGACAAATTAGTTGCAAAAATTCCTTTAAATAATTAGAAAAATCTGAGTAGTAGGGTTGTCAACCCTACTCCCCAACACTTTGCAGTCATATTAGACCAGGACCTACGGTTTAAAGAGGATTCCGAACCATCACAAACATCTATCGGGAACCCGAAGCCGTGGTATAGAGCACCGGGCACTTCACCATCAGGCCCATCAAGAATTATATTAAAAGATATAAAATACATACGATAATAGAAAGATTAATCGTAAACTTTAAGGTTCATTTACTCGCCATTGAAATAAAGGCAATTTTCATGAATTTTAAAGAAAATTCTTCATAAATTTTAAAGAAAATTCTTCAAAAACTCTTGGAAATTTAAAACTTAATAATGAAATATAAGTACATCCTATAGAACTTGAAGAAAATGGATTTAACTTTATATATACATATGGATTGTATTGTGATTTACTATATATATATACATATATATTACAATTCGTAATACTTTTTTTTTAACTTATGAACGTATAATCAAATAACGAAACAGTTATTTATTCAGCCAAGTTGAGGAAAAAATCAAAAAGAAAAATATCAGACAAAAATACTGTCAATTAATTTTCTAATCCAAAATTATTCAGCAGGAATTTTTTTTTATCGTATGAGAATTTTTTTTATAAAGCTTTCCTAATGAAAAAGCTTCCATGTCGTCATAAAAGCTACATGACTTGTCCTCTTATCAATCATTTCTAGGATTTCACTTAAAATCCTTATGATTGCCCATAATCATTTTTAGCTCTAATCTTCAATAAACTTGAGTTGTTTTCAAGTATTTAAGATAGTTGAATTACGTCATTTACATAACATATTAAATATGTTTTCACTATCTTTTTAATAGTCTTTAAAAAAAGCTATTGTTTTCAATGTTTTTGATTTGGGTTTGGTTCTAATTCCAAACAAAATAAAGTGAGTTTGAAAGAAAATAATATCATATTAAAGGAAAAAATTTAATCATAGCTGAATATTTTAAAGAAAGTAATGAATATAAAACATAATTCAGGAAAAACATATTTTTAAAGAAATCTTATGAAGAAAGATTATATTGTAATGAAAGAAATTTTATTTTGAAAACAGATGGAAATACATAAACAAGTTATAGACTTTTAAATAAATTATTTTAATATAAGCATAACAATATTAAAAGCGCTTATTACGGAATTTCGTAAAGAACTATTAGCTGGTAAATTATGGTATCTCAAAATCATTTGTAAACTATTAGTCGGCTAATACTAAGTACTCTTTATTTATTTATTATTATTATTTAAGAATTCTGAAATGATGTAAGTGATTGTTCAAATCAAATTTTTAAGCACACTAGCTGAATAATAAATTTTTAACCCCTAAAACAAATAAACAAAAAAAAAATTGTAATCGGCTGTTCCTATATATTATCCATAAAATTTAAAATTCAATGCAAGGACAAAACGCATAACAGCAATCTTAAAAATAAAAAAAACTATAAAATTGCAAACGATTTTCTTTTCTGGAAAAATCTCGTTTTCACTTTGAAATAAAATTCTCTTTGCTTTCACCAGACGATTTCTTTGAATAATTTTACATTAATTTTTCTTCTCAATTAATTTTTAATACTTTTAATTTTTATTTAATAATTATTCAGTTATTTTGTAAATAAATAATATGTATAAATAATATTGATGTAGATAATAATATATATTGTCTATATCGTGAAAGAAATTTAAAAAAAAAAAAAAAAAAAAAAAACTCGTCAAGAAAATTTAAAAAAAAAAAATAAAATTTCAGTGAAAGAAATTAAAAAAAACTCGTGAAACAAATTTAAACAAATTGGAAATTGATCAAAGACACGATATAACATTCTCCACAAAACAATGTCCATAATTTCATGGGTAAAATATGTTCATATTTCACCAAAATTCAAACATATTCATTTTTTAATAATCTAATAATAAATGTTTGAAATATAATCTAAAATTAATAATATTTATAATTTTTTTTAATACATATCTAAAATTTTGTTATTTTAATCTAAGATATAATAATAATATAATCTAATAAAATGATTGTAAGTAGGAATTTAAGTATGATAAAGGAGTCTAAATGATTTTAAGTATAATCTAAAATTTTCTTACAAGAAGATTTTACTACCAGTAAGATTATGATTTTAAGGCTGATTTTACTGTCTTTGCCACCCCCTCCCCCCCCCTTTTTTTTTTTTTTTTTTTTTTTTTTTTTTTTTTTAAATCATTGAATAGCGATTTTAAACCCTATTTAATGCTACATAATGCTACATAATACTACTACAGTCTTACACACATCTACATCTACATCTATTTACAACCATCAATCAGTTTGAACTGCAATGAGCTGTTAGCGGTTAAAAGAGATGAAACCATCTAAACCTATCCACTTTTTCTGGCTGAACGAACTTGAAGACGGGTATGAAAAGGAAAGACAGGAGGGGGGAGGGGGTTGCCCCCACAATGACTATCTTCTTCACAAAGGGAAGGGGCGAGCTAGTAAGCGTTCAAGTTTCATACACCCCGCCTCTCAAATTCATATTGATAATGCATTGCTAAGCGGGGTGCCAACTGTGAACTGTTGACCCAAGTCTGTGGCATCCAATGGGAACCTGGATTTATGATCGTGTCATAAAATAGCTCATGATCACCCCCCTTCCTTTTAAAACCCACATAGGTGACATCAATGATTTTTGATATAGGAGGGGAAAATTAGGGGGTAGGCACGGGCGGGGGATTTTAACCGTGTTCCATTGTTCGTGTCTCAACCCGTATATGTCATAATATGAGTGTGTGATGTATAACCATTCTTTTTGTTGATTGGTATAGTGAGAGATTTCAGAAATATTTAACGAAATATAGTAACACTGAAACGCTGAAAGCAATACAATCAAGCGGAATAAAGATAGCAGAAAATTGAACGTTGAAAGTTAAAACATTGAAAAACATTGTTAATGTTAAAAATTAAAAGTTAAAGTTAAAACATTGAAAGAAAACTGAAAAGCAATATAATCAAACAGAATAAAGATTGCAGAAAAATTGAATGAAATATACTAACACTGAAAGAAAGCTGAAAGCAATATAATCAAAGGGAATAAAGACAGCAAACAATTAAACGAAATATAGTAACACTGAAAGAAAACTGAAACGGTGAAAGCAGTATAATCAAAGAGAATAATAATAGAAAAATTAAACGAAATATAGTAACACTGAAAGATAAACTGAAACGCTGAAAGTAATACTATTTAATCAAAGGGAATAAAGATGGCAGAAAAATTAAACGAAATATAGTAACACCGAAAGAAAACTGAAACGCGGAATGCAGAATCCTCATAGAGAATGAAGATAGCAGAAAAATTAAACGAAATATAGTAAAACTGTAACGTTGAAAACAATATAATCAAAGGAAATAAAAATAGCAGAAAAATTAACGAAATATAGAAGCACTGAAAGAAAACAGAAACGCTGAAAGCAAGATAATCAAAGGGAATAAATATAGCAGAAAAATTAAACGAAATATAGTAACACTGCAAGAATGAAAAACTGAAAGCAATATAGTCAAAAGGAATAAAGATAGCAGGAAAATTAAACGAAATATAGTAACACCGAAAGAAAACTGAAACGCTGAAAGTAATACAGTCAAAGGGAATAAGGATAGAAGATAGAATAATACCCATATATTTTATGGATAATAAATTAAAAATTTATTAATATAATTAAATTTATATATACAACTCTTATATTAATAAGAATATAAAACATATAAACACATTATTCACAATATTTATGTATGTAAACCATCTGTAGAAAGCTTTTACATCTTAAATTAGAAATCAAACATACTATTACATTAATTTTATTAGGAGAAATAGCATATTTAAGAAAAATAATTGCGTATCAAATATTAACACTTCATTATTTTTTTTAAAAATCGCCTTTCAATTCAATATGATTTGTTTTTTCGTTTTTCTTTTTAAGTCCTTTCTGAAATCAAATTCAGAAGCAGCAACCGCGTTGCCACACAACTTTTCTTTTTTTACGTGTGTGCCGAATTTCCACATGCTTATTACTTCACCTTCTCACTCAAAATACATATATCAAAAAGAATGAAAAACATGGTTCACGTATATCACACACACGCTTTTCAGCTTGTTATGCATACCTAAACAGTGTTGGATTCAGCCTCTTCAACTTTCATCGGGAACTTTTCTTTTTTTTTCTTTCAAACCACTTGGAAGAAGAAGAAGAAGCGGGAAAACAATATCATCAGCTCGTCAACCACTCAACCCGACTCGATACTCGTCGGATTCGAGAATTCTTGGAACACTTGTCAATGAAAAGTTCGATAAAATTTTTATTTTGTTCTGTGGTTTTTCTGCCTTATTAGATCACAAAAAAGTGTGATGATAGCTTGGATACAGAAGTGGATGATAACATTAATGATATACATATACATATATATGTAGCATAGCATCGATCATTTCTTGGTATGTAGTAAGAGCTCTGATTTGATTATTTCTTTGTAAGATGGAACCTCATTTTACGCGATAGGATGTAAATTGGATTATTGTCCAGAGGAGTTGGTACTTCAGCTAATGCTCTTAGTTTCAGTGTTGTTTCAAATTCAAATAGTTATCTCCAGTTCTTTCTGTCTGTATAAAGTTAGAGAAACTCTTATTTCTCGACACAACTTTTGCTTATCTAAATAATAATAAAAATAGTTTCGATGTAAGTTTTTATTTTTTATTTTGATTTGTTCGAGTTTAATTTCATTAGGCTTGTCTTTATGGCATATGTAATCATCGCTGGCCATTATGCTATTATAGATATACATTAATTTTCAAAAAATAAGCATAATTATTAAGTTAAGTATTCAGTTTTTAAATATAAAAAAATAATGTAGAATTATTAAGTTAAGTATTTAATTTTCAAATTAAAATTAAGTTTCTTAATTTTTAAATAAAAAAAGAAGTAAAACTATTAAGTTAAATATTAATTTTTAAATTAAAAAATAAGTAGAATTATTAAGTTAAGTATTTAATTTGTAAATAAAAAAATGAAGTAAAATTATTAAGTTAAGTATATATTAAATAAAAAAAAATTATGTAAAGTATAAGTATTACTAAGTTAAGTATTTAATTTTTAAATAAAAAAAATTGAGTAAAGTATAAGTATTATTAAGTTAAGTATTTAATTTTTAAATAAAAAGAATTAAGTAAAATTATTAATTAAGTAGTTAATTTTTAAATAAAAAAAATTAAGTTTATTTAAAGAAATATTTTGTTCACGCTAATCATTGGTTAGTATATCCATCAATATTTAAATGTTAAGTTAATTTATAAAAAACTATTATTGTTAGGACTTAAAAAAATATTTATTACTGTAATATTTAATATTTAATATTGTTTATTACTGTTATTTATTAATATTATTATTACTGTTTTTTATAGTCATGTAGATACTTTTATAAAGTTTCATGATTTAAGGAACATTTTTACATTTTTAAAAAATATAATAATCAATGTACATTAAAAAGTTTTACCAAATCAAAGCATTAAATGTATTACCACTTTCATTATCAACCCGCCTTGGCTTGGATTAACACCACCACTTAATACCAGTTAAATACCACTTCCACCGGATCACGTGCCTTCCAAGTCATCCAGGCGAGTTCATTGCAAAATGTAGGGGCCAAAACATTATAACCACCCCTACATTTTGCAATGAACTCGCCTGGATGACTTGGAAGGCACGTGATCCGGTGGAAGTGGTATTTAACTGGTATTAAGTGGTGGTGTTAATCCATGCCAAGGCGGGTTGAAGCTGTGTTGCGCGCCAAAGGTGGGCCAACTCGTTATTGATAGGTGGTCATAATGTTTTGGCTCTTGAGTGTATATATATATATATATATATATATATATATATATATATAAAATTTGTATTGTTAAAGTAAAAACTAAAGTATATATAAAGCAGCTATTAAAGTGTACTACTACTACTTTAGAAAATAAAATATTTGTACTGTTATATTTTATATATATAAATGAAAAAGAAAGATTAATGATTACCTAATTAGATTTGAAGGATTAGGTAAGACTTTTTAATGCACTTTGATTATTATATTTTACAAAAAAGTAAAATATTCCTTAAACCACGAAACTTTATAGTAGTATTTATATGATTATAACAAAAATCCTGTGATATCAGACAAAGGGAAAAAAGCAGATAAAAATTTTTCCCTGTCAAAATTTTAAATTATTATATTATAATACATCTAATACTATAAAGAAAAACAAGCTTCTGTCGAAGCATAGAGAAACCATATAGATAAAAAAAATGATTACAGTCAGCTTGACATCTTCCTTTCAAACTGTCTGATTATAGTAATTTGAACTTCAGAAAAGGTAACTTCAACAGAAGCATGGCTAGCGAAGGGTTAAATTCACAGATAAAACTTCACTCATAAAGACAAAAATCAGAGGCTTCTTTTTAACAACGTCTTCAACCAAGAACCCGTCATCCTGTTGTCTTACATAACCCAGTTTTCAGAATTTAAGCTAGAAAATTTACACAACACGTACTCCCAGCGTATCTCTGCAGACCACCTTCTGACACAGCCCTATGTGATTTACATATTCATGCGGATTAGAAGGGATTTTCAAACACCGAAATTGAGTCTTAAAACTCGTTTTTGCGTCAGCGAGCTGTCAGAAAAGGTTTCGCGCGTAACTCTTCAAACTTCAAAGATGAGTGCGGCCGATAAGGAAAGATTTAAGTATAGCATCAACCTGAATTTAGCATACTAAAGAACGCCGCTGCGCCATCCAGAAGCGCAATTTCTCACGTCGGACTGTCGTTGCATGGCATGTAAATGTCCGAGGTGCAATTATTTTGAAAGTTACAAACTTACTAAATCATGCGGCTTAATCCTATTACATGGACCACACATGTAATTTCAAAATCAGTACACTATAACGAAATGCTGTGAAATTATTTTCCTCCGATGTTTATTTTAAAGAATAGTTAGTTCACTTGACTGATATTAGTTTTAAATACTTAAATATCTATTAAAATTAAATGCAAGTTATTAAACTTTGCTATAGTTACTTCAAATGACTATTTGAACAAGTAACTTTAATACAATTGTATAGTTACTACAAGTTAGTAATAATTCTAACAATATAGTTGCAAAAGAGCTTTATTTTAAAACCAATGTAAACCATTTCATTTAAGACATGAATAAAAATATTAAATACAAGAAATACAATTTTCAGCAAAACAGAAAACCCTTAAAAAAATACAAACATCAAAAGCTTGAATGGCAAGAATTACATTGGCAGATTATAAAAGAAAAATGTAAACAGCTATGAGCTACATAAATTATTGTGGAATATCGCTGTGTTGTATAGGAAGACAGAATATGAAACACGTTGTCAAAAAAATCCGTAAAACCCAAAAGGAATTATTAAAACCAAAAAAGAAATACTTATAAAATCCCAAAAATAAATTAAATATAGCATCCTGAAGATAACTTTATTACGGAATACGTGCCAACAGGATGTTATAAACCATGACTGGATCCAAGTCAAAAACATATCTAGCGACGTATTCCGATAACATGGAGTAAGCAGAATAACCTTTCCGTTTTATGTGAAAGGATGTACTTCATATATATATTAAAGGACGCAATAAGAAAACATAATTTTTTAGCATAGAGTTATGACATTAATATTACATGAATTATTATATTATTAATTTATAAAAAATAAAAAATTTATGGTTTTCAAATTTTTATAATATATATATATATACCGTCACTGAACCAAATGTACCGAATTCAAAGTCACAGTTTGATTTGATAAAAGGAAAAGTATATCATTAAATTTAAGAAGAAATTATGCTAAGATTTTAAAATGTACATGAAATACACAAAATTAAAGCAAAAAAGGATTTAAAGTTGCACTAATAAAAGTAATTGACTTGCATCGAAAAAAACAGAAAATATATATTGCATAAATAGTGAAACAATGTAATAATTTATATGATTTTTTCGTCGTTAGCAATATGCTTTAAAATGAAACTTTGTCGTAATATCATACATAAAAATGTCATTACCACTAGAACTTCGAGTATTATATTTACTTACTGTGAATGAGTTATTGATTTAATGCTAGCTTATTGGCTAAATTTTATAACTATATTTAAACAGCTGTAAAAAATATAACATTTAAATTTGAGTTTTCAAAAATGGAATAATGATACAATATAATTGCAATTGTCTTTCAACTACTACTATTATAATATATTACTATATTTCTAAACAAATTTTCAAATTTTTGAATTTAGAATAAACACGAACTAACCACAAAGTTAATTTGGGCCTTGGAAAAGCAATTTTCCTATTCTCAAACTTTAAAACAGTTTTTTCCGTGCAAATATATACATAGAAAGTAGATTTAGCTACTCACAACATATATTTACTTCAAAAATGAAATAAAAAAAGCCTACTCCAATATTTGATCTTTATGATTTATTCATAAGCAGTTACCGACCAAATATGAAGTAGCACAGATATTTTCACAACAAATGTGCTAAATGCGTGATGGATTTTCGCGAAATATCAACAAAATACCCGGTAGTTGACTGTGAAGATAATGATTTTCCTATTATTCATTATTCAGTGTTTTTCCATTACGTCTCACCCAATGTTTATATTGCTAACTCTTTTTCCATCATAAATTTTTATGCTATTAGGGAAAAATACGATTTAAGTAGTTTTTAATACACAAGTAATCATATCGCAAGCAAGGCTCCAAAGCAAATATAAACAATGGTAAATTAGCATGTTTATTCCTTCAGGGAATATGAAGTTAGCAACTATAATTCGGCCAGTGTGTGGAAAGGTAAATTTCCGGTTTGAAGGCGGAAATGGAAGAATCGATTACTTGTCAAGGGGTGCTAAATGCAATGCAAGGCTTTTAAGAAAGGTAATTGTTTAATAGTTATTGTGGAATATTTTTGAATTTTTCTTTTGATATAATGAAATTTAAAATATTGCTTATATTGCTTGTTTATATAAAATATTGGTTGTGGCATACATACATGTAACACAAGGTATTTAATGCAATAATAATAATAATAATTAATAATCAAAATAAAGTTTAAGCTAGTTAAATCTAGTTTAACAATTCTTTCAAAGAACATTTGAACAGTTTAAATGCTTTTTTATTTGAAATTTACCTATCAAATCGATAAGGAAATAGATAATATAAACGTGCTTCCTCTTATACCCTGGCAAGAGAGTCCCCTGTGGCGTTCAGAAAAAATGGTCAAGAGGCTCCGAGACTCTCATCCAAGAGGAAATACAGTGCAACCATGCGCTTCTGTTGAGGAATGTTTAGTTTAAAGTATTTCATCCGGATAGGAAATATATTTATCTCAATCTATGCATTAGTTGACCTACAGACTCTCACCCAAAGAGGAAGTATATTTCTCCTATCCTGCGAGTAGCTGAGTATCGGGTTTTTGGCTTAGAAGTGTAATCCTTCCCCGAATCTATAATTAAATGTCTTTAAATTTGTTAAATATTGTATGTCTCTAGTTGTATGTGTGTTGTGTTTGTACGTGTGTAAATAAAGATGAGAGTTCTCAAACCAAATGTCTGAACACAATCACACCCAGTTACAATTTGGTTACCCAACATGCACGCTACCATATATAATTTTATAAAGTATTGCTGCTTTTAATTAATTGCAGTATGAGATATTTTATTAAAAGTTCATTCAAAAGTTCAATTCAATCAGTTAAAAGTTAAAAAGTTCATTTTATTGGGAAAAAAATCATGCAAAAATTTTTTAATTCAATGTACTTCTAATATAAACGCCTCAAATATATTATAGAGCATCTTAATTTTATAACAGATTTAAAAACATTATTTATATATTTTTTGACTTTACTGTTTAATTTTTGTTAAAATGCCGTTTCTACTGTTATCTTGAATTGCTAAAAATAATGCGCGAAGAAATTCTTTTATCTAAAATATTTTTTTTTACGTGCATTATTGAAATCTGTCATTAAGTATTTATTTTTATGACAGCCAAAATAAAATATTGATCGAAGGAGGAAAAAAACTATTAAATTGTCATTGTAGAATCAAGATAAACACATCATATACTCAAGGAAATTTGTTATAAAACACAATCATGCATATTTTATGTTTGATGTATGTGAGAAAATTGCGAATTAGAATACAATATTTCTCATTTCCATATGGTGGTTCCTTTAATTTGATATTATTCTACGAAATTTAATACCAAATTGCTTGACGACAAACGCTTAATATTGATGATAAAACGTCAAAGATAAACATTCTACAATTGTAAACAATAATCTTTATCATATTTAAAGTGACTAACGTAAAATAAGTTATTTTATGTCTACAATCTTTAATTCTAACACAACATGTTAGGTATACTTTTACAAAATGGAAAATGCAAAATGTATCATAACATAAAAAAAATAATGAAATCAAGATTTTAATTGCAAATTAAATTCATTATTATCTTTTTATTTTTTTATTATTTTTAGTTAAATATTATATTTTAATTTGTAAAGTTACAAATTAGAAATACTAATTTTTTTTTAATAAAATTGAAATATTTGTTAAAATTGAAAAGTTTTTAATATTTGAAAAATTTTAATTTAGCACATCCGTATGTAAATTATTTTTTTCATCAAATATATTCAGTTTCCGAATTTGTCGATTTAGCAGCTTCCGTGTTGTTATATATTTATATCTTCAAGGGCAAACAACCCCATGGTAAGGCAAGGCCTTCTGTCTACTGGCAGATTCCAAGACATGAGATGTCGTTTTCTTTTAATGGGGTAGGGTTGCTAGCCCTATGCTCAACGTTCTACAGTCATATTAGACCGAGATCTGTGCTTTAAAGTGGTTTCCAAATCAGTGGGTGGCACCTGATGGCCAACTGGGTAGCGCTCTGACCTTTGGTACCATAGGCTTCAGATTCGGATATTTGTTAAGGGTTCGGAATCGGGGCCTGCATGGCTGAGCGCTCTAGCGCTCGATGCCACAGGTTTTGGGTTCGAATGCCGGCGGTGTCATGGATGTTTGTAGTGGTTCGGAATCTACTTTAAATCGTAGCTCCCGGTCTCATATGACTGTAAAGCGTCACAGAGCTCATTCAGATTTCTTACCCACATCATTCCCGAACTGTATAGGGGCAACTTAGCTCTAGGCACAATGATGGTGGTAGTGGTTTGGAATCTACGTTAAATTGTAGATGCACGTCAAATTTGCTTAAATTGTGCAAAAAAAGAACGTAGAGTGATCAACCAAACCAATCCAAACATTCATGGCTCCACCGGAACTCAAGCCCAAATTCTGTGGTAGCGAGAACTAGAGAGTTAGTCACTCGGCCATCAGGCCCCCTCCATATATTTTCCATGTGTGTATTACCAAAATGATTTTGATTTTGCTGACAAAATTAACTACTTCTTATGGTTAGTTCGTGGTATACGTTACATTGGCACCGATAATTTGCAACTTAGCATTTGGCTCATTGCTTCTTACAAGGTAATCAAACGTTCATCAAATTTTAAAAGTAATTACCGAACAAGAAAACTAAAACTTAAGTGGTATGTTTGTCACTTCAGTTGATGAAATTGAAGCTCCATTTATGTGAGATGACTTCAGTAACTTTTCTTTCATCAAAAAGCAGACATCGGCAGTTCCCGATCGGGGAAGGAAGGCCGCCTAATTGATAAAACACATGGAAACAGTGATTTATACCCAAGAGAACATCTCTTGGCATGCGAACAACTATTTATGCCATGCGTAAGGCTTCACGATTAGCCATTGCCCGCAATAAGAGTCCAGAGGTGAATAGATATTAATGAGTAGTTTCATGGCTTCTGATGACACTAAACAAGACAGAGTACCAGTTGACTCTGTTACTTTTATCAGCATTTGTCTTCATGCAAATCACCTGGATTTGAACTGGTCACTCCATACTCTGCAAGACACCACGATCCAACAATGCGTTTTCTTTTGAATAATTTGTTAAGAAAAGTTAAAGGTCACAGAAGAAACCTGTTGTAGATTGTATCATACTTGGTGTGTGTTTCTCGATAAGTTACTTAGAATGACACACAAAAAAAAAGTGATTTTTTTTCTATTAAAATCTGAAGATTTTTCTATTAGAATTAAAAGAAGGGCCGCTAATTTCAGGGTAGGTGTCATTTAAAGGTAGATGTCAGTAATTTTCAAAAATGTAAATTTATATTTTATTTATTTTATACAACAGTTTCATAAGACAAGTCTTATTTAAGCTTGAAACAACAAATAAATTTACTTAAATATAAATAAATGCATAGGAAACAGAAAATTAATATATAAATATCATAAAGTTATTATTTTTTTATCACGCATTAAATAAAATGATAAGAAAAGTAATTATAAAATACGCAAGTTGGCATTATTTTCAAGACCAAATCGTAAGTGACAGGACAGCCCCATGGTGGATCAAGTTCTTCAGATTTTGAAACGTTGTTTTCATTTTACGGGACAGGGTTGTCAGTCCTACGACCAACAATTATATTAGACTGGGGCCTACGGTTTAATAAGGATTCCGAGCCACTACAATCATCTATGGTACCTCAGAGACTAGAGTCCGAAGATAGCTACCAAAGATATCAGATGATAGCTACCTATCCGAAGATAAGCTGCCAATCTTCGGACTCGAGTACGATGATTGGTAGCTAGCACTAGAGCGCAAGTCACTTGACCCGAAGTTATAGCTATCTATTAATTATTTTAATATATTATTAAATGAATTAATAAAAATGCAATCTCGAGTCCGAAGATTGGTAGCTAGCACCAGAGCACTAGTCACTTGGCCATCAGTCCCAAATTATAGCTATCTATTAATTATTATTTTTATATATTATTAATTGAACTAATAAAAATGCAGTTACATTCAGAAAGTTATATAATAGGAATTTTTGAATTACTTAGTAGTAAAATATGTGTAGAAAAACTTTTTAAAGTTGAAAAGTAATAAAAACTTTTATAGTTAAAAAGTTATAAACTTTTTACAACTTTTCAACTATACACTTTTTATAGTGATTTCTTTTTATTTTTGATTTCTTTAATTAAAATTTACTTTTAAAAACAAGCCCTAAAATTGAATGTCGGATAATTCTTTTTTATTATTATTATTTTTTTTTTAAACAAGAAAATTATAAAATTTCAAATTGTTAACGTAAAATAAATGCATATATATGCTCTTTTGTGCGAAATACAAATTTTTACTGTAATGCAAAAGCACTTATTTTGTATCTAAGCAAAAATAAGAGTCAAAAATTCGAGTTATGATAAAGTGAAACAAATGAATTATTAATTTGTTTTTATTAAATAATTATATCTATATGTAATTCAAATAGTAGAAAATTTCTTCATAAAAACTAAAAATGATTCCATTGTTAAGTTGAAACTTGTTGATTTATACTTAATTATATAAATGATAAAAAATAAAACCAAATCTCAGAAGATGTATTCATCAAAATCATTCATTTGCTCATCGATTATCATTTATTTATTCATAACCATCAACATGAACATCAATCATCGCAAAAGGAAACAAGTTGTAAAAAATAACTAAACGATAACCATAATATGGTTGTTGTTACTAGTTATTCACGATTACAATAACTTACTACACGAAGTGATGAATGAGTCAATTCAATCTTAAATCAAAAGATACCATCAACGATTAGATGCAAGAAAGGATAATTCACAGCAATAAATCATTCAAAGATGATACAGCATAGTATATGTAAATATCTCTGAAAAAGATTGATTTAGAATCTCTATTAAATCAGTGTCCATGAGGGAAAATGTATATATACCTGCATATGCTTTACTTTCCTGAGTTCAAGGTTTAACAATTTGGAACCCACGAGATTAGACACTGAAACCAATGTTTAGCTAGATCTGGTAGTTATCATTGGCTTAGATGGAATTAGTATGATTCGCATGCCTTAATGGAGGCAGCGATAAAGATCTAGAAGCAACAATACCTCTATTTGAGGCTTGTTTGCATGATTGAATGGCGATGCTTCGTTGCAGAAGTTCTTCATCAAAAGAATGGTGGACTTGTGCCACCAGGTTTACAAGTGAGCTATTGTAATTCCATTTCCCTCAAGCTCTCTGCGTTCTGCGTAACCGAAGCAGATTAATAAAGTTATTAAGATCTTTTTTGCATAATTTTACCATTCCGAGATGCCATCTTTCTTGGCACTATCTCAACCACCATCGGCTTTTCTCTGGGAAAATGATTTTAATGCATGTCATCGGGAACGATTTTTCTCACAATTGGCATAAATAATGAGCTGGGTTTGGCGAGGTTGTCTTTGTAGGTGGTATGAAATAGTCAACAACTGTTTAGTTGAGCTATCAAGTGCTATTATGTTTGATGCAGATGCGTTCTGTCACATTAAAAAAAATCATTTTACATAATTTTAAAAAATGTATATATGTTTACTCGTCTGTGTCGGTAGGGGGACAAATTAATAAAGATCAAAATGAATAAGTTTAAATGTTATGGGAGAATGGTTGTGAATCTATTTCTGTTAAACAAACAAAACTTTTAACTTAAAAAAATAGAAATTGTTTTATATTTCAAATCAAAGATACTTTACAATTTCATTAATTTTCATTTCTAATGAAAAAGACTTATAGTTTCTTCGTATAATTATTCTTCTTCGGAAAGATATAACGTTTATTCATATAACTGCTAAAAATTAGATAAATCATAAGAAATGATTAGTTAATAATGATAATATTTTAAGTTTATCAATATGTGTTTAGCTCTATTAGATAAACTTGTGCTATCATTTATCAAATGCAATTTAGTCTTTTACAAAAACTTTATTATTTTTTGTCTAAGGGTTTTATAAAATATTATGAAATTTAATGATAACATTCATATTTCCATTTAAATTTCACTGCAATTTATTTTAAATAAAATGCACATATATTAACATAGTATTTTGTTTAAAAGAGTTTTTCATCCTATTTAAAAAAAAAAAAAAAAATAGGATGAAAAACACTTTAAAACAAAATATTAAACAAAATGAATAATAAATTATTAAAAATATATTTAATATTTAATTATTTATTTTGTTGATTGTTAATTAAATATTAACATAGCATTTTGTTTAAAAGAGTTTTTCATCCTAATTTTTTTTTAATAAAATAGGACTCCGGTTATTTAAAAAATTATATAAATTATAAAAAATGATTAGTTAATAATGATAATGAATTAAATTTATCAATGTGTGGTTTAGCTCGATAATTGGATAAAATTATGCTATCATTTTCAAAAAATGCAATTTAGTGTTTTACAAAAATTGGTAATTGATAATAATATTGATAATTCAAAAATTAATTTTTGTCTAAGGATTTTATAAATATTATGATATGTAATGATAATATATACAATAATGGATAACGGCAGGTGCTATATACAAAATAGATACTTTTGTTATGCATGTTATTTGCTATATATTTTAATTCTAGCCAATAAAACATATTGTTAATTTATTAATATAGACATAATACTACATAATATATTCAGCTGAAATGATTCAATACAATTAAAAGTATTCTTCTATCAACTATCGGCGGGAAAAAAATGGAGCTGTAATATTTCTCAACACCATTTCCGAATTTAAAACAACATTTAAATGATTAAAACTTCGAATTATTACGCTATCACGAAAAGTATAAATAAGAAACCATTTTTCTTCTTAGAGGTTTTTCTCAATGAAGCTTTTGTTTAGAAGAAGGCACCGGAAAAAGTAATATTTCGAGATCATAAAACATTAAAAAAAAAAAAAAAAAAAATTAATGCGCGAATCCAAAAAGAACAAAAACCAGAAATAGAAAGAAAAGAAAAGAAAAGAAAAAAAAAAAATGGCGGAATAAAAGCTGGAATCAGGAAGTTGTCTTAACCAGATCATAATCCTTGCCATCTGCTTACAGGTTTTTAAAAAAACTCGATGGAAATAAATGTTATGTACAGAGAAAGTAAAGATTTAATGATTAGTTTTTACAGTTCTTTATTATTCTCTAGTTGCAGGCGAAAAAAAAAAGGAAATTATTATTTTTTTTCTTCAAGTAATACTTGTCCGGTGTCTTAAAACTGCACAAAATGAAAATTGGAGATGGCAGTAAATTTTATCTGAATTGTGTTTTAATAACTACCACCACGATTTTCTTTTGATTAAATGAGGTTTTGTCCTAGCACGTTTTCCTGTCACGTTGCGTTTTAATATTAGCTTCAAACAGCAAGCTAATTTTACTAGTTTATTGCCTTTGTATTTGCAACAAGATGAAATTTAAAAAACAAATATTTTATAATGAAGACATTGGAGTGTGAGAAAGTTTAAAATTTGTTTAAAATGTTTGTGTAAGAATTATTTATTTAATCATTAATTATTCATAAATTATTTTATATTTATTACTGAATCAGAAAGAGATTAATTATTCTTATTTAAATTTGAAATGTATCTTGTTCTTCTGAGTATCATACAAACAAGCTAGTTTTAAGTATTACATTTACGTAAATTGTGATAAAATTGTTATTAATAATTTGATTATTATTAACAATATTATTAACAATTGTGACAAAATTATTATTAATAATTTGATTATTATTATCAATATTATTAAGAATTGTAATGAAATTATTATTAATAATTTAATTATTATTAACAATATTATCAATTGTGGCAAAATTATTATTAGCAATTTGATTATTATTAACAATATTAATAACAATAGTGAAAAAATTGTTATCAATTTGATTATTATTAACAATATTATTAACAATTGTGATAAGATTATTATTATCAATTTGATTATTATTAACAATGTTATTAACAATTGTGATAAGATTATTATTATAAATTTGATTATTATTAATAATATTATCAATTGTGGCAAAATTATTATTAACAATTTGATTACTATTAACAATAGTGAAAAAATTATTAATAATATTATTAACAATTGTGATAAAACAGTTAAATTAGTTAAAACATTAACGATTTTTTCTTGGCAATTATATTTAGAATCTGAATTCATTATATATTCTGAATTTTAAAAAATATACATATATATAATTTAATTTTTATTGAAGAAAAGATATTTTTGCTCTTTCTTTGTTTAAATATCAATAGAATTATTAATAATTATTAAAATAACATTCAATTAGAAATACATCTATTTTCTTTATATCTGAATGTTTTCAGTAGTTTTTTATTAGCATATAAGCATCCTCATCATCATTGGCGCAACAACCCCAATGTGGGCCAAGGCCGTCTACTTACTGACAGATTTCGAGACAGGAGAGGTTTTCTTTTTACGGGTAGAGTTGTCAACCCTACGCTGTACAGTCCTATTAGACCTACGATTTAAAGTGGATTCTGAACCGCTACTAATATCCATGGCACCTCCAAGACTCGAACCCAAATCATGTGGCACCGAACGCTAGTCCCGCGGCCATCAGGCCCCCAATATATAAGCATAAAAACAAATAATTTTTAAGTGTTAAAAGAATTACTTTTTTATAATAAATCTGTATTAATCTTTTTTTAATTTTAAATCTTATCTTAGTTATCATTGAAAATCATAAAGGAAATTTTTTTGTTCCAAATCAATCCAAAAACCAAACCTATTCTTAATTTCGAATTAAAACTATGCATACATGATTGACAGATGTATATCTCTTCGTCACTTAAATTTCAGTGGCGCATTGCATACTGATTATGGGGTTTAGCTCAGATCGCTTGGCTACGCTTAGTTTAACGTATTACCAACAACGTTGCTAAAATATGCTTTTTCCCACTTTATTGAAAACAAAGGATTTTCTTTTCCTCTACTATGTTGTTATAGAATGCATGGCTGTCCATTCGTTTAGAAGAAATACTTCTGCAGCTTAATGGCTCATCGGGAATGCAGTAAAGCGTTTAAACGATTTAATTCTTGAGGCATAGAAAACAACTTGTTTTTAATTGCAGATTATTTGTCATGAGTTTTTTTTTCGAACAATATTTTAAAATATTTTTTTAAGTTGTCTTTATGCATGTAAATGGCGTTTAATAAATTAATTAAAAATAACTTACGTTTCAAATGAAATGCTTTTCATTTCAATTTTTATTCAAGGGAAAATTAAAAGTTTTAAAATATATTTGAGTTGGTTAAATTTTTTAAAATGACATTTAAATTTAATTTTAATTAAAACTGAAAAGACTACACATGCGCAATTCGAAAATATTTTTAAATAATCGTTTGATAATCGTAATCGTTAAAAAAATAATCGTTTGCAATTATTTTAATGCAGTTGATCATGATGGTCGGTTAGTAAATTTGCTTTCTGTGAAAAATTGTTTTGTCAAAAATTTATATCACTGCACAAAATTAAAATTAATTTATGATACATTTTTGTTTAAAATAAAAGTAACAGTAAATTTAATTATCCTTTCGCAAAAAAATATATTTTCTAATGCATAGTCTATTAAAAATCTATTATATATTATCTAAAAAATTAAATATAATTTAAAAAAATAAATTACGCCTTAATTGAAATGCATTTCATTTCAATTTTTATGCAGGAAAAATTAAAAAATTTTTAATATATTTGAATTGGTTAAATTTTTTAAAACGATATTTAAATATTATTTTAATTTAAAACTAAAAAGACTACACATGCGCGATTCGAAAATATTTTTAAATAATAATCGTTTGATAATCGTAATCGTTAAAAATAATCATTAGAAATTATTTTAATGTAGTTGATCAAAGTAGTCGTTTGGTAAATTTGCTTTCGATAAAAGATTAATTTGACAAAAATTTATATCACTGCACAAAGTTAAAATTAATTTATGATACATTTTTTCTTAGTAAAATAAAAATAATAGTAAATTTAATTATCATTTCGTGAGAAATATATTGTCTAATGCATAGTCTATTCTAAAAAATTAAATATAATTTAATAAAAAAAAAATAACTTACGATTGAATTTCATTTCAATTTTTATGCAGAGAAAATTAAAACTTCTCAATTTATAATTAAATTTTTAAAACTATATGTAAATATTATTTTCATTTAAAACTAAAAGGACTATTCGAGTGCAATTCGAAAATCTACAAATATAATCGTTTGATAATCGTAATCGTTAAAAAAATAATCGTTTGCAATTATTTTAATGCATTTGATCAAAGTAGTCGTTTGGTAAATTTACTTTCTATGAAAGATTATTTTTACTGTACAAAAATAAAATTTATATAGCAAAAATATATTAAATTTATGTTTGCAAATTTATATCACTGCACAAAATTAAAATTAATTTATGATATATTTTTGCTTAATAAAATAAAAATAGTTATAAATTTAATTATCTTTTTGCAAAAAATATATTATCTAATGTATAGTCTATTCTAAAAAATTTAATATATCTTTAAGGACGTTTTTTTTTTTTTTTTTTTTTTTTTTTCTTTCTTTCTTTCTTTTTTTTTTTTTTTTTTTTTGTATGTATTATTTGATTTAATTTTCTTGCATTATATTTATTTTTCAATTTAATGTGCATCATATAAATGATAAATTGTAATTTCATATTAATTTGATATGTGATATGTGATATAGCTGCATTGTGAATAAGTGTAATATATCACTCAGAATGCCCTGGTTCAAATTTAATTTATTTTAAGTAAAAAAAAAAAGTCCTTGGAAAAAAATATAAAATCAAAGAAATAAATATTGAAAATAATTGCTTTTCAAATAAAAATAAATATCGGATTTTTAATTAAAGAATGAAATTTTTTTAGATATTTTGGAAATCTTTATGAAATGAAACTTTTGATTTAATAATTTGAGAAGGTGTAATCAAATTTCAAATATGTATAAAGATAGTGTAATTTTTATTACGCCATTACTAAATTTATTAAATTGAAATCACGAATATTCCGGTATCGTTTTTCTTTGTGAATGACTGAATTATACATATATTACAAAGCTTTTGATGTTATATATTATATATATATATATATATAATGGATAATTTGTTATTATTTACCACTTTCTGAAAGGCATTTTGACACAGTGTATAGATTTAATTCACCATCATAGCAAATGTTATTGTTCCTTTTCCAAAATCACAACCCTTTCTACTCATTTTCTCACCATCTTAGAACATATAACAACAGTTTATCACATTTAGCTCTTAACACAAAAGATGAAGGATAATTATAATTTATGAACTTGTTTTTAATCTCCAACTCTCAATAATACATTATTACTTGAATTTTTTTTTTATTTTAGTCATGTCATTACTAAATCTATCTCATTCAAAAAATTTGGAAACCATATAAAGTATTTACTTATTTCAAATTTAAATGCCAAAATAAACCATTAATAAAAAAAAAAAACATATTATCAATCACCACATCAACCATGCAACACTGAAAGTCATTTTATTGATTGAAAAAAAGTTTTTTTTTTTTATCTTCTCATTATTATCTATCTCATCCAAGAATTTATCTCTTCCAAAAATTTTAAAAATATATTAAATATATACTTATTTCAAATTTAAAGACCAAAATAAACCAATAATAATAAGTAAGTAAAAAATCTAAACACATTCTATCAATTACCACATCAAAGTGTAACTCCGATTTACACCCGCTCTCAATAATCTTTCTACCATCCGCCGTTCAATACCGACTCGATCCCCCCCCAACGCAAACCCCCAACCCTAAAAACTCATCAGTCATAATTAGTGGCACGGTGGGTTTCTTTTTCCAGAAATTAAACCGTCGCTTCCATTTTCTCACCGACTGGGAACATGCGACTTCCCTCTGGAAGTTAGACGATCCGTCGCCGACAACTTCCATGCGACTGCACTCGCAAAGGATGGCCTCCTGCCGGCCTGTTTTAGAAGATCAAAAGCCCAGCACTTCAGCCCGAGTTGGCGAGGCTCGAAACACACCAACCGACTTTGCTGCTTCACTTGGCAGGGACCAGCATCGTCCTTCCACCCCCCATCCCCTTCTCCAGCAATTAGTGCACCGTTTTGTATACTTGGAGACCATACAAAAGCCAAGAGGACCACCAGCAAAGGCAAATGAGTCTTTTAAGCAGTGGCCCCTGTCTTTCCATACACTGTGTCGGCAGTGACTTCATTTGATGGAACATTTAAAGCGCTCCCTGTACGCTCGTTGGTGCTCAAACACTTATTAGCGTGAGATTGCGAGCCTGGAGTCAGTCGCCTTTGTGGCCATTTGGGTTTCAACAGAAGCGAGATGTTGAATGATGGTGGTTGAATGATGGTTTCAAATGAATCTGTAATTGCTTTGATATTATAAACTAAAAGATGAGTTATATTTCGAGATTACATGATTTAAAGAAATTTTAATTTTAAAAGATTTCCGGCAGATTTTCCGTAATGAATTCATAGGATGCAATTTTAAGAGGAATCGGTTGAATTATTGCACGTTCGTTGGTGTTCAAACATTTATTAACGTGAGATTGTAAGCCTGGAGTCAGTCGTCCATTTGGAGTAATAAGAAGTGGAGTGTTGGGATGAACAGATAGTTCTTAATGCATTTATAATTGCTCTGAGGTAAATCAAACTTTGAATACTATTATTGAGATATCTTGATGTATACATTTCCAGTAAAGAAATTTTACTTTTAAAAGACCTATAGATTTTCGGTAGTAAATTCATAGGCTGCTATTTTAAGAGGTTTGGTTTGGTTTGTCGCTCTACGGTCATCTTGTGCACATGAGGATTAAATAGACAGGGACCTACAGTTTAAAGTGGATTCTGAACCACTCACAAACATCCATGTCACAACCATATTTTAAGAGGAGTCAGTGTAACGTCAGTATTGCCCGTTCGTTGGTGTTCAAACAGTTATTTACATGGGATTGTGAGTCTCGAGTTAGTCGCTTCAATGGCCATTTAGAGTAATAAGAAGTGGAGTGCTGAGATTAACAGATAGTTCTTAATGAATTTATAGTTGTTTTGAGGTAAACTAAATATCATATTAGTGAGATATCTTGATGTACGTGCATTAATTTCCAGTAAAGAAATTTTACTTTTAAGATACATATAGATTTTCGGTAATGAATTCATAGGATGCAATTTTAAGAGGAATCGGTGGGACTGTCGCTTGTTAGTTGGTGATCAATCATTCATTAACATGAGATTGTGAGCCTGGAGTCCAATTAGCCAATTGGAGTAATAAGACGTGGAGTGTTGGGATGAACAGAAAGTTCTTAATGAATTTATAATTGCTCTTGGGTAAACTAAACTCTTAATCATGTTATCTTGAGGTATCTTCGTGCACGTGCATTAATTTAAAGTAAAGAAATTTTACTTTTAAAACATATAACAAATAGCATCCTACGAATTTACCACCGAAAATCTAAAGATTTTCGGTGGTAAATTCGTAGGATGCTATTTTAAGAGCAGTCATTATAAATCTCGTTGGTGTTTAAACATTTTTGATATTATGATTTTGAATCATTCTTCTTTGTGATCATTTTAAATAATTGAGATGATTGTACAAATAGATAGTTTTGACACACACTTTTAATAAATTTAAATTATTTTGCAGCACCTTGATTTAAAAATTTTGTAATTTAAAGATAAATATATTTTTCGGTAAAGAAATTTTAATTTTATGAAGTCTTCCACAAATTCTCTACAGTACTTTCTCTAGAGTCCCAACTTTTTCTGAAGAGTTTCTATATCACATTAAAATTTATACCAAAAATTTATTTACCTTTTCGTTCTGGTAGGCAGTGACTGCGATGAACTCTGTCTCCTTGAAGACGTACGTCCTGAAGGTGGAGTAGGGGAGCTTCAGAATATCGTTTGCCCTCACCAGATGGAACCTGGGTTGGTACTTGTGCATCGAGTTCAGGATCGTCTGCGTTATCAACAAAGAACAACAGAAAACGTTGTGATAATGGGTGGTAACAAAGTTAAACAGCAAAAAAATACACTGATAATGATTTACAATAACTTCTATGTTACAGCATAGACAAAGAAAATTTATATTGGTGTATGTATGCATTCTAATATAGAATATATTTGGTTTGGTTTGTCGCTCTATGGTCATCTTGTGTACACGAGGGCTAAACAGTCCAGGATCTACAGTTTACCACTACCATTACCGAATTTTATCAAATTTTACTACCACAATTTTACCGAACCACTAACAAAATCCATGATGATGATGATTTGAGTTTTGGTGAAGCTCCGTGGCTGCGCATCAGCCGTTAGGTTCTATCTTGGATTGTCCATAAACCTCCATGAAACCGCCAGGATAGAATATATTTAAAGATAATGTGATAAAATCAGTGATATAAGCAATGTAAAATATGACAGTTACTACATCGAAAACTAAAACTTGCAAGGAAATATATTATATCATAAAAAATTATTGTGTCAAATATTGTTTTGCATTATATTTTGCAAGCGGAACTATATATTGCAGTGCAATGGTCTTCCTAATAAGTTACATTAACTTAATCAGCAGCAATTAAATATGAAGCATATCTGAGACAACTTATTTATTTGACTTACAGGTTTATTCTATTCAATGTTAAGAGTCATCGCTCCTGGCATTTGTTAGATTTTGCGGCAATTTTTATGTTTGATGACAAATGGCGTCCTTTTAACCGAAAAATATTCATGATTCACAAACAAACGAAAGGATTTTTGAATTTTTTTAGTTTTGTTTTCCTTGTGCATGTGCGTTACACAATATGCAGACGTTACGTAATTTTCAGACAGCTTGCTCGTGCGAAGTCACTTCACAGACAAGATTTCTTTCACTGACCCGCGAAGAGTCCCAGACCAGACGATTTATTTTGGTAATAAATTTTAACTTGTGGTGATTTTTATTTGCACAACCAACCATCATTTCGAAAAAGGAGAAAAAAGAAAAACAATTGTTAAATATCCTCTTCTCCCAGACTCGCTAATCCTTTAGCCAGTAGTAGCTTTTTCCCTTCCAACTGTTAACTGGACTTTGTACAGTTTAAGTGTCGATAAATTACCACGAAATTGATATGTATCCGGTACTCTTGCTGCTATTCAACCTTTGGTACTGAAATTGATTCTCCGAAAATACGCAATAAAATCTAATGACTGATTTATTTTATATTATTTCTCACCTCTTCACCTGAAGCCCTTAGATATCTTAATATATTTACATAGATTATTTTTTTTGTAGCTCTGAATACGCTAAAATCACATAAATCAACGGCTTTTAGTAAGCGATATCTTTTCGATGAATCAACATAAGCTTTCTATGAAAAAGTACGTTATAAGAAGAAAAAGTGGCAAATAAATTGCTTATGAAATCCATTTTAGTTAATAATTATTAGTTTGTTTATTTAATACGAACTTATTTAATTAATTTATGTTTGGGAAATATAAAAATGGGCGCATGATGACCGAGTGCCACAGCGCGGGTTAGAGTCCCGGCTATACCATGGTTGTTTGTAGTGGATCGGAACGCACTTTAAACCGTAGGTCCCGGTCTAATATGATTGTATAGTGTTGGACATAAGGCTGTCAACATCACCCCTAAAAAGACAACGTCTCTTGTCTAGAAATCTGACAGTAAGCAGACGGCCTTGGCCACTATGGGCCTGTTGCACCAATGAAGAAGAAGAATATAACAATGTGATAAACTCTATAAAAGTTTGGCTATACTGTTGGCAAACCAATAAAAGTTTCCCAATACAGTAATCTCTATTATCGGGCATGTCTGAAGACAAAGAAATAGCACGACAGTGAAACATGGTAGTGGGCTATGCACGTGTACCACAAAGAACCCAACACTGAATGTTGGAAGGAAAGCATTTATGGGTAACTACCCGTATTTGCGCTTCGAATGGCAGAAAATTCTCACCAGCCAGCTTGATTAAAGATACCAGAAATTTACACATTCTGTCACAATCGCCTTCGATTCTCCTTTGTGGTAGCAGTTATGGCAAAGCTAGTTGCCAGTGAATTCGAATCTGAGACATCTTGCACTCTAACTGCGGGGACTACTACTTGACTGAATTTGGTCAACTAGTCTGAATTTGGACTTTATCTAGGTTCGTATGACACGTTTTTTATAATGAAGATAAAAAGCCTACAAACCATTTTTATAATATCAACCAACTAATACAACTTATCCTTACAATCCAAATTTATTTTGTCCTTAAGAAAATAATAAACACCAAACTGCACAATTTTAATGATAATAAAGAAATTTGCCACATACTTTAAAACGAATATGTTTTTAAATATTGTTGAGAAAAAAATCCTTAAAAAAAGAAGAAAAAAAGAAACATAAAATACATGGAGACGACAGTGGGTTTGAATTTTTAAGCAGAACAGTTCACATTCCACTTCCTTGAATTATCCTGACCCCATTTCTGTCACAACAGCTGTACACGGCATTTTTGATTTACTTTTATTGGGCAGCCGTCACGATGTTCCATGCTCTCCAGTCTCACCCTGGCGTGTGAATTACTCTTTTTTACTACCACGTTCCTTTTTTTATTTTTATTGTTTTTTGGCACAATCTGAGGACCGGACAACTCTGAAGGATTCGAGGACAGAATCCTGCTGTAGGAGATTTACAACCTGATCAAAGAATACAAGCTTTGCGCCTTTTCGGCCATAATTTTGTTTTTATTTATGGCAATGGGTAGAGATCTGGACGGAGACGTTCCATCACCCTGGCTATAAATGCCTGCTCGCTGCTTCGCGCTGCGTACAGCTTCTGCGCATACTGGCTGTGATTTTTCGATTGCGTATTACAGAAAAACCTTAAAAGCATCATCTTGTATGAGAATAAAGTTGGAAATTTGCATGTTTTATCTAAAATAATAGTTCAGTAATTGTGTAAGCACAATATATTACTCGCATCGCATAAATCTGAACATACGGGCCATGATTTTTCAGTTGGAAAATCCGTTTCCAAAGGGAAATTTGTAATGGCGATATTTTTTGGTAAGACAAGATGGAGAATGAGGTTGGAAGTTTGCATGTTCTATCTAAAATAAATGTGTAAGCAAATCTATTATTGGCATGCATAATTCTGAGCATATGGGCCCTGATTTTCCAGTTGGAAAATCAGTTTCCGTAAGGAAGCTTGTAAGACAAGATTGAGAATGATGTTAGAAATTTCCATGTTCTATCTAAAAAAATAGTTATGTAAATGTATAACCATAGAATATTATTGGAATCGCATAAATTTGAACATACGGGCCATGATTTTTCAATTGGAAAATCCATTTCCAAAGGGAAACTTGTAATGGCAATACTGTATTGTAAGACAAGATTGAGAATGGGGTTGGAAATTTGCATGTACTATTTAAAATATTAGTTAAATAAATGTGCAAACATAATATAATATTGGAATCGCATAAATATGAGGATATGGGTCATGATTTTTTAATTGAAAAATCAGTTTCTGTTCTATCTAAAATAATTGTTAAGTAAGTGTGTAAGCAAAATATATTAATGGCATAGCATAAATCTGAGCATACGGGTTTTTTGTTTTTCAGTTGGTTTCAGTTTTTGTTTTTCAGTTCAGTCCGTAGGGAAACCTGCAATTGCAATATTTTCTTGTAAGACAAGATTGAGAACGATGTTTGAAGTTCACATATTCAATCTAAAATAATAGTGTAAGCAAAATATATTATTGGCATTGCATAAATCTGAGGAAATGGATAATGATTTTTTAATTGAAAAATCAGTTTCTGTAGGGAAATTTATGCACCAAAACAATACACGACAAACCAGATGGAAGACAGAAATCACACACTTCTTAGCCAATCTTTTTTTACAAACAGACTGTACTAAAATGAAAGCCTGAGGCTGTAAACAAATAATGTCTGACTTCAACTCCGACTGAGGTCTGAAGAGGACATTTAAGTGACATCGGAAGAAGTGACCGTCTGTCCTTGAGCGCAGTGATTGTCATCGCTTGAAGGTTAATAATAATGATTCCCTTGTTATAACACGACTGCAGTTCCTTGATCACCTCCAGTGATAAGCGGCCGACGCGTTTGCCGCCAATTATTGGAGGTGGCCGATAGATGTCCTGAGATCGTTGTCTCTGCACAGAAGGCATTCGCAATGACTTGCCAGGAAAAAAATGTATCGTTTTTCATTTCTGTTTCTTTTTCTCTCTCTTTTAAAAAATGTTCCACGTATTTCAGTGCGTTTTGAAATGATCTGACGTTGCCCTGCTGAAACAATGGAGATGCTTCAACAGTACTTTATGTGTTAATTTTTTGAAATAGATGTGTAATAGCTATTTCAAATCTTTCTCATTTTTTTTCCCCTTCCAATTAGACGTTTGTCAGATTTTTTTCCTGTAAAAATTTTTCACACATTCCAAGGTGTTTTGAAATGGTTTTATGCAACTGTTAAAATGACTGATGAACAATCCTATTACTTGGATATTTACTATTTATTTCCCTTATTGCACAAATCGCATATATTTCAATACTACTTTTTTGCAATGGAATAATTCAAATATTTTAACAGTGAGATGTTTTAATTAAATAATTTAACTTATTTATTTAATTTTAAAGGACTGAAGCAATTATTTCTTTTTAGTTTTGCTCACCTTTCTCCGTATTACTCAGAAATTTATAAATTCCCCCCACACTCATCTTTATAAAGGCAACCTGGAGGCCAACTGACTAGCGTTCTGGCCTTTGGTATCAGAGGCTCCAGGTTCGAATCCTGGAGGTGGCATGAATGTTTGTGAATGGTTCAGAATCCACTTTAAACTATAGGACCCGGTCTGTTTAGCCCTCGTATGCACAAGAGGACCGTAGAACGACAAACCAAAACATCTTTATAAAGTATAAGTGAGTTTTATGCAACTGTTAAATTGCTTGTTGAACTATCCTAATACTGGGATATTTATATGTTATAAAATATATTATAACTGGGATATTTATAAATCGCAAACATTTCAATGCTATTTTTTTGCAATGGAATAATTCATACATTCTAATAGTCAGATGCTTTAATTTTATTTATTTATTTCATTTTAAAGGACTGAAGCAAAGCTTTATTTTCAGTTTTTCTCCCTATTACTCAAAAATTTATAAGATTTCTCCCCACCCCCTCCTATCTTTATGATACTTTAAACGACTTAAATACTTTAAGGCGACACTTTACACAAATTGGTACTATCAAGTTTCTAGTTTCTGAAAGCATTGATTACAACAATCCCTCCAGCGGATTCGAACCTCACTACTGAGCCGCAAGTCGGGCTACCAGGCAGACTGACGACTATCGTTGTGAGAAACTTTACACACGTCGTCACAGTAGCCATCGGGTCTCCTCTTTTCTGAAAGCAATGACTGCAACAGAAGCCATCTGAACCAGCCTCCAATGCTAACCGTACACATTACAACAGAACCACGTGTCCGGCATAAATTTTTTAATTAGAAAGTATTTCAACTGTCGTACATATATATATTCTACATTCTCTCTCTCTGTCTATAGATAGATAAGGAGAGAGAATCTCTGAAGATATTTAATAAAGGTAAGATATCTTATCTCTGGCGTTCAATACCACAGATATCGGGTTCGAGGCCCGGCCGCGCCATGACTGTTTGTAGTACTTTGAAATCCACTTTAAACCATAGTTCCGGTCTAATATGACTATATAGCGTTGGTCATAGAGCTGACAATCCTACCCCGTAAAACGAAAGACAATATTTCGTGTTTTGGAATCTGGTAGAAGGCCTTTGCCTACCATGGGGCTGTCGCACCATTGAAGTATATATATATATATATATATTCAATATTAGAGTATTGTAAGAAGTGAAAAATTTCTGAGACGCCTGTCTTGTGTTTGTAATGGCAGTCTAAGGGGTGAAAAGCAACTTTGCCCTAAAAAAAAATTTTGCATGGGTTTCTGAAATTTATTGTTTTGAATCAGTGGAAATTTTTAGCATAAATCTTCTTTTAGCATAAGTCTTTGGTTCTCTAATAAATAAAGCATTAATTGTTTCAAAGTTTTCTATTTGTTTCAAATATATACAGATTATTAAAATATAATTATTTGTTAGGTACAATATTAGAAATTGTTGTATTGCTTGAAATTGCTGTTGGTGGATAAAGTATTTTCAATAACTCACATATAAAATTGTACAATTATTTTTCTTAAAAGTCACGCATTATTTTTGATACGTTTTGATAAAAATCTTACACATTATGAAATTAAAATAAGGAAAAACATTTGAAAGTATTGAAACAACGAGTGTCCTTTATTTATTTTATTTATTAGAGGATAAGGGTAAATATTTATTATCTATTTAAAACAAATTCTCATTATTATCTTCAATTTTTAAAAGAAATGTTTATACGCTTATCGAAATAATTTGCCATGTAATGATGTATGTTTGAAATCAATGGAAAATTGATGCGTAATAAAAGGTCAAGGAAAAATATTTTAAAAATTCATTTGCAAGATATTATTGCAATAATGTCTTGTAAATTGTTATCTCGAAATAAGGAAGATATTTTTAAAATATTTTATTTATTTTTATTTGGAAGTTTAACTAAAAAATGAGTTATTTTTTTATTTAATTAACAGTTAATTTTTTCCGTTTTCTTAAAAAAAGATTTATTTAATGCTTTTACGCAAGTAAAGAATTTAAATTAGCCGTTTTAAAGTATTTTCCGTTTAAAACACAAGCTGTTTTAAAGTATTATCTCTTGTGTTTTAAATATATATGTATATATTCTTTGATTCTGATATTAGGATTGATATATATATATTGTTATATACATCAGTCATATATATGTATATGTATAAATTCTTTGTTTCTGATGTTAAGATTGATATATATATATTGTTACTAACATTAATCTACTATATAATATAATATATATGTAAATATTCTTTGATTCTGATGTTAAGGTTGACGTATATATTGTTATATGCATCAATTTTATATGTATATGTATATATTACGATATATATGTATATATTGTTTGATTCTGATTCCAGTATCTAAAGAGTTGAATAAATAACAGTTATTTAAAAGAAGATAAAAGAAGTTTCTGAACTTATGGTTATTAATAGCATTTGTTTGATAAAAAAAGTTTCGCAATATTTCATATCCAAAAATATTTCTTCACGAATGCCGAAGTATTGCAATATATTTCATCATCTCTATAAAAATCCAAATATATCGATATGTATGCTATAAAAACAACACGTGGGTGTATCAAAGACCGAACCTGCACGACGGCAATATCGTTTCAAAGATATATTTGGATCGGGAGATCTTACATTTGTGTCATCATAGACCCTTGACTTCAAATACACAAAAACTTACGTTTGTGATAGAAACAGAGAAATTTTCAGCTAGATAACAGCAAATTATTTTGTAAAATCATGTATTCGTCTACAATTTTAAGTAGCACAATAAATGAAAATTGGTACCGGACCCAAACCCTCACCCTCACACGAAGACCCGATAATAATCAACTTTAATTTACTTATTTCGGCTTCCATAATTATGATTCGAAGCCTTAGTATCAAAGTTTACAGTGCGTATTTATCATTTTCGTTAATTTTAAATTCAAGCTATAAGTATGTTAAACAAATTTTGTGTGTTACTAATACAAATTAATACAATTAACGTAGTTGAAAATTTGTAACAGATTCTGTTGTTGTTTTCTACTGCAGCTGGCAATACAGAAACAATTAATCTTTATGCCATATGCAAGGACTGCACCAGTGTTACTCATTTAGCACTACCCAGGGGGCACGTGTAGCTTGAAAATATGCTAAGGACGCGAGTAGTTACTACCCCCCACAACGCTGTACGTTTTAAAGTGGATTTCGAACCACTACAAACAGCCGCTGGAATGCGAACCCGAAATCTGTTACACCGAGCACCAGAGTTCTAGCCACTCGGCCACCAAGCCCCTCTAATAGATTTTTTAAACAGTCTATAAACTATGCATCTAACTTTCTTATACATCTAGTATCATTTAGATGTAAGGTTGCCTTAAGTAATGCTCTTTTCTCAATTACTCCCCCAAATTACACACTCTCTGGCACAAGAATACATAAGACTTATTTGCACTTATATCAGACTTTGAGAAAGCGACACATTTTAAATCAGTAAATATTGAACTTACGAATGCATTTACATATAATCACTTCAGCCATTAATATTTTAGATCTCTCAATTACATATTCAAATTATAATCTCTTAACTTTAACAAAAAGGATAACCCTTTTATTCTAATACCACCAACCACATTAGGTTTTAAATAATTTAATGAACTATGTAAAAGTTATGATTTCCATTAGCTTCTTAATCGTTTTCCGACGCCTGCAATTCATTAGGTGGCCTGATCGCCGATTGGATAGTGCTCTGACCTTTGGTACCACAAGTTTCAGTTGGAATCCTGGCATTAATGTTTGTTAGTCGTTCGGAATCTATGTTAAACTGTAGTTCCTGGTCTAAGTGTCCAAAAGTGGACAAAATGACAGTAGAGCGACAAACCAACCTTAAATAAGGTTGGAAAGATCAGGAGTAGCTAATAAGGTTGAGAAGTAAGGAAAGAAATAAGGTATATAAGGTAAGAAATAAGGTTGATTTCTTTGATCGTTTTCAGTGATTGAGAGGGAGGAATCATACGAGATCATTTATGTTAATTAAAACATAGTGGAAAATATGATATAAAATGAAAAAAATGTGATGCAATATTACAAATCATTTATTGATGTGGCTTTTAATTCAATAGTTTACTGACTGAGCGGGATATATAGATGTTTAATGTATATCAACATATAAGTTTAAATATCATTTTAAAGATGAAGGTGAAATATTTTTAAAGATTTTATTTAAAATTAAAGGATACAAAACGCATGAAAATCTATAGCTGCATAGATACAATTGTAGCAATTACAGAAAGAATATTTTTGAAGATGACAATGATGGGTTTAACGTAATACTTGGAAGCATGAAATAACCCGCTAATTGTCAGTATGAAAACATTTTAACTTCTATTGCAAGATGATTTATGCTATTACCCAAATAGAACAATAAGTTTTCATGGGCTAAATTTAAGTATTCGTTTCCAAAAGAATCCACGAGGATACATAAATAAATCACATATTTAAATATTTAAAATCACAATTAAACATTCATCGAAGCAGCATTTACATTCGATTCAACCCGCCACTCTGTATCTTTCAACTGTTTATAATCGCAACCTCTTAACCTCAAACACTGAAAAGATCTCCATTTCCAACAACACCAAATCACATTGTATTTAAATCATTAAATGCCCTGCGTAAGAAGAGTACGCACTTCCACCAGACACTTAATCACGTTGAGATGCCTCCTGTCCATTTGTGTGTGTCCTTGAAAAGAAGAAGACGATAGCCGAGGGGTATAATACCATTTAATGATGACCCCTCCAACCCTATTTCCTTGATCGCTTTCGCTGATTGGGAGGGATGGTTCATGCAGGGGTGATCAATTCGAATTGGGACGCCATAATTCCGCGCATTTTACGACTGTCGATTTTTAACGCTTGTTATTTGGGTTTAGGTAGGGGACAGAAGTAAATACCTATTGCGGAGCTACCGATGCCTTACTGCAGCAAGCTTTTCCTTTTATGGATGCACTGAACTGTAGATGTTTATCATCGAACTGGTTCCCCCTTTTATTTATTGTTAATGCGATGAACGGAATAAGGATTGAAATGAAATGGTGTTGAATTAAACGTGGGAATGAGAATTTTTTTTTTTTTTTTTTTTTTTCATCTGATTGGTTTTTTGTTTGTTTCTTAATGGGATTTAATTGATTGGGTTGTTGTGAATCGTTTTCTTTAAGTTATTTGTTAAATCCCGCATTTATTGTTGGATTTTTTACTTATGAAATCATTCATCTTCCGAAATTGGTGTAAAATCAAGTTTATTTTTATCATTTATTTGTAAGGATTTTTGATATATTTTGTAAAAGAATGCTTAAACATACTATTTTTTATTTGAGGATTAAGAATTTTTTTTATAATAAAGAAATGAACGCAAACAAACGATTTTTTTAAATAAACAAATATTTGTTTGAGAAATAAGAATTTTTTTTATAATAAAGAAATGAATCCAAACAAACGACTTTTTTTAAACGAACAAATATTTATTTGAGGATTAAGAATTTTTTTCTACGATAGTATAATTGTTAAAATTATAATTTTTTTCGATAATATTCTTACTATAATAATAATTTTTTCTGTAATATTCTTACTATAATAATAAATTTTCCTATATTATTCTTACTATAATAATAATTTTTTCTGTAAAATTCTTACTATAATAATAAATTTTCCTATATTATTCTTACTATAATAATATTTTTTTCTATAATAACGATATTTAAGATTCTAAAAAGAACAAATATTTATTTCAGGATTAAGAATTTTTTTTGTAATAAAAAAATGTATCCAAACAAACGATTTTTTTTAAACGAACAAATATTTATTTAAGGATTAAGAATTTTTTTCTGCAATAATATAATTTTTAAAATTATAATTTTTTCCTACAATATTCTTACTATAATAATAATTTTTTTCTGTAATATTCTTACTATAATAATAAATTTTCCTATATTATTCTTACTATAATAACAAATTTTCCTATATTATTCTTACTATAATAATAACGATATTTAAGAATCTAAAAAGAACAAATATTTATTTCAGCATTAATAATTTTTTTGTAATAAATAAATTAATGCAAACAAACGATTTTTATTTTTATTTTCTAAAACGACCAAATATGTATTTGGGAATTAAGAATTTTTTTTCTGTAATAAATAAATGAATTCAAATAAACGGTTATTTTTTTAATTTTTAGAGAACTTATGTTGGAAGTAGCAATGTGTCATAGCTAAATAATCATTTTGTTTAAATAATTTTATATAAAAAAAACGTATCATTTTTATTAAGTTGCTTTTACATTAATTCTAAAATTAAAGACTAGTTATTAAAAATATTATTTTTGAAAACCTTTGATATATTAAAGTGAACTTTCCTCTTTCTTTACTGGGAAAAAATATAAACCGTAATATAAAATACACCGTAAATATAAACAGCATACATGTTTGAATAAATCGAATAAGCTTAAACATTATAATTTTATGTAGAACAGTTATAAAGCCGATGGAGTCTGAAATAAATCATCTTCTGGTTCACCGCAAAGAAATAATGTAATAAATAAAAATAAAAGTTTACAAGATTGGGGCGTTATGCAAAACAGTTAGAGAATCGATGCTTTTTTAAAGATAATCTTCTGGTTCACTGAATTTAAAGAGTAGCAATTGGAAACATAAGAATCTGGCGAGTAAATAATTGAGAAAATAGCTTTGTGATGACATGAGAACTATAAAAAACCTGTTTTGCCAAATATGAACAAACAATGTTTTGAAAAGCTTCAAATATATTTCAAATGGAGTTTTGAATTGAAATTTCGTACATAAGTTGATTGATAGAATGCATAAATAAATAAAAATATTTAATTAATTACAAAAATAGGAATTATTTCAAATTAAATAAACCTCAATATCGGGAATTGAAAGAATTGCTCTAAAATATTTTATAGAATATACTTAATGGAAATTTAACTTTAGGTTTATAAAGGTTATTAGAAATATAAATTTATGTGTTTAATATTTGAAGAGACTACATTAATATAACAGCTCTTTGACATTAAAGCAGTTCTGTATAGAAAATGAAGGTATTTTGACATTAATGTAGCAGCATATAAAAACATTTTGACATCAATATGAAATAGAGATAGAAAAGAAATCTCAAATATTTGATTGAAATTTTATAAAAAAATAAAAAATATATTTTTTAAACGCTTATAAAAAGAGTTATAAAGTACAAAGAACTTGGAAAAAAAAGATTAAAAATCGATAATTTTTAATCTTTTTTAATAATTTTTATCTATTTTAATCTTTTTTTAATCTAAGTATTAAAAATAATATAAAAAGTTAACTTACATAAAATTTTTGGATCAAAAATTGTATATAAAATAATTCAAAAGGAATTGCAGTAAAATCTTCAATTAGTTAAATTTTTTACTCCATAACTAAAGAGTAAAAACTTAATTAAACAAAACAAAAAATGAGTACAAATGATTTTTTTTTCCATTCTTGTATTTATTAAAAGAAAAGTTCTCATCATATAAAACAAACGATTTAATGTTAACGATATAGCCTCATAAATAGCATTAGAACAAATGAATGCTTCATAAAAAAAGGGAAAAAAGGAAAGAAAAATATAACACTTTAATTTTTTCCCCTAATAATAGATTAAAAAAAAAAAAAAAAAAACAATAAATATTTTCGATCCAAAAAAAAAAATATCATCATTAAAAAACAAAAATCACTTATCATTTATAGCAAAATCTATCAGCCACTAACCACACAAGCAATAAACGGCAAACTACAACAGTGACTGAAAAGTGCACGTCATCGCTTTTCAATCAAATCAATCCAGAACCATAAACAACTGTTCGGAAAGGCATATTTCTCTGTCAGGGGAAAGAGGAGGGGTGTCATGATTCACATTTCGATCCCCCCCCCCTTCATGCGCATTTGTCCGGGTCTGATCACGCCAACGTGAAATTTACTAATTTATTTATCTTTATTGGATTCTCGTTTTCCAAAGCAGTGCGAAAGGTAACGGAGCGGACAGTCTTCAAATTGGAAGGGAGGGGAAATATGGGAAGGAAAGATTTTCCCTTTTCCCCTATTTTTAGATTAGTGCGTGCTATTGCAATCGGTGTCACGTGAAAAATTATATTAATGATTTTTTTTTTCTTTCCTCTTCTGTACAAGTATGTTTAATTTTTAATATTGATAGCATAATTGTTGTTAATATTGACAACACAATAATGCTGTTAAACGTCTAGTATTAATGTTGTTAGTGTTTAGCATTAATGCTGTTAATGTTTAACAGTAATGATGCAACAGTAATGTTTAACATTAATATTGTTATTGTTTAATATTAATGCTGTTAATGTTTAACATTAATGCTGTTAATGTTTAGCAGCAATGCTGGTAATGTTTAACAGTAATGATGTTAATGTTTAACACTAATGCTGTTAATGTTTAACAGTAATGATGTTAACGTTTAACATTAATGTGGTTAACGTTTAGCATTAATGTTGTTAGAATTTAACATTAATTTTCTTTAGCATGGTTATAGTTATAGAAGCCAAATTCTTTGTAAATTACACATGAAAATGCGAATGATAACGAAAACAATGAAACGGAAGTGACGTTAATAACAAATTATTAGACTTATAAGTACTATTACAATCGATGTCATGCTAACAATTATATTAATAATTTTTTTCATCTTTCCTCTTCTGTACAAGATATCTGTTCAATCAACAAGATCTTCTGTTATCTTTTTAATAAGAATGTTATTAATATTGATAACATAATTGTTGTTAATCATCATAACATAATAATGTTGTTAAATTTTAACATTAATGTCCTTTAACATAGTTTTAGTAATAGGTGTCAAATTATTTGCAAATTTTACATGAAAATGCCAATGATAACGAGAAACGGAAGTGATGTTAAATGACGAAATGTGTTTTGGAATCTTCATGTTAAAATTCCAACCATGTACTGAGTGATACAAGGTTATTACTTTATATTTTGCATTGGATTTTTTTTTAAATTTTATATTTGAATAAAAAGATAAGAGAAGTTGTATAAAATCTCTTTATGCAAATATTCAGTTACCCAGCGAATATTAGTTGTAATGTAGGCACAATATTTTTTCACTTGTGTTAGTATGTTTAATTAAGTTAATATTTATTTATTATTAATATATGCTAATATAAAAAATGATAACTTTTATTTTTATTGATTGTGATTATAGGTTTATTTAGGCATTACTGATTAGATGCTAAAAAAAATTGCTTCTTTCACTTTTTGACAGTTATATACAAATTTGATAGCCATAATAAATAATAAATATTACGAATTAGAAATTTACTGGTGTAAAATCGATATTAAAAACTACTCTCGACAAAATTAATGATAAAGGTAAGAATGAAATTTAAAAGAAAAAATAATTTTCTATATATTTATTATATATTTTACAATTTTTAAAAAAAGAAAATTTTTACTTAAGAATTAAACTTTCTATTTTTAAAAATTTTCTCCTTAAACATTGACAAATAAATCAATACTAATGGTTATTTAGAAATAAATGAATGAATTAAAGTTCTAAAAGAACAAATAGTCTCGTGACTACTCTTATTGTTGCAGGTCTGTCAGAATGGACGAATAATACTCTAATAAAAGACAGAAGGGAGGAGGGACCGTTCTATGAGTGGTGCTTCAAAAGTGATGAAAACGGTCTTTCAGTCATGCAACTCAGAAACAGAAGTCCTCTGAAGGCGTCAGAGGAGTTGGTGAAAAAAAAAAATTTGAAAGGACCAGCAAATGAGAGGCATATTGAATTGTGAAAAAACTGTGACCGTCAGCTATATGCACCCCTACTTTCTTCCTACAACTGACTACACAGTATTTCCCACCTACAATGTCATCTCAGATTCTTTATTTTTCCCCTATTCTCTAACAATAGATGAGTTTCTATTGTAAAGAACTTGGGCGTGTAGAAAGAATTCGATGTCTAAAGGATATTTGAGTCTAAATTTCTGAACTTGTCAGATTAATTTAAATATATCCATCATGTGCAGGAACCCTTTTAATTAAAAGTGATGTAAATCCAAAATAATAATGATAATAATAATAATTTAAAACAGTAAAATTTAAATTTTATATTTAGGGTTTCAAAGTTCAGATTCATCTTTTTTCTCTCTTATCTCTAACAACAGATGATGTTTCATTGTAAAGCAATTGACAGCTTTCTGCTAGAAAGAATCCGATGTCTGAAGGCTATTTGAGTCTAAATCTTTCAACTTACTAAATTAATTTAAATATATCCATCCATAAATATATCCATATGTGCCATTTTAATTAAAAGTGAAATAAATCCAAAATAATAATAATAATTTAAAGTATACTAATAAATTAAATTTGACCTTTAGGGTTTCACAGTTTCAAATTCATCTTTTTTTTCTTAATCTTTTAACAACGCATGTTGCTCGTTAAAGCCTCTGACATTTTTCTATTGATGTTTAGAAAGAATTCGATGTTTAAAAAAGATTTGTCTATCAATTTTTGTTCTAACCAAATTAATTTACAATATATTTAGAATGCATATGAGCTATTTTATTTAAAAGTAATATTAAATAAAAAAAAGTAATAATAAATAAACAAGATAAAATTTAAATTTAAAGATTACGGTTGATATATTTTAAATTTTAAAGTTATCGCTTCAGCTTAAAATTATAAAACACTTTGACAAAAACTTAAATAATGTATCATGATATTTTAAACCATTAATTATCTTATGGTAGCGTAAAAACAATTGGCATAACTTTATTGTTTCGCTATAGTGTAGGCATATTTTTACACTGACGTTTTTGAAAGTTGATAAAGTTAAAAGAATGTTTGTTATTAATATTGATATTACGAAAATTATTACGTTTTTTACAAATACAAAAATGAAGATATCTATATCAAACTAAAAAGATCATTAAATTGTTTCTTAATTAATTATTAAACGATTTCCACAACTGAACGTATATCACTTTTTAAATAAAATAGATCCTATAATCAACGAATATTCGAAGCTTGAGCATTCGGTTCGTTCATTAATAAAATGTCAAATAACTACAGTTTAGCCTTAAATAAATTTTTATTTACTGAAAAATTTATAATTAAATCAGATACCACTTTATACAAAAAAAATTCAAACTAAACTTTATTAATTAAACAAATTATAACATTCTCAAGAAAAATTCAAAAATACGAAATTTAGAGGAACAAGCTCAGTTTAAAAATAATAGAACCTGTAATCCTAGACTATTCCATAATTCGAGTACGAAATGAAAAAAAAAGATGGCGAACTGTTTCAGAAGTATAAGTTTAATACCAAATTTTAGGTACCATTTCCAACAGCAAATTCAAACTTTTTAATTCCGGGTGGAAAAAAAAACATTCAAACTATAATACAAACTAAATAAAAAATTTTTTTTCAAAGATGGTACCTTTGAAAACATCAGCACTCAACTGAAACGTTAAGCTGACAAAAACAAAAAGAACCCTCCTACAGACTAGTTTTTTTTTTTTTTTTTTTTTTTTTTTTTTTTTTTTTTTTGTTGAACAGTTATTTGAATTCTCAATGTGGCAATGGTACGAGGAAGTCAGCAAGTAAAGGAACTATTTTAAAGGGAGAACAGAAAATAGAAAAGAAAAAAAGTCCAGTAGAGTCGAAACAATGCCATTACCAAACCACAAAGCAGAGAACACTGGCGAACAAGCCTTCATCCAGTCTGTAATTCACAAATAGATAAATTACAAAGAGTAATAGCACCGCATCGTACGCTCGGGTGATTCAACAATTGGTGGGTTGTACAAGCAAATGAGTCTCGCTGTTTTGGTCATTACACAAGCCCCATTTCCCGTATTGGGCGGAGAGGTTTAACATAACCAGGCATGACACGGCCATGGCAGAAAACGTTTTTGTTAAGCCACCCGTCACAATTCTGTTCTGTTGGTGGAACAAAAAAAAATAAAAGATATTTTGGTAATATAATAACAGAAAAAAGGCTACAGAAATTATTAACTCGAGCGGTGGTCTTTTATTTCTATAAGTTGCCCATTCATTGGAAAACATAATATGACCGTGGTGTAACTAATAGAAAAGACTTTTGATTTGGAATGCAAAAGAGAAGCCGGTAAGAGAATGAGACGTCATTTAAAACGGTTGTTTGGACAGTAGAATCTTTGCAACAATTGTGATCATCAATAACTTGGACTAATATTGTAACGCTTGAGGGACAAAAAAGTTCCTAAATGTTTGATAACAATCAGTGATTTAAAATAATAGAGAGCAATGTTGGTTATTTTTACTTGTACACTTATGCAAAAATTATTTTTAATTAAATATTTCATTTTCATCATTGAGCAGTGTAGCATTTCTTATTTTGGTAGACATAATATGACTGTGGTGTAACTAATAGGAAAACTTGGATTTAGACTTGCCATTAAGGGAATGAGACGTCCTTTTATTTTTACGGTAGAATCTTTGCAACAATTGTGATCATCAATAACTTGGACTAATATTGTAACGCTTGAGGGACAAAAAAGTTCCTAAATGTTTGATAACAATCAGTGATTTAAAATAATAAATTTTAATTAAATATTTCGTTTTCATCATTGCGCAGTGTAGCATTTCCCATTTTGGTAGACATTTATGTGGTGTAATTAATAAGAAAACTTTCATTTGGACTTAAAGGAATGAGATGTCATTTTGCTTTAACTTTAGAATCTTTATAACAATTGTAAGGATAAAAAACTTGAACTGATATTGTAACGCTGGAAAAAATATGTTTAAATGATTAATAACAATCAACGATTCAAAATAATAGAGCGCAACGTAGATTAAGTACTACATTTATGCAAAAATAACTGTCATTAAATTTTTTGCTACTATCATTGTGTAGTGTAACACTTCCCAATTTTTCTTCCATGAAATACCAGTGTCCTGGCAATGATCGATCTGCGAAATCAATAAGAAATATTATGAGACTGGAAGGATTTTAAATGTTGAAACAAATTTTAATATTTCGGATGAGATAAAAGACCAAGAACCAACTGCTGCAGAAGTTATGAGAAATCAGCTTTACAGCGTTGAATGCTGCCAACTTTTAGAATCGCTATCAGTAATATTTCACCGCATTTACTCTAAATCTGTTTAGATTTGTACATAGACTGTACTCTTGATGATCTTTTCTTATGAGCTCCACTACTTTATATCTGTACATAGACTGTACTCTTGATGATCTTTTGTTATGAACTCCACTACTTTATATTTTTATGTAGAGATCTAAAATACTGGAGTTGATAACAAAATAGTTATGAAATCTAGAACAGTACAGTCTATGTACAGAATTAAATATTAGAATTCATAGCAAAATATCAACAAGAGTTCAGTCTATGCACAGATTAAAAGTAGTACAGTTCATAACCATCAACAACAGTCTATATACAACTCTAAAGTAGTAGAATTCCTAACAAAAGATCAACAAGAATACAGTCTATGTACAGATCTAAAGTAACATTCATAATAAAAAATGAATAAGACTACAGTCTATGTTCAGATCTAAAGCAGTAGAGTTTATAACAAAAGATCTACAAGAGTACAGTAGTACAGATCTAAAGTAGTAGAGTTCATAACTAAATCATAGTTCAAATGAAACGATCAACAAGAATACAGTCTATGTACAGATCTAATGTAGTAGAATTCATAACTATCAACAAGAGTGCAGTCTATGTATGTACAAATCGAAAGTAGTAGAGATCATAACAAAAGATCAACAAGATTACAGTCTATGTAAACATATAATTTTAATGTTCTGAAATTACCAAGATAATAAAATAAAAACCACTAATAATAAAAAAAAAAAAAAAAAAAAAAGATCATCGTCAAGCCATGCTTCCAGGAGGTTTCATAAATCACGGTACCAACTCCCGACATGCCGTTTTCTTTATCATCATGAGTTCTTGCTCACACGAAATCAATTAGAGGCAATTCCGTGTGATGGAATATCCCAATTAAGTGAGCCACCATGGCCAATTTAGTACAAGACAAAAAAAAAATAATCACGGAGTTCATTGCTGGGACATCCATTCCTATTCATGCATTAACTTTTTTTTCCATCGAATTTCGCATGCTGTATTTACCTGTGGTAACCAGACACTTGCCGTGGAGGGGATGGTAATTATTTGGAAGGGTAAAGCGGGAGGGTAGAAGCGAATGCAAAGCATCATTGTCTCCGATAATAGCCTTTTGGTAAAAAAGGGGGAGGGGATTTCTCAGTTCAGGGTCAAGTACCACCTAAGCTATAAGGAGGGGGGAAAAAATCTACTAAGGTAAAAAAATAAGGGGGTATAAACACAACAAGACGTTCTGTTTAAGTAGTAGAGAGGTGTGTGTGTGTGGTAACTTTTTTTTTAACTTCCTCCTCTTCTTGTAGGAGTGTTTGTGGATTTTGGAAACTAAGCCTGCTGTCCAATTATGCTTTTGAGCTTCAATGAAGTAGAACTTTCCGAAAAAGTGGTTCAAATAGCAATTTTCTTTGAGGAGTTGGAAATTTTAGTTACTTGCAGAGCTGCTCGCTTATTTGCTTGTTGTGGCTGCGGTAGGCATTAAGTAAACTCTAAAAAAAACTGGCTTAGGAAATAAAAACTATCATTTGTCAAGGTTTGAATGAGGATATTCAATTTTGAGTTTAAAGGCATCGATATAAGCAGAGATTTAAAAGAAGTTTAATATTTTATATATTTATATATTTAAAGTGTTCAGATTTGTAGTCCTGACATATTCAGAGATTGTGCTGTTTCACATCACTTAATTATTGTGAATTCTAATAATGTTTACTATAGTTCTGTTGTTTTTGTTCTAATTCAGCTGGCAATACAGGGACAGTTAATTTTTATGACATAAGCAACGGCTGCACCGCTGTTACTCATTTAGAAAAATAAGGAGACATGTGTAGTTTGAAGATATGCTACGGACGCGAGTAACACTAGCCCCACAACGCTCTACGATTACATTAGACCGAGACCTACGGTTTAAAGTGGATTCCGAACCTATACAAACACCCATGTCACCGCTGGGCTTTGAGCCCGAAACCTGTGGTACCGAGGACCAGAGTTATGTACTATTATTATAGTTCTAATAGTACATAAATACTTTTTCTTTAATAACACAAGAGTGAACAGTTATATATATTATATTTTTGCAATATTCAGAGAAAAGGAATAAAAAGTATCATTCAAAAAGAATCTAATCCAAACTTGTAAAATGGATCTTAATTTTTTTAGGAAAAAAAATGAATTTAAATCATCTTTCTGCTGTTTTCCTCAATCTTTATTTGAATACTAATAAGCTTGGTTTCTCTGACCTATTAGATGATCATTGGAGTATCAATAATTTATGACCTTTCACCATGCTAATGATTTGCGGGCGATCAGAATGGTGAAAGCGACTAACACGGAAGACTTAAGGCAACTAATATACATTTCGCTGCATCTGGTGTTTATTTATTTTAATAAATATTTTACTCGTACCTAGATCCATAAAATATACATCATTAATTTATTACTATCATTAAAAAAAACGGAATGATTTATACATTCTTTAAAGCTGATTGAAAACTTTCCTCCAAATATTAGAAAATGTTAGTCATCAGTTATATAAGAAGTTCTTCAAATTCACATATGAACATATTGAACAAAAATAATTAATTTTATATTTTATTATTAACCTTTAAAAATCATCTAACGTGTAGCAAATACTATTATATAAAAAATTGAATAATCTATCCGACTTCACAGCTAACAATAAGAATTGTTTTTAATTATCCAATACAGGTTCTTTAAAATTAAATATTATTGGTTAAAATAATGTATTACAAAAAGTTCAAAATGTTGATGGACAAATGTTTTGAAAAAGTGTTTTCTTATCTGAAGTGAAAATTTTAAACAAGAAATTAATTTATTAATAATGTAAAAAACACAATTAAGTCGGCGCATATCAGTGAATTATTATCCAACACAAGAAAAAGTCTGGAAGACAATGGGGAGGGGGGGGTGACTGGTAAAAAATCGAGTGGAAAAACATGCAAAGAGGCTGTTGCCAATTGTAGATTAAGAACTGGACACAACTACCTGGACGAACATCTGGCCAAAATAGAGATATTGAACTCTGATATATGTGTTTTATGTAAGACAGAGAAAATGAATAATGCCCATCTACTTGTTGGCTCGGGACTGGATTCTTAATTTACAACAGAATGGTGATTTGTGTAAATTACTGAAAGGCCAAAGAAAACATGTATTGATCACACGAACTTTTATTATGGTACTTCTAGCTTTTTACATTTTTATCCTTTGAATATTTAATTTGCTTTTAACTGTTTTTAAGGCCTTTTGGTCATTTTTGTTAAGAATGGCTGGTCTTTTCCCTTTGTAATTTTTTTTTAATCGCTCTACGGTTATTTTTGCACACTTTAGGCTAATTAAACCTGATTTGATAGCTATTGAACCTACTATTTATAAACCAATATCAAAAGGGCAGATTTCTAGCCAATTTGCCATCAGGTCGCTTCTTTTTGTTTCTAGGGTAAGTGGCCAAATTTATATGGATTGAGTTCCAATAAAGCCATAGGTAACAGCAACATAATTTATTAATAAAATATTAATAAATTACCGGTATACTATATATTCAAGCTAATTCCTAGATTAAAAATCTTTGAGAATAAGTACCTAAAAAATATTTTTTAAAAAAACCTCATTTTTACGGACACTAGCACAAATTAAAAGTAGTTCATAAATTCCTCACATCCCCATTTTATTACTTGAGATTACAATCAATTTCACGGCTAAAGAATTCTAGTGCCTAAAACTTCAAACAAAAGGTAGGGGGACCATTTTAAAATGTTCTCAAAATCCTCGGCACTGTTTAAAAGAAAGCGTAATATCAAGCACACTTCAAAACTAGCGATTAGCGACTTCTCTTCAACTTCAAAAGCGACGTGAGAACATGAAGAGAAGATCATGAAGAGGCGTATTAAAAGACAGCACAATACTCTATGCACGTGAATACCGTAAACGCATTGGGTGTGAAATAAAGTGTGAATGAACGCTTGGAGGCGGGAAGTGGCCAGATATTCGCCACTTGTAGTAGTTTTACAAAAGATGAGAATCAAGTAACTGAAGATAAAAGAGCCCCCCTCCTTTTTGAAAACGTAGCGTGTTTCTGTCTTAAAAAAAAAAAAAGAGACATTTAAAAAGAAGAAAATCATTTCATTCTATTTTTAATATTATTACCTTTTTTTTTTTTTTTTTAAGTAGATTAGAGATTTGAAATGCAAAGCTAATTTTCAAATAAAGTATTATTGGAAATTATCAATTTTTTAAAAGACTATTCAGATATTTTACTGAATCTGATTTATTCGTTTTCATATCAAATAATGTGTCGAAATTATAAATTAAATCATTAATTACAACTGGAATATTAGTAGAACATGATAATTAAATATAAAAAGAAAATAAGCAAAATAAGCAATTTTGTCAGAAGATCATAACGAATTGTAAAATGAAAATAAGCAAAAAAAAAAAAAAAAAAACGTGATCATGTAAATAAGAGTAAATATTAGTTTTCCCCGATTTCAGATTTTAGTATCCGATGGAAACCTATCTTATTTCTATTTACAGAAAGTTGAACCTTTTAAAATTAATTTACTTATTTTTCTATTTTGCTTTAAATTAAAATTATTAAAAGCTCTTCTTCTTCTTCGTTGGCGCTACAGTCCCAAGGAGGGCCAGGCCCGTTTGCGTACTGGCAGATTTCGAGACAGGTGATGGTTTTCTTTTTACGGGGTAAAGTTGTCAGCCCCGCACTCATATTAGACATGGGCCTACGATTAAAGTGGATTCCGAAACACTATAGCCATACATGACACCGCAAGGTTCAAATAGGTGTGTGTTTATATTGTTGTTCTTGCACGCTAAGCAATGCTAAATTCATAATAAAATGTAAGAAATTACATACAGGATTTAAATGGGTTTATTTTTTGTTCATGTTTGTATAATACCAAAGTTTCTCTTATTAAATTCAAAAGTTTATTGAAGAATATTTGGCTTCAATTAAAAAAAATAATAATAATAATAACGCTGTGATTTAATTAACTTAATTCGGAAGACAAACTCAAAGCAAAATATTCTGTTTTCAAAACTTGATGTCTTTTAACTAATACTAACATCATAACAAATTTTAACTGTCTATTCAACAAATATTAAAATGATAACAAATATTAACTATCTGTTTAACAAATATTAAACCGTTGTGCATCTTTCCAATGACTTTGCTGCAATACAGCTTGCTGTTACATGTCTTCTCCTAGTTTCCGTCCCCTGTCACACCAATATAAGCTTGTTTGCCTCAAGATGGTAATTATACTTCTCCAAATAATTGCCATTCTGACGGAAACTGGTTTCAATTGTGCTAGTAAGATGCAAGTAACAGTTAGCATAAAAAAGCAAGAATTGAATACTTACAAATCCGTGTTTATCAGATATGTTGTTGGTGAGTTTCAGTTTGTGGAAGGAGACCACCTTCTGCATCCACTGTTCCCCAGTGGAGGGTGAGTCGGGGTGGATGTACATCCTCTTGGGCATCTCCGGGTCTGCCTTCCCTGCCACCACCCACCTGCTGTTGTGGAACTTGTATCGGCAATCATCCGCGGCCACTATGTCCATAAGGAGAATGTATTTTGCCTTCTTGTCAAGTCCGCTAACTCGGACTTTAAAAGCAGGAAACATACGCCTGTAGACAAAAAAAAAAAGAATATCTATAAGTTAAAATAGAACATAAATAGAACATTTGAATGTAAAGTACACCGACTTTGTATCATCACCTTCATGCCACTCTTCCCTAATCCAAACAAATGGAGAAGACTATCCCGGACATTTTTAATGCCTTTCAAAATTCTTTCTGCAATGTTTAGGATTGTCTTCTCCATTTGTTTGGATTAGTGAAGAGTGGCATGAAGGTGATGATAAAAAGTCGATGTATTTTGCATTCACTTTTTGCTTTTATCGTATTTGAAGAAAAAATTGTTATGAGGCACACATAAACAAAAAATTAGAATAAATATTGATGAAACATATTAATGTATAATCAAAAAACATCGACTTTACATCGTTAAACGTTACAAATGTCTTTCAAAAATTCTCTCTGGAATGTTTGGGATTGTCTTCTCCATTTGTTTGGATTAGTGAAGAGTGGCATGAAGGTGACGATGTAAAGTCGATGTTTTGCATTAAGTTTTTACTTTTGCTGTATTTGAAAAAAAATTGTCGTCAAATACACATAAAATATAACTAATTCATTGAAAAAAATTACTATAAATGTATAATTTATGAAACATATAAAATATAAATGTATAATCAAAAAACATCGACTTTACATCGTCAAACATTTCAAATGCCTTTCAAAATTCTTTTTGAAATCTTTGGGATTGTCTTCTCCATTTGTTTGGATTTGTGAAGAGTGGCATGAAGGTGATGATGCAAAGTCGATGTATTTTGCATCCATTTTTTGCTTTTGCAGTATTTGAAGAAAATATTTTTCTCTGGTTCACAATTAATAATACTAATTCCTTTAAACAAAAAAATAGTATAAATGTATAATTGATGAAACATGTAAATGTATAATCAAAAAACATTGACTTTGCATCGTCAAACATTTAAATGCCTTTCAAAATTCTTTCTGGAATGTTTGGGATTGTCTTCTCCATTTGTTTGGATTTGTGAAGAGTGGCATGACGGTGATGATGCATTTTGCATTTTGCATTCACTTTTTGCTTTTGCAGTATTTGAAGAAAAAAATTTTATCTGGTTCACAATTAATAATACTAATTCCTTAAAACAAAAAAAAAAAAAACAGTATAAATGTATAATTGATGAAGCATATAAATGTACAATCAAAATACGTCGACTTTGCATCGTCACCTTCATGCCACTCTTCACTAATCCAAACAAATGGAGAAGACAATCCCAAACATTTCAGAAAGAATCTTGTTCTCCATTAATTCATCTACTTTGTTTTTGGCTGCGTCTATTTGCTTGCAAGGTTTTTGGGATGAGTCGATCTCGAAGATATTTCGAAGCAGCGAAGGTATTAAGTGGAAAGCATTATCTCTCCCTTTTACATTACAACGGCGCGGCACCACTGCCAAAAAATACCTTCTCCATTTGTATACCTAAAGAGAGATTTCGCTAATGTGCCGCGACATCAAAAACAAGGATCTACTCGAGCTACGGAACCCTTGATGAAACCGAAATTAAAGCGCAAATGGGGAGGTTGCGCCATCTTTGGCCAGGATCTGTGTTGGCACCGGATTTGAGATTCTTACCAAAGCCTGATTGTCAGGACTTCTACACGGTTTTTAAAAACTATCATTTATCATGTCCAATAGCTTGAATGAGAACTGTGTCGTCTTTCCCAATGATAATTTGGAAAATCGACAGTCTCCAATAAGATTGAATCATACGAATTACTAAAATAGTAATAATATAAATTACAAAAAAAAAAAAAATGGAAACTATCTTAAACTTTTATCGCATTAATAGTTCTAATCTGTTAAGATAAAAAAAAAGTAACGTAAAAAAAGTTAGAAAAAGATTCAAGAGCTGATATTTTCCTCTCACAAAATAGAAACGAAACTAAATTAAGATTGAAGTTTCGACTGTGTAATTGTATCTTGCATTCTAATGCATTATCTGACACTTAAATCTCTGGTAATTAATGCACGAAATTATTGTGCAGGATTGAATCAGATCCACTGTTTTAAAGAGACATTACTAAAACATGTATAATCTTCTCTACAGTCAGGCAGCTTGGTGAGCGTTTTTCACGGTTTCTTTCCCTTTTGTTTCAGTTTTTCTCTAGGTTTTCCCAGAGTTTTTCAGTTCTCCAGTTTCTTTCAGAGTAGGGAAATTACCCTTGAAAGATATTCATGGCCTTATAATTCCGTCGGTATGGCATACAGGCTCTAAAATGATAGACAAAGGCCAACGGTGTCTAATAATAATAATAAATAAGCCTCATTACAGTACGGGAATAATTTAAATTTTTCTGTTGTCATTATAATCGATTACACTTTTATACGCAAGAAACAATTAAAGGAATCAAAATTAGGGAGGATCGTAGGAGCTTCAGGATTGAATCAGGTGTAATCATTGCTAAAATATGTGTAATATTCTAGAATTCAGACTGCTTGGTGAGCGCGCGTTTTTCAGGGTTTCTCTCAATTTTATTTCAATTTTCGCCAGTTTTTCCCAGAGTACGGCAATTACTCTTGAAAGACATCCCTTAAATTTTGCCTTATAACCCGTCGGTGTAGCAAGCAAGCTCAAAAATGGTAGACAAAGGCCAACATTGTCTAATAATAATAATATATAAGCTCATTACACTACGGGAATAATTTAAATTTTTCTGTTGTCATTATAATCGACTACAGTTTTGTGCGCAAGAATTAATTAAAGGGATCTAAATCAGGATTGAATTAGATGCAGTCACTGCTTTCAAGAACGAGGAGACATTGTTGAAACATGTGTAACATTCTTGAAGCGGCATTCAGGCTGCTTGGTGAGCGCTTTTTAGGGTACAGCCAGTTTCCTCCAGTTTTTTCCAGAGTACAGCAATCCTTGAAAGACATCCCTTAAAATTGCCTAATAAACCCTTCGGTATGGCATACATGCTCAAAAATAGCAGACAAAGACCAGCAATGTCTAATAAAAATCATAATTAAATAAGAATCATTACAGGAATACTTTAAATTTCTCTTCTGTCATTATAATCGATTACAGTTTTGTGCGTAAGAATTAATTAAAGGAATCGAAATCAGATTCGGGATCAAAGATGGCCGCCGCTGATTCAGCTCTGCAAACCGCCTCGTTTTCATCCATCTTAGTGACAAGCTTCTTAAACTGCCCTCACTCATCTAGGCAATTAAAAATAGCGTAAATTTTACCAACCGGTGCCAACGCTATGCAAACGAAAATGTCAGCTATGCTACACTACTCTAGGTACACTTGTTTTTACTCCGCCAACTCTTGTTTCTTTTGAGGCCTGAAGTGAGAGCTCAAGCTATATCTGAACTGCGTGTCTAATTTTACAGACACCTGTTTTTCTAAGAGATTTGTTGCTAAATTAGTACCTCACACTTAGGCCGCGAATCTATCAACAGAGTTTTTCCATTAAGAAGATTGCAGTTTGGAGGAGAACCTTACTGATCATTTGCAGCATGTCGAAGTTAATAAATGTGTTGGTGATTATTACTAAAGTTGGACTTAAATTTATATATGTAAAACGTTGGATTACATACTATAAAAATAGATGAGATAGAAACTAATTGGCTTTACTAACTTGCATTTTAAATACAAAAATTTATTAATTTTAATGGGAAATCCTTATAGTTGTTTGCAGTGGTTAATTTATTTTATAGGCTGCAGCTGATCCATGACTTTTATATGCTAATCCATGACTAATTGATTTTATACCATGTATTAGCAAGCATCTGTGACACATTACTCCAGTTCCTGTAAATTAGTAATGCAAGTAAATTAGAAATACTAATTAGTGAAACTTCAGTTTCTGAATATTTACTAAATTAACCTAAATTTGCTGCACTAACTAAAGAAATTTCAGTTCCTGAATATTTATTAAAGTAACGTAAATTAGTAATGCTAGTAAATGGGCAATACTAATTAATGAAATTTCAGTTTTTGAATATTTATCAAATTAACATAAATTAGTATTGATAGCAAATAAAATCCTTTGGCGAATAAAATTGAAATTTCAGAATAAGCAGAAATTTAAATGAACTAAAATAAATGAATTAAAAAATATACATTTAATTTAATGAACAAAAATAAATTCAATCAATACTTCAAATAAAGTTGAAATTTCAAAACAAGCTGAAATTTAAAATTAAATAATTTTAAAAAAAGGGAATTTATGTGTGAAGTAAAAAAGATTTAATTACCTAGAGTAAAATAAATAAATAAAATAAATATTTATTTAATTTTTGTCTACCTATATTCTAAAAAAAATTAAGATTTTTTAATTCATATCCTGACAATTTTTACTCAATTTTTAAAAATTTGTATTACGATACGTTGATTGTATATTCTTATTGTCTACAATCCTTCCTTTGACTAAAAAAAGTAAAAAAAACCTTTAAGTTGTAAAATGCAATCAAGATTATTCCAGTTTCTAAAGCAATTAAAACTTAACACTATTCGTTTGTACGTTTTATTTAAGAAGAGCTAAAAATAAAACAGTTTTAACAGTTAATTTGAATAAAATTAAAGATCTTGTATGATCATAAAACTTTTCACTTATCAACACTTGAACTTAACGTGAAGGTAATAACAAAACTTTTTATTATAAAATTATTTTGTTTTCATGCTTATACGCATAATATCTGAAACACCGCACCTAAAATGAAACAGGCTCATTCTTTGTACAGAAAGAACAATTTAGCTCATTTAAAATTAATGATTCTCTATGAATATAAAACGAGTTAATAAACTGGCAAAAGCTTGCCATTGAGAGATAGAATTTTCTCCCTAAATGTGTAAAAACTGTTTCCTCTTTAAGGCATCATAAAATGAATTAAATACAAAGACACACACACATATATACATATATAATGCATCTAAATATATGTATATGTCAGAGAATTCGGACATTCACCAGTTACTTAAAATCTTTTTAATAAAATTTAATTCAGCTTTTTAACTTCAGTGAATCAATACATACGGGTATTGTACAAGCAAAAATACAATATAAAAATACTTATAAAAATATATGAGAAATTCCACAATATCCCAATAAAAACTCCATAAATGCAAAAATGCTATTGAAAATCTATAAATTTTGTGGGGGATTTATTAAAGTTGGTATGTATGAAATCCTTACAGGAATTTTATTTTTCCCCTGTTTTTGTGTCATTATTTTTTTCCCAAGATATAATTAAAATTTACACTAGAAATATTCATCAAAGCCTACAATCATACCCAATAAAAAGTCATTTTCTATAAAACCAACGAACTTATTGAAAATCTATACATTTTGTAGAGGATTTATTAAAGTTGGCAGGTGTAAAATCCTATCCTTACAAATTTAATTTTTCTCTTTTTTTGTGGCATTACTTTTTTTCCAAGAAACTGTTAGAATTTCCACTAAAAATATTCCTCAAAACCTACAATCCTACGGAATAAAAAGTCCTTTTCTATAAATCACACGAACTTATTGTAAATCTATAAATTTTGTTTAGGATTTATTAAAGCCAGTATGTATGAAATCCTATCCTTACAAATGTAATTCTTTTTTCTTGTACCATTACTTTTTCCCAAGAAATTCCACCAGAAATATTCATCAATATCTACAATCATACGTAATAACAAAATCTATCTCCATAAATCCAAAAAAAATGTTGAAAATCGATATATTTTGTGGTGTATTTATTAAAGACGGCATGTATGAAACCCTATCCTTAAAAATTTGATTTTTCTCTTCTTTTGTGGCATTGCATTTTTCTAAGAGCTATTAGAATTAAACACTAGAAATTTTCATCAAAACGTACAATCATATCCAATTAAAAAATCCTTCTACATAAATCCGATGGAAAAAAAGGCTGAAAAGCTTAGAAATTACTATTTGAGGTTACGAAAAAAGTTATGAATACCACCCAGACTCTATACAAAATGTTTGCCATAAAACGAAACCAACCGAACTCACATAGACTAAATATAAGAAAGAAAGTCACATGTTTTAATCTCCAATTCTATAATTTAAATATTTATTACGCTGCAAATGAAGGCTGAAACATACACATTATCCAACTTGGCGCCAGTCGGTCCATCCATAAACCATCACAAAAATCAAGCTCAGGATAGTAAATAGGCAAGATGTATAATTTTTATTCAAAAATAAATTAGGTATACTTTAAAAAAAAAAAAAAAGAAGATATTTATTCTATAAACAACTTCACACAAATAAATTATATTTGGATATTCATTATTAATGATCACTGGTTTACCTTAGATAGTTTGAAGTGGTCATTTAAAGCGCTTGAGGCACTAGATAATGATCATTTGAGGTTTAGTTGAATTCTAGGTGGTTCTTGAAAAACACCAAATTTATCTGTTGTGCTGTTTACGTTTCATTTTTCAAGAATGGTTCCATCTAATAAACGAATAAGCTTCTCTACCTATCCCTTTTTCTGAACCTTTATAAATGACAGCACATTAAATGAACCGAAAACTCCAAACAGGTATATCAAAATAATAAAATAATAAACTGTTTATTTTTTCGGTTGAATAGTCATTGTGTTTCTTCTCAATATCCTCTTACTCAAAACCATCTTCCTTTAAATAAATAAACAACTAACAACTATGAACCTTATGGGAGTTGTTTACGAATCTTCAGAAAGAAATTAAAACAAATTATTTGACCTTTTGAAGGTTTCTCGAGGTATAACAGCCTTACGTTATGGACTTTTGGCACCTGTTTTTAAAAATTAAAACGGTTCATTTCATCAGAAAATAACCCCATAAACGTTTTCAGCATTTTTACGTTAAAAAAGAGACACTGTGAGGTGTTTTGGAGGATGAAAAATAATAAGATTTGGAGTTCCAAAGTTGGCGATATGTTATATATATATATATATATTGTATATATTATACATTTTTATCCAAGCAAATCAATCGACCACCCACGAGAGTTACTCCATCGTGACAAAAACTATTGTTCTATACATAACAAAACTAAAGTATATACAAAGACCAAGAATCCACTGGGTAATGGTTGAAATGACATGGAATCAAAAACAGCTTGCGATTTCTAAACTTAATTGATGGCTTGAGCTTTTGGTTTACCATTTTAGTCCACTGTTCAGCCTAGAACTTCAGTGCCGGAAATAACGTAACGCCTGAATTGACGCGTGGACCAACACTTTTTGCTTGAAATCGCATACAAAAACAATTTCATTTTATATGTGGATATGGGTGTAACCAAAATATTACATCGTTAACTGAATTTACTATTACAAAATCGAAGATTTTTAAACAGTAAAACAAATTCTTTGCATGCTCTAACGTTTTAAGAAAACCTATTTTCTTTTTTACAAAGAAATAAAATTCTAAATTGTCAAGAGTTGATTTTTAAAGTGAACTCTCTTGATGCGTGGTCCAACACTTCTTGCTTGAAATCGCATACAAAAACAATTTTCATTTATATGTGGATGGGTGTAACCAATGTGCTTAAATAATATAAATATACTTAAATTTACAACTTTTTTTATATTTAATTTTACTTATTTTACTTTTATATGCAAGTTTCAGTGAGTTTAAATTATTGAGCCCGATTTTTAAACATTCAACACATTTTGAAGGATTGTCGTCTCAGAAGATATTATTCATCACAAGGAACAACATTGATACACAATGCTGTTCACAATGTACATTAAATGTGTAACGTATGTAATGCACAATGCACATTATAACAACAATGTACATTACAAGTTAATGTACAATGTTGTTCACAATATACATTACATGTGTAATATATGTAATGTGGTGCAATGTGCATTATAACAACAATGTGCATTATAACAATGTACATTGCAGTTTATAAAATGTACATTTTGCCAATAGGTAGACAGCCTTGGTCCGCCATGGGGCTGTTGCGCCAATGAAGAAAAAGAATATATAATAATAACGTAACTGAAGCACTAATGAATATTTTGACAAAACTTCACACATATGTCAAGGATAGTGCCAACACTAAAAAAGAAAAAAAAATTGAAATACCATACGCCCGGGAAATTTAAATTGAAAACTGGTCTTACTTTTGGATGCAGTAGTATGTGAAGTAGAAATTCATTTAACTAGCTTACCAAATCTTTGTTGATTGTGACGAAAATTTGTTTGGAACTTTTAATTCTCATTTTGTTTTCTAAACCATAACCTGTAAATCCTAATTTAACTCACTACCACCTTCCAATATAAATCCGCACTAGTTCACCAGCCATAAAACCAACCATAAAACATCTTCCCATAACGTGAGAATTAATCCTCGCCACCACTGCAGCGCATCCCACTGAGTTTCTCCAGTTGATAAAAGTCTCTGAAGACAATAAGCCAACCGAGACAAAGGGTTTGGCAAAACAGTAGCGTTAAGATATGACACTGGCTCGTCATAAATCTTCTCTTATTCTGCGCGGGACGGGTCCGAGATATATCGCGCCAGGAATTTCCATCTTGTGATTAGAAATCGGAAATTGGCGCTAGCTCCGATGCACTTGGCTTAGTTTGGCCCTTTGTTTCTACAATTGGAGACGCGTTATGAATGTGACATGAGGTACTTACAGCGGATTGCAAAGCTGCGCTCTTTGGTACATCTGAAGCGGTATTGCCGATTCGAAAAAAAGGAAAATTATTCACCCAGGAGGAAAAAAAAGGTGAAAATAATATTAAAGAAAGGCAGCTTTTGCAATTTTTTACTGTTACTATTAATAACTATTCAATAATTTTCTGTTCAAATCTTCTAATTGTTAATTACAATAAGTATAATTTTGTGTTTTAACAACAATTAAAGAACTCAAACTACTTGGAGCATCAAATGTTATAAAACCAGCGTTTTAAATACTTAAGCAGATATTATGTGGATTATATTGGATGGAATTCTTTTTATATAAAACCCTTATGGTCTATGACTCTGAAACATGGACTTTGGCAATATCTGATGAGGCCAATTTGGATATATTTGAGCGGAAGATTTTAAGGGCTATTCTTGGAGGTGTTAAGGAAAGTGATTGTTAGAGAAGACTGTATAGCGCAGAAATTTATAAATACTATAAAGACCCAGATATTGTAAAATTTATTAAGAACAATAGATTAAACTGGGCTGTTCATATATTTAGAATGAATGATTTAAACTTTGTAAAAAGGCTCGTTTTGGCAAAGCCATAGGGACAAAGAGGAAGAGGATAGACGCAGTTGAAAAAGATTTTGCTGTACTAAAGTTAAGAATTGGAGAACCTCTGTCACCCAGAGGACTGCATGGAAATCTCTTCAAAGGAAAGCCTTGCCCCACTCTGGGTTGTCGTGCTGATAATGATTAAAACTATATTCATTGTAGTTTGATTACATTTTTACCATTAAAAATTTAAACCCTACTATATGAAGATTGTTTTTCTTTTTTGGACATCTATGGGCCTTATGTTTAAATTCCATATACTACAAACAGCCCACTGACTTGCAATGAAAGGCAACAATGTTTTTTAGGAAAGCTTTTAGTACTAACTGCTCGCATTTGTTTGTCGTATGGATTGAAACAAAATATTTTCCAATAGTTGACCGTGATTATCGATGTAAGATGCTTATACATATCACAATCACCATAACGCAACCAATGCTGTTCTATTTTGGTTATATGTCACAGTCAGTTTTGCTAAAGCACTTTTTGCTGTTGTTGTTTCTTATCCTACTTGATAGACATCTAGACTCACACAATAATGGTCCCACAAACCCGTATGGACTCATGGTTGAACGGAAAGGGGGTAACTTCTGAAAAATTACTTTACAATTATTAACTTTTTATATAACTTCCACCCAGCAGTGAGGATTGAACTCACAACCCCTGGTTTACAAGACCAGTATTCTAATCACTGAACTATCTATGGCGGCTAAAACACTCATAAGTTATCATTGCGATAAAAAATTCACAGAATGTCACATTTTCAGTGTTTTGTTTTTCTTTAAATGTTCTTTTGTTCTATTCCTACTATCAGTTCACACTCTCCCTATATATATGTTGTTCAAATTTTCATTCTCTAATAAAATATTTTTTATTCATCCACTCAAGTTCAAATACATTTTTTGAACTTGTAATGTGATACACTTGATGTTAATACAGTTTTTTCAAATATTAATTCAGTAATTAAATTTAATTCATTAATTTTAGTTTTTTTTTTAGATTTAAGTTGCATGTATCTAATAATAGATGGCACCAGATGTAAGAGGAAAATTTCAACTTTATTTATAAAGGACTTTTCTGCAATATAGTGGGGAAAAAAATAGAATTGACTTAAAAAAATATTTTTTTATGTTACTTGTTCTTTTGTAACATAAAAAAAAAAAAAAAAAAAAAAAAAAAAAATTTTTTTTGGAAAATTTGGAAGTGAACTTTTGATGTATTTCTGAGCAACATTGATCTGAACTGTTTCAGGGATTTCTGTCTTTAATAACTTTGGCGAGCGAACCGGTTGGTTGCTCGAATCTGTGTCGGAGGATGAGTAGGCTGGAGCAAGTTAGTGACCTTGAACAGATGAAAGTGACGCTATCGCGGAAAAGAATTCAAATGAATTTAAATCTAGATTACTGGAAGCGAAGACATGTTGTCTGCCGTCAAATTTGCATGAATTTAAATGTCATTTGTTTGAATGTAAATGGATTTGAAATGCAAACAAAACATTCAACGAGTCGTTTGATTTTTAAATTTGAGTGATAAGAGGTTTTTTTTTGCATATTCGGTCATTTTATCTACGAAATTTACCATAATCGGATCAGATTAGATTAGTTATTTAAAACTGTTTTTGATAAAAACGTGAGAAGAAAACGAAAAATTGTTAGAATTATTGTTGCCAAAATAATTGCATAAATAAAGTTTTGTAAATTTACTCCTTTGTAACCTCTGAGAAATGATTGAAATAAGGTTAAATTTTCCATAATAAGCTTATTATTTGCGAGTTAATTCAAGAAGATTGCTCTACATCAGAGAAAAATGCACCGATTCATCTACAATCGACACGATCTAATTATAATTCTACTCAAAATGTCAGTTACAAATAAGTTACAGTAATTTAAAAAAGCTTCTTGTAAAATGGAAGAATAAAAAAAGTTATTTCCTTAAATTAAATTAATGAAAAAATAATTTTTAACGGAATCAATTATTATATACATACGTTAAAATGTAAGCAAAATAAAATAAAATTAAATAATTTTACTTAAATAATTAAAATTAATTAATTAAATTAATTAATAATATGCAATTTTAATAAAATTAAAATAAAGGATTTTCAAAATAAATGTAAAAAAATGCGTCTATAATCTATAGATAACATAATGTTTCTTCAAATGCAAGAAATATTGAAGGTTAACTCTCATTTCTTTTTTTTTTTTCAAAAATGAAATAATAAATTTAGTTTCTATTGAATAATTAATTTGCCATACACTTGAAATATTTCAATTTAGACGATATTTTTTATTTGAAAATTAATTGAAAACATTTTAGCTATTTCAATTGAAATGGTTTTTTACATTAGAAAAGTGATTATTCAAAATGAAAAAATAATTTTTTATATTAATTATATCATATAACGTGAATAAATATTTTGCAGTACAAGTTGAAATATTTTAATTTAGACGATATATATATATATATATATTTTACTTGAAGCGATAGAAATTGAATAGAAAACATTTTTGTAATTTCAGTTGAAATGGTTTCTTATAATAAAAAAGTGACTATTCAAAATGAAAAAATAATTTTTATAATAATTATATCATGCAAAATGAATTTTGGTACTAGTCTTTTCATGTCTTCCATATGATTTCAGTAACAGCAATAGATTTAGATAGATCTGCCATAGATTTTATACTTTCGAAGATAATTTAATGTAAATTGCACAACAACATGGCGTAGAAGTGAAGTCAGCCGTTTTGAAATACGAACAGTACAATGAAATTTACAAAGTAGGTGAATTTATTAGCATATAAAAATGGGCTATCATATGTCACCTACAGTGACAGAATGACGTAACCTTGAGGTTTTACGATATTTGTGTACACGAAACAGATGTGTCTTCACAATTTTTTCTCCGCATTTTTACCATCCAAGCTTTTTTTTTTTTTTAATATCGGCTTTAAATTATTCTATCAAAAGACAACCTTTAGAGGTGCGAGGTTATGTTTATATTTGTGACTCAAGGCCACATCAAGGTCAAATCTTTCTCAAAATGGCACAAAATAAGGCATAACATATTTGCGTTTTCCTGTATGTTGGCAGATAAGACACAATAAGGCATATCCAGATAAGGTAGACAGCATACAGATAAGGCATATCCTATATAAGGCATAACATATTTCCGTTATCCTATATGTTGTTAAACTATGAATCAATAGTTAATTAAAATCAAAAGTAAAGTTCAGGAAAAATGTACAAAAAACACTTCAATTTAAATAACTGTGGTTAATGAAATAAAATTTACTTATTACAACAAATGACAATGTTTAGAAGTGAAACTCATTCAGTTTAAATGACTCTTAAAAAATATATAATTTGAAAATTTAAAAAAAAAAAAAAAAACCAAAAAATTCTGTGATCTCTTCCTATTTCGGGGAGAATGGACTATAAGATAGCTTATTCTTCTTCATTGGAGCAATAGCCCCGTGGGACAACAAGGCCATCTGAATATTATAAGATTCCGAAACAGAATATGGTTTCTTTTTACCGCGTAGTTGTCAGCCCAACGCCAAGGTTATACAGTCATATTAGACCGTGACCAATGGTTTAAAGTGGATTAAGAATCACTACAAACATCCATGGCACAGCCAGAACTCTAACTCGAAACCTGTGGCACCGAGAGCCAGAGATAAGATATCTTACCTTTATTAAATGATATCTTCAGAGATTTTCATTATTCATTAAAAATGATATATTTAACAAATAATATACTGTCTGAATGGAATGAACTGAATATGGTATTAAAAATACAGCCACAATAGTTTTGTCCTTTACCCTCCTTCCACCTTCAGTTTGGCATTATCAGTTGTCCTAAAATCGCAATTTGCAGTGCAAGATATATAAGAATTTGATCCTTTAACTAATTAATTCAAAGTACCAAACTATTACCGTTAATTTTTCAGCAAACGTCAAATAGTGTATAATATTTAAGAAAATTCACATCTACCTGGCACCATTTTGATATTTGGTACAGAGTAAAAATTATATCAGAAATTTACAACAGATTATTTTACGAAGACTGAAGTAAAAAAAATATTAAAAAAAAGATTTAAAAAAATCATATTCAACTTACACGCTACATTTCAGTAACTGATACAATTTGCCAAGTTTTGTTATAATTTGTGCCCCTCACTTTTTTCAGAGTTGTAATCTTACCATCTTATATAAAAAGTCAAGATGCCAGTGGAAATTTGTCAAACGTCCAAACTCTTGCCAAACGAGTGAGATCTTCAAAGCTGAGCACCGATAATGTCAAGAGACATTGTAAGAACAGTTAGCTAAGAGTAACATGATTTTCAACTAAGGGGAAATATTATGCATTTCAGTAATGCAATGAAAAATAGCAATTTTTTTTACTTCAATTTACAGTTTACTTTTCCAAAGAAGTAATCTTTGCCAATAGCATGTAAAAAAAACAAGATGTCGCTGTCTCTACAAAAATCCCCAAGATTTATGGAAATAAGTCCCGATACTGCTAAAAGACATAATTTGCACAACAAAATATAGAGATCTCACTACCAAATTAATGAGGTTTTCAAAACTGAGCAACAATAATGCCAAGAGACATTGTAAAAACAGTTGGATAAGAGTAATATGATTCTCAACTAAGGAAAAATATCATGCATTTTAGTAATGCAATGAAAAATGGCATTTTTTTTTTTTACTTCAATCTACAGTCTACTTTTCCAAAGAAGTAATCTTTGCCAATGCATGTAAAAAATTAAGGTGTCACTGTATCTTCAAAAATTGCTAAGATTTATGGAAGTGAGCCCTGATACTGCTAAAAGACATAATTTGCAAAGCAAAATATAGAGATCTCACAACCAAACTAGTGAGAATTTCAAAACTAAGCACTGATAATGTCAGGAGACATTGTAAAAACAGTTAGCTAACAGTAATATAATTCTCAACTAAGGAAAAATATAATAAATTTCAGTAATCCAGTGAAAAATAGCAATTTATTTTTTTACTTCAATTTACAGTTTACTTTTCCAAAGACGTTAGCTTTGCCAATTGCATGTAGAAAAGCCAAGATGTCAAAAATCGCCAAGATTTATAGAAGTAAGTCTCGATACTGCTAAAAGACATAACTGCACAACAAAATATAAAATGTATATTTAACAATTGCTTGAAAATAAATTTATGCTGCAAATTAAAGTCACTAAAAACTCAACTTGTAACGAATTTCTTGATTCTTCTGCAATTATCGCAGCGATCTAATCTTTCCAGTTTATGCAAAAGAGCCAAGATTTGTCTGTCAATCGTCCAACAATCGCCAAACCGTAACCCACGGAGCGGGAGAGAGAGAATTCATGAAAGTGAGCACCGATATCGCCAAAGGCCATCACTGCTGAGCAAGGACGATAACGACGCTTGAGTGCGATTTCAAACCTCTGGTGATGCATCATGCGCAAAGAGAGAGGATTGCTCCAGAGATCCTTATCATTCATCCACATCGCGAAAGCGCTAAAGATAAAGATCTCCAAACATAAAAACACCACTAAGATACGATTCGCCATTTCAGGATGGCACGTCTTTTGACGTGGGTTTGTCACGCTGTGTCACTAACAAATGGATATATATACATCGAGCCGACTGCTGGCGTTCCTGGGAATTGCAAAGAATGTTCACTTAATGAGAGATTTCCCGAAAATGATAACGCAGATGGAAGATGCTGATGGGATCTTTGGGTGATGACACTGTAAGTCTTGGATCCGTCTTCATCGGGGCTGCAAAGTGTTGCAAGAAATTTCGAGGAAACCATTGGGCATTCCGTATCAGATTACAATGTATTCTGAGACACTGCGCTTAGTTGAAAATATAGTCATGTCTTTATTATGATTTTTATTTAGTGTGAGGATAAGATAAAACAGAATAACACAGTGTGATCTTTCAGAAGTGCCAGGAGCCTTTTCAGAATTGTGCTGCTTGACTTTTTATCAGGATGAATTAGTTGGAGGATAGGAATGAGCGTGACAAATCAGTACGCTGAAAAATCTATCCATTGAATTTCAGAAGAAGGTAGGACGGTATCAACTCTCCAAATGCCAACTTTATAGATATCATTCCAATTGACTGTGATCAATATTAAATGAGGCCAAGACCAATATCGATTCATTAAAATGGCGGTTTTCTTGTATAGTATTCAACAAGTTCTGCGGACATGCAAAGGGGGTCTTAGATACTTAGGGAGATGGATACTGTTGGCCGAGTGGCTAGTACTCTGGGACTCAGTACCACAAGTTGCGTGTTCGATACGTGCTCCGGCGGTGTCCTGGATAATTGTAGCGGTTCAGAATCCACTTTAAGCCGTAGGTCTCGGTCTCATATGTCCGTAGAGCGTCAAAGAGCCCAATCAGACTTCTCACCCACATCATTCCCAAACTGTAAAGGGGTAACTCAGCTCTAGACACAGTGATGTAATGTGGTTTAGTAGTAGTAGTGTGATACTTGGAAACATTGAAAAAAATAATAAATAAACTACCTTCAGAGCTGCATAAAAATCAAAGCTTAATGCTATGTGCTTAAACACATATTGTATTTCTTCGTAGGAGTTGCTATTTTTTTATCGACATGGCAAGTTTATTTAGCAGCCCATTAACATAAAATTGGAATAATCAAAATTTATAACTGTCTTTCCTTTTCTTACAATTCTAGGAAGTTGATCAACTTTTAACCTGTCTTGCTTTACATCGGAATTCTCTGCACAAACGTTACTGGGATTGAATGAGAAATTTTGACCAAATTTCTTCTGTTTTTTAGGTTGTTTTTTTGATGCTGTCATTCTGTATTGCCTGAGGATTAAAATTTACAGACAATGCTGTATTAAAAACAAAAAATTAAGCTAAAGAATAATCAGAATATTTCTTAAGGCAAAAAGAAGCTGTTCGTTGGGAATAAATACAGAAAGTTATTTCTAACATTTTTAATCTGTTGGTATTACGAATTTAAACTTTTAGTTTATTCATAAAAGTAGTAAGCATTAATAAAACAATAATATATATGCTGTTCCAAATTCTTATGAAAACATTTTTAATTTAGACAATTAGAATGTGAATTTTTTTTAAATAATTAAATACACGCACAATGACTATCGTTCTAATCAATATATAAATTTATAAATTACTGATAATCATGATATGTATATAAATTTGAGTTATGAATAATAAAAAGTTCTGATTGTAACAAAATCTAAAAATAAAGCATAAGGGATAGTGTGCAAAATAGATTTTATAATTTGCCTCTATTTTTCTAAATGACTTAATTAGAAGATAGATCTTTGCGATTATTACATTCCTTTTGCAGTTGTTATTAAGGATAATTTGGAAAAATGATTAATGACCGTCTATTTAGTGGTTTTTTTCTTGAGCATTTGAAGACAGGAAAATTGCTTCAAAGTGAAGAAAATTATGCTTTAATTTGCTACTTATCACACTAAAAAATCGCACCGAATTTTCCTTGAAGGAAAATGCTAAAAACGAGTGACTTAATTTTGTCTTGTAGAAAGGCATTAAGTCAAAAGATACTATTGCGCAGTTTTTAATCTTAATTTTGGCCAAGGATAAGGGCGTACCAGTTACAGGTAGCTAAAAATTTCCTCTTCCAAATTAAATCGAAGGATGGTACAGAATTACTAGGACGGCATACGGAATGATGTTGTCTGTAGTCAAGTTGTGCTTACAATTAAAAGTATAGAGGGTTAACTTTATTAGACCATTTAAAACAGCAGATTGGGCCTGAAAGGCCGAGTGTCTAGCGTTCTGGCTCTCGGTGCCACAAGTTTTGTGTTCGAGTTCCGGTGGTGCCATGGATGTTTGTATTGTTTCGGAACCCACTTTAAGCAGTAGCTTCAGGTCTCAAATGACTGTAGAGCATCATGGTTTGGTTTGGTTTGTCGCTCTACGGTCATCTTGTGCACAAGAAGGCTAAACAGACCGGGACCTATAGCTTAAAGTGGATTCCGAACCACTAGCAAATATCCATGACACCGCCAGGATTCGACCCTGGAGCCTGTAGTACCAAAGGCCAGAGCACTAACCAATTGGCCATCAGGCCGTAGAGCATCATAGAATCGTCAGACTTTTACCTCGGGTGCTCCGTCAAAACAGAAGCAGCCCCCTTTCCTTTCAACCATAAGTCCATACGGGTTCGTGAGCTTGGTCTACTACTACACCACACCACATCACTATGCCTAGAGCTGAGTTGCCCCTTTGTGGTTTGGGAATTATGTGGGCGAGAAGTCTGATTGGGCTCTGTGACGCTCTACAGACCTACGACTTAAAATGGATTACGAACCACTACAAACATCCATGGCACCGCTAGGATTCGATTCCGAAACCTGTGGTACTGAGCGCCAGAATGCTAGCCACTCCGCAATCAGGCCCCTGTGTCTACCAAGTGGGATAAGAAGCAACAAAACAGCAGAGTAATACTTTGCCATCATGCTGATCGTATGCCAAGCATGCCGCGTTGGTGTTTACTCGTCTTTCACATAAATAATTAAAATGTGATCTGAAGAAGATATCTTTAAAAATACTGATAAAGTTGCCAGAAGACAAATGTTTCAAAAACTGTATGCTGAACTGATGAAAATTTTCAACCCCTACAAAAATGAAATAACTGTAATTCTACGGCCTGATGCCCAATTGGCTAACGCTCTGTCCTTTGGTACCACAAGCTTCAAGTTCGAATCCTGGCCATGGCATGGATATTTGTTAGAGGTTCGGAATCCACGTTAAGCTGTAGGTCTCTGTCTAATTAGCCCAAAAAGGACCGTAAAACAAGCAATTTTTGAAAGAAGGAAAATTTTTTAGAACAAAAAGTTATAACTGCTTAATTACCAAATCAAATAGTTTGCAACTTGGGTGGAAAATAACCTGCCTTACAATTTTTTACAAAAATATTTTTACTTTTTTGGAGCTGTTTGTAATGGTGAATATCTATCTCTACGTGCGATTTTGATAATTCGTATTGGATGGTTTGACTTAAAATATTTAATCATTTTTTTTGGTAGAACAGCACTATCATAAATAAACTCACACATATCAGTGAAACATAATATTTACTAAATGTTATATGAAAAAAAATATATTTATATTCTTACTTTTGGGGGTCTGAAGCGATTTGTAACTGTGAATATCTATCTCTACGTGCGATTTTGGTCTTTATTGATGTTTTGACTTAAAATATTTTATAATTATTTTTGGTAGAACAACACTACCGTAAGTAAACGCACAAATATCAATGAAACATTATATTTACTATATTTTTTATATATAAAATAATATCTTTATGTGATTGCTTTATATCAGATGTTGCGCCAATCAATGATGTGCCGTTTCCTGGTAGAGTCTCACTAATGAATAGATCGCGTGCATACAAAGTGGACTTTCGATTCCTAATCCGGCCGGAATGCTTAGTTCGGCAACTTTGATGGTTGGACAATCGAATCAAGTTGAGCGTTTAAAGTTGCACTTCTATGGTTTAAAGTGCTTCTTTAGATTTTTGCTCAGATAAAGTGATCCTTGTTAGGCAGCAAAATCTGCTTTATTAATAAAAAAAAATACACGATAGCGATCTGGGATGCATGTAAATAATAAACATATACAGTGTAAGTGTTTCAGTACCAACGAGTGCAGTTTTACACTAGTGAAACCATACTCCTAACTTCAGTCCCTTTTTATTGAATGCAGAGACATTTTTATATTACGTCCTGCTAATTTTATGTTCATATTTTTTTCAATTCAATCAATTCCGTTGTGACGTATGTTTCCATCTCTGCTCTGAAAAACAAGAAGATTTGATGATAATTGTGACATTTAGCTCATTTATGTATGTCTCGCATCAATAGTTATGCAGCATGGTGGTTTTCCAGATTTTTTTCGCATGCTATATTCAGTTTCGTATTTCTGTTGTTCTGTTGTTCGGATCATACACTAATGGAACCCTCAGCTTTACAAACAAAAGCAATTTTTTTTTTTTTGCTTTTAATTTACAAATTTTTAATACTCTTTTATTAGCTTCACCTGTATGTTTGTATGTATGTATGTAACTGACTTTTTCCCCTGGAGATCTGTTTCTCCTCATATATATATTTTGAAACATTTACAGGCATCTTTCAGAAAAAAAACTGTTGTTTCATGAATGTTTGTTTGTCTGTTAAATAAATGAAAAATAAATTAATAGTTCAAAAAGCTAAAAAACACGCTTTTAGAGTTTAAAAACTAAAAAAATCACGCTTTTAGAGTTAATCAAACTAAAAAGTAAAAAAATTAATTAATAGTTTAAAAAAACTAAAAACACGCTTTTAGAGTTAAACTGAAAAGTAAAAAATAAATAGTTTAAAAATAATGCTTTTGAAGATGGATCAAATCAAAAAGTAAAAATCATTATCTTAAGAATAAAATGACTGACGAACAAATGAATGTCACTGTTCTAAAAGCGTGGGGTGCTTTGTATGACATTTTTAAACTAACTCTGCATTTCGGAAAGAAATTAGTGAAAAATTATAACGATTGATATCGAGCACCCCACGCTTTTAGAACAGGGACATTCATTTTCTCGTCAGTCATTTTAAAAATATTATTTTTTACTTTTAAAATTCACTCTAAAAGCGTGTTTTTTGTTTTTTAAAAAATTATATTTCAAAATTAAGCTCTTATATCAAATCATTATATATTTGTTTCCAATCTTGAAAATTGTATTATTGTTATTTATAACTAAGATAAATGATAAATATTGCATAATAAGTACTGGTAAACAAGTTTTAGAAAAACATATAAATAATCTATAAATCAAAACAAATATTATAATGCTTATGAAGATGAAACATCAATCATCATCATGTACATGACGTATCAAATCAATATGCATACATATACTTGACTTTTAAAACTTGTAATGTTTCACTTAAGATTCGAAGATAAATAAAAAATACCGATTGAAAAATATTGATAAGTGAAAAAATATTGAATTGAAAAAAATATTTATTGATAAATGAAAAATATTGATCGATATATATTGATAAATGAAAATATTGATTGAAAAATATTGATCGATATATATTGATAAATGAAAATATTGATTGAAAAATATTGATCGATATATATTGATAAATGAAAATATTGATTGAAAAATATTGATCGATATATATTGATAAATGAAAATATTGATTGAAAAATATTGATCGATATATATTGATAAATGAAAATATTGATTGAAAAATATTGATCGATAAAAATTGATAATTGAAAAATATTGATTAAATATTGATGAATGAAAAATATTGATATTAAAAACGCTGGTTATCAAGATTTAGAAAAATTAATAAATAACCATTCAATAAATCAAAGCAAACATAATAATGCTAATGGCTTCTTTTAAATAAAGCTCGTTTTTTAATTAACTATGCAACTTATGTTTCATTCAATTTGAGTTATTTATTAATACTTTTAGTTAATTTGGGTACAAAATATATAAACATCTTATTATTTATTCAAAATTTTAAATGCATTTACTGAGTAATTTTAAAGCAAAATACAATCACAAATATATGCATGAGTATATATAAAAAATTACCAACATCGGAAGGAACATACATATTCAACGTGTCAAGTTTTAATGAAACTTGTTTAGTTTTTTATTTATAGAAAACTACACTCATGTCCATAAATTAAGGATAATTCAGAATCACACAGAAACTGAACTCTAAAATAAAAATTTCACCTGTAGAATTATCACACACATCTTGAAGAAGAATATGCAAATTACAGGAAACCACCAGATGGCGCGGATAGTACGTCACAATGACGAGAGTGTAAGACAGGGGTATATAAGGAATGGTGGCAAAGAAGTAAAATTGTTCACAAGCGCTTTAAAAGCCTTTCAGTGCAATAACCGCATAGTTATGGCACAAAGGAAGCATTTGGATGATTTTTTTACGTGGTAGAATTATCGGACGACTGGAATGTGGACGTACCCAGCTGGAAGTATCCGAGGAACTTGGAATGGCCCAGAGTGTCATCTCCAGGCTTTGGCAACGATTCCAAGATGATGGTAATGGGAGTAGATGTTACAGCACAGGTCGCCCTCGAGTTACAATGCCGAATGAGGACCGGTATTTAGCAGTTACTGCCAAAAGAAACAGACGGAGCACAGCATCAGACCTGTCTCGTCAGCTCTCTTCAGCTACCGGTACGACAGTTTCAAGGCAGACCGTGTACAGACGCTTAGGGCACATTGGTCTATATGCTCGTAGGCCTGTCAGATGTGTTCCACTTACCGCAACTCACTGTCGCCTGCGAATAACCTGGAGTAGAGAGCGTGCATTGTGGACACCGCAACAGTCTTCTAGTGTGATGTTTTCCGAAGAGTCCAGGTTTAGTTTGCAGTCTGATTCTCGCCGGACTTTCATATGGAGAGCGCCAGGTACCCGTTACCACCAAGAGAACACCATTGAACGACACCGTTACGGTGGTGCAGGATGGCTCGTTTGGGGAGGAATTATTCTTGGTTCCAGAACTGACCTGCATTTTCAGAGTGTAACGATGACAGGCCACATCTATCGGGATGGCATTCTGGAACAACATGTACGTTTGTTTCGGGGCGCCATGGGTGCTGAATTTCTGTTTATGGGTGACAACGCCCGTCCTCACCGTGCAAACATTGTAGACGAATGCCTTCAATTGGAGGATATCACTCGTATGGATTGGTCAGAATATTCACTCCAATAGAGCATGTGTGGGATATGCTTGGCCGACGAATTGCAGCCCGTCAACCCCCTCCCACCTGTCAACCGGAGCTTCGGAGGGCATTGCTTGATGAGTGGTGTAATATTCCCCAAGATCAGATTGATAATTTGATACTCAGCATGCCTAGGCGTTATAAGGCCTGTATTGCATCGTCTGGGAGACATACTCCATATTAGGCATCATACTAACCATGTTATACTGTTTTTTGTAAATAGGTTCTTTTTTGAAATTTGCTCCAGGGAGTAAAAATCGCAATTTTTATTAATTATGTCAAACATATAGCATCTTTTTTGCTCTTTACCTTTTTTTTAATAAATAGACTTTACAAATAAGTCAAATTTGTTTTGCTTCTGTCTCTTTCTTTGCCTGAACTTCATTATCCTTAATTTATGGACATGAGTGTAAAATAAATAAATAAATGAAAGTTAAAAAAAAAAAAAACATTGCAGTAAAATTAAAATTATTATCTAACGTAAAAAAATATTTTATTAAATTGTTTAAAATATTTCATTTAATTTATTTTTCCACGTAAGAAACCCATATAAATGTGCATGATAAATTTCATAATCGCTCAACTTCGAATACAACAGGTTCAATTACAGAATAGCTCTCTTATCGAATCGCTACTGACCCTTTACATGCAACTTCCCTGCAATTCTTCACTTCGCTTGTCACGAGGATTGTTTTAAAGAAAAATATTGATAGATAAATATTGATTAAATATTAATAAATGAAAAATAATGATAAATATTGAAAAACATTGACTAAATATTCAAAAATATTCATATTACAAGCTCTGGTTACAGAGATTTAGAAAAATAAATATGTAACCGATTGATAATTAAGGCAAAGCAAATATAATAAGGCTATTGCCTTCTTTTAAATAAAGCACGTTTATTAATTAACATTATACAACTTATGTTTCATTAAATATGATTTATATATTAATACTTTTAGTTAATTTGAGGACAGATTACGTAAACGTCTTATTATTTATTTTAAATTTTAAATATGTAATAAGTAATAAGTAAACAAGTAATAAGTAAATAAGTAATAAGTAAACTGAGTAATTTTAACGTAGAATACATTATGCTTGAGTATGCATTAAAAATTACGGACATCAGCACTACATACATATATTCAACGTGTCAGGTTTTAAGGAAACTTGTTTATAGTACACTAAAATAAATAAATAAATGAAAGTAAAATTAAAATTATTATCTAATGTAAAATATTTTTTAAATTGTTTAAAATATTTAATTTTATTTTTCCATGTATAAAACCCATATAAATTTGCATGAAAAATTTCATAATAGATCAAGAGTACCGAATCAATTACAGAATAGCTCTCTGGAATTGCTACTGACCCTTTACATGTAACTTCCCTGCAATTCTCCACTTCGCTTGTCACGAGGACTGTTTAACCTCGCGATTTCCTTCTCTAAAATAAAAAGAAACAATAAAAAAAATAAAACAATCCCTACCATTTTATCGATTTGCGGCAGCGCTATCGATATAAAGGTGCTATCTTCGGATCTGTAGTTGCTTGGTTAGACGCAACGGAGCGTTAAATTGAGGATTTTCTGCAGAGCTCTTACTGGCTTTATGATATACACCTAACGAGTGCCAATGCATTAAAGCCTATGACGACGTAAGAGTGCTTTCGGTAGTAGTAAAGGGCTTTGCAAAAAACAAAGGTGGAAAATCCCAACAGAAATGTAAGAAGATTTCCAAACCAAAAGAAGAAATTTTTTTTATTCCTTTGGTTTTTTTTTTTTTTTTTTTTCTTCCTCTTTTTATGTGTACAAAGTTCGAGAAACTTACGCAGAACTTTGGTGTGTTGTTGATGTAATCTTCTGCGATATTTTTCGTTGCGAGTGTAAAAAGTGAAAAAAGTTTTTTGGGGATTTTAATAATAAAGAAGAAATAAATGTTTGACACTTAACAATCTTTGCTGTTGAGTTTTATTTTAAAATGACGACTGATATTTAGTCTACAACACTAAAAGGAATAATAAATAGGTTTTCCAAAAGGTTTGTGTCCAGATAGGTCGTTGTTGTTGAACATAAATATTGAAGAATTTTATGATAAAAATATTATCACAATCACTTTAAAACGAAACATGTTAATAAAAATATTATCAAATCACTTTAAAACGAAATATGTTAATAAAACGAATGAGTTTAAAACGAAAGCAATGATAATAAAAATATTGTGATTGAAAAATTTAATATTTAAAGTGTCAATACAAGCAGGCCTAAGCCTTGTCAAAGTATTGTAATTTACTAAATTATTTAATTATTAAAACTTACTACTGTGTCCAAAAGGTAATACCATTTTCAATTTAAAATTCCCGGAACTTATTTTTTAGGTTTTCTTCTTAGGTTGCCGGCACTGTCATAGACATCTATGTGAAATTTTACGTCAAAAAAATCATTAGTGTTTGAGTTACGCTTGGCTTTGTGAGACGCTAAAACTTATTCCGACCATTTTTGAAATGTCTGAATTGATTGAGCAAAGAACTTGCATTAAATTTTGTGTGCAGAAACGTATAGAATGTTGCAGAAGGCATTCGGTGAGCATTCTTATATGAGAAAGAAATGCTTAGAAGTGGTATAAACAGTTCAAAGAAGGAAGAGAACGCGTTGAAGACGAAGAGCCCTCTGGTCGACCCTCAACCTCAACCGACGAAGCTCACGTCCAAAAAATAGTGCTTGCAAACCGTCGTTACAACCGATGGACTTACCAGTGTCTGAGTTTCTGTGAGGTTTTTAAAACCCCGAATATTCGCAAAGCGAGGAAACTCGGTGACTATTGTGACAAAGTATGCAACACGTCTGTGTCGAAAATCTGGCTGCTTTGTACTAACTTTCCAATTTTCACACATATGAGATGAAAATGAAGCCAGTTATTCCTAAAAGTCCTACTATTACTACTACACCACACCACACCACACCACATTAATGTGCCTAGACCTGAGTTACTCTTTTACAGTTTGGGAATGATGTGGGTGAGAAGTCTGATTGGGCTCTGTGACGCTCTACGATCATATGAGATCGGGACTTACGCTTAAAATGGATTCCGAACCACTACAAACATCCATGGCACCGCCGAGATTCGAACCCGAAAGCTGTGGTACCGAGCTCCTAAAAGTTCTGGTGGAAGTCAATGTTCTCCCTTAAATGCCTTCGGTGCGTTGTTCGTCACATGCATCAGGAAAATATACGGTGGTATGTATATAGCCCACTGATGTAATATACATCGGTGGGCCTTTTAAACACAGGCTCACCGATGTTTAAAAGGAAAAAAAACTTCGCATCAGAATTTTATTTATAATATGTATAAAAAAGAAGTTCTTCTCCCTAAATGCTTTCGGTGGGCTGTTCGTGACATGCATCAGGAAAATATGCGGTGTTATATATATATATAGCCCACTGATGTAATATACATCGGTGAGCTTTTAAATACAGGCCCACCGATATTTAAAAGAAAAAAAAAGAAGTTCCATATGTATTGTTAAATAGGATTTTGTTATTGGGGAAAAAAAGAAAAAAAGTGTTATTCCACAAACTAAATAAGATTCGTTTTTATCACAATTTCTATTCAAAAATAAACTCAAGGCTTTTCCATTAATCGTCGTCTGGCATGGCACTGTGAAAATCCAAACACACGCTGTGAAAATTCCAGAGTTAATGTGGGTGCGACGATCTAAAAACACCTCCACACCACAAGGGCCCTTGTGAGAAAATATATATATATATATTTTTTTTTACACATTACTTCCATTCTTCCAGAAAAGAACAAAAATAAAAAAGAAGAAAAAAATGCGGGAAGTTAAAAGAGAGCGAAAATACACACCCTGGGCCTTTTCCACCAATCGCTTGATGGCACTCACTTAAGCGTGGGTGGAGACTGAGTCATAATCACACTTCTGCTGTGTCGTCTCAGCACCAAACTCTGTGAATTTTTAAACGCACAAAATGTCTTTTTAAGTGAGTCGTTTCACATAAAGAGTGGCTCAAGTCAAATTGCTGGCATAAATAAGTCTCCGGTTGCTTTTTAATAATCTTTTTTTTTCAAGTTACTATACATCTCCGCTTAAAAAAGAATAGCCATTAATGAAAAGGATTCATTATGTAACTTTATTTCATCTTTTTTTTTTTCTTTTGGAATAGTTCGCTATAAGTTTTTATTCGCGCATCAATCTTACTGTTTGACGTTATAAAGATATTTAATGTATTATCAAGACACGCATTAGGGTTGAAATGTAACTCTCCAAAAAACAAATTTGAGCTATTTGATGTCAGCAAACAGTTGCACCTTAACTTTATTGTACTTAATATAAGAGATACTTATTATTATTTTTTTTTCATAACATTGTAACATTACTGTATGAAAATTATTTTTATTTATTTCTTCATTTTTAGATTTTTAGGTTTATCTGTTTTTATTACTTATATCATTTATGATGTTTAAAGTTTAAATTGTAGCTTATCAATTTAGTGTTACCATCTATACATAAATTAACGTAATAATTGATACCAAATTATTAAAAGCTATATTAATAGTTCTAAATTATTTAAATGGAAATGATTTGATAATTTGAAAAGAATATTTTCTTTTTCTTTTATTTATTATAATATATATTATTTATTTATTTTATAATATTTTAATTTAAAAAAAAATTTTTCGTTTACATCTATAATTATATTCAAAATCCTAAAGTTGAAAATTACATTTAATTAAGCTAATTGTGTTCATAAATATAATAACTTTATTCAAAAAATTTTTTAATGCTGTGTACCAAAAATCCACTCTTAGTAACAAAAATAATCTAATCTTAAAAAAATACTCTCTAAATTTATTTGAAATTCATCAGAAAAATTATAAAAAAAATAATAATAATTAGCTTCTAATTGCCAAATTTAATTTGTGTTTAAATTTATTGTACAAGAGAATTCATGATTTCAATAACTTTCAAACTATTCGATAGTAGATCGTTCATCATTGATAAATGAGAAAAGAGTATGAGATAGGGTTGAATTATATTAAGAATAAGATTCTTATAAGAAAATTTTACCAAAAATAATAATTTTATAAAACTCTGTAAGAATTGTCATTTCCTTTAGTTTCAAAACGTTAGTTGTGTTGCCATTCGAAAAATTATAACTACGAGTAGAAAGACAGACACAAAGAATGGTATAATACTAAGAATTATTCTAAAGAGAGCAACCCAGATATAATTCAATTAAAGTAAAAATCTTTATTATTATAAAAACCATTATTGTAAGTTAAAGAAAAATTTTCAAAAAGCCTTTATTAGTAAATGCAAAAAAAAAAAATGCATTAAATTTCATTTTAATTATCAAAATTATCTTTAATTTATAACAAGAAAAAAAAATGGAAGTTGCATTTTAAAAATTTAGCTGGTCATTAGGAAAATATCTTTCAGATAAATAAAAACGAGGTATCAGATAGAAAATTATACTTAGAAAGTTTCTTATATGAAATTATTATTATAAAACTCTGCTTTCTTTTAAAGTGTTTCAGAAAATTAACTGTGTTGCCATTCAGAAAACTATAACTATGAGTAGATGACAATTAATGAAACAAACTGTTTTATAGATTATTACATAGGCAATTAATCACCCTGGTACAATTCACCCAAGCAGAAAATCCTGAGCAGTCTTATTACAAACACCATGTCTAATTCTCAACGAGAGAAAAACACAAAGAAGCACCATCCACATTTCTCAGAAGCACCAAAGCAAAGTTTTCCTTCCCAACTCATCCCACTTTTGCCATCACCAGAAGCGCCAGGTATCGTTTAAAATTGTCAGCCTGACAGCACTAAACGCACGAGACGTCCCATCACCAGAAGCAAAGCAGCACAACCTAAATTTGGATTCGTTGATATATGTTCCCCTCGGCCCCCTCTCTCTCTCTCTTCCAATCTAACTTAATGACCCAGCGTTTCAACAACGGCATCCTTTCATTGCAACAGGCAGGTATTCCAGGTTGATCGTAAGGGTGGAACGACCCGAGACATAAGGGCACAACCTGAAATCGACCCTACTCTTGGAAGACTACGCGTTGAAGACAAGCTCTTCCTCTATCCGCCGCTCTTCTTGAAAAGTTTGTTTTGCAAGAACCATCTTTCCTTTCCAGTCAAGAGAAAAAAAAAGACTGACAGAACAATAATTGAGGAGGGTTTCTTTTACCATCAGACTGCTGGATATATGCTGGCATTGTCTTCTGCTTTCCCGGTGAAATCTCTGGTTTTGTGGTGTGGATGTAGGGTGAGATTTTTTTTAAAAAGTGTGGTTGGTTATTTAGAGATTGTGTAATGAATTAGATTAAGTAAAGATAGATACTAAGTAAAGCGCATTTTGTCTATTTCGGCATCTAAAATACAATTACCGACAGTTAAAAGTATTTTAGATGCCAAATTGCTCTGATTCGATCAAATACTTCAATTATTTTAATCTATATTATTTAAAATAAAATTTTACCTTTCGCCTTTTTAAAAATTACTTTCAGATAGCAATAACTGGAGATAATAATAATTTCAGATAACAATAACTGGAGATAATAATAACTTCAGAACAATAACTGAAGAGGATTTCTTTTGAGAAAAACTAGATAAAGTGCTTATTTACTGGTAGAAATGATGTTTTGTGTTGTGTTAAGGTGTTTTTGTAGTGATTTTGTAATGAATAAATTAGTTAAGTAAGGATTTTTGAGTTAATAATGAGATAAATTTTGAGATAAGTAATGCGTCTATAGCCATTTCCTTATCCAAAATACAATTAGTTACAGTTAAAAGTCTCCTCTGATTTGATTAAAATACTTCACTTATTTTTATCTTAATTATTTAAAGTAAAATTTTACCTTTCGCTTTTTTAAAAATCACCTTCAAATAACAATAACTGGCGACAATAATAATAACTTCAAATAACAATAACTGGAAAGGATTTCTTTAAAACTATATAAAGTGCTTTTTTACTAGTAGAAATGACGTTTTGTGTTGGTGTTGATGTGTTAAGATTTAAAATAAGCACAGTTTTTGTAGAGATTTTGTAATGAATAAATTAGTTAAGCAAGGATTTTTGAATAAATAATGAGATAATTTTTGAGATAAGTAATGTCCTTTCCTTATCAAAAATGCAATTAGCGACAATTAAATGTCTCCTCTCATTCGATTACAGCACCTGGCTTATTTTGATTTTTATCATTTTTAACAAATATGTATTCTATCTCCCACTTTTAGAAGTCATCTTCTGACGACAATCATTCCTCTTCATCAAGAAAAGACTGACAGAACAATAATTAAAAAGTTTATTTTATTAAAAACTACACGAGACACTGTGTTTCCGGTAGGAACTCTTGTTTTTATTTGACGTTCTGTTATTGACGCATGTCCTTTTAAATAAAGGACATGCTTGTCATCAGGAATTTCGTAATGAATTAACTAGCTAAGCCCCGATTTAGAGATAATATGTATTTTGGTCTTTTTCATTTCATATACATAACAGGCTTTCTATAAATATATTTCATTTGATTTTTGTAGTTTTTACCAAGTTTATATTTGGCGTACATATTATTAATAATGATTTCTCCGAATTTATTTGTAATAAATAAACTGTTTCACAATTAAAAGCTTTTGTATAAGTTAATGCTTTAAGTGTATTCAAATGTTTAGATGTCATCTATAAATTATCAAAAAATAGCTTTTATTGCTATGAAATGCTTTTAAAAATATTAATTAAATTAACAGAAAAAAATAAAAAATGGTGTAAATGTCAAAATATAAGATTTTAGAACAAATTTTTCAACAGAAAGTATTAAAATGATATTATTTATTCAATGATATTATTATTCAAAAACATACAAATATCTTGCTCGGAAGATAAGTTTCAATAGGAGTAAGAAAAACTTAATTTGGTTTAACTGTTTGCTTAATTTGGACAATGTGCTTTGTTAATATTAAATAGTTAATTAAGAAATGAAATTAAGTTATTAATATTTAAAATTATTTTATTATTATTTTAAATTCTTTTCCAATGAAAATAAATTATGTATTTTTAAGCAGCCCTTCATAAAAGAAGCTAAAAAAGCCTATTTGTCATTTTTATATCAGTTTATCTGTGGTTTTGTATAATGTGAAGATATACTTATGTCATAAATGTAATCTATAAAGAAATTACTTTTTAAATATTATATTATTAATATTATATTTAAAGATTAATCTCTATATATATTATATAAACAATATTACTCTATATAATTATCAAATTTAATATTATTATTAAATATTTTATTAAAAAAATGAAAAAAGTTTCCGAAAAAAAATTTTTGAACATAAAAAGGAATTTTTATATGACGTAGAAGAAGAAATTTTAATAGAATGACATTGAAATATTTTTAATTTAGAAATTTTAATTGTTTAATACAAAAAGAGAGATAGAGAAGTAAAAAGACTTCGAAAAATAGAGTTTCATATCTTTTTTTATATATATATATATGTAAACATACTATACATTTTTGTTACGTAATGCCATTAAATTTAACAATAATGCAACTTCAAAATAAATATTTTAAAAACTCTAAATAAACCTGTTACCAAAAAAAATGATTCCCTTTATCCATCCATACTTACAAATCCGACTCTTTAAAATAACACACCATTATCTGTAAAAACTGTTTAAACAAGGCACTAAAAATCAATAAAAGGGGATCAAGCTTCATTCCACAATTGTACCTCGAAACGAACTTAAACACTACAAGCACACTAAGAGGTGTTAATCCAATTTCCTATGAGTGAAAAAAAATAAAACCATTGCCGATTCTATTCCTAACTCAGTTTATAAAAGGTTTACTGGCGACTCCGATACACCAAAATTGCCCCTATGCCTTCACGCTGTACTTGTTTCCAGTTGTATTCTTTTAGCCTAGGGGTAGTGTTGCCCGGCATATAAAATAAGCGGGGAAAACGTTCGATCCACAGGGAATTGCTGTGTAACTCACTGCAGTCTCTGGAGGTATGTTTTCGAGTTGTAAAAATACGTCCTCTAACTGCCGAGATAGGAGACTACATGGAACAAGTTGGGACTTTGTAGCGAGTATCGAAGATGAAGTCTTGATGAAGTGTTGTTATGGCGTAGAATTGTAAGTTAGGTTTATCACGAGAATAACATGGTGTTCTAGTACCAGAGGGAGATTCAAAGATGGAGTTAGTGTTTCAGCAATTTGGGATTTTTTTGGAATCAGGGTTTTGTTTTTTTGAAGACCGGTTACAGAAACAACAATAGTGGATTTTTTTTTTTTTTTTTTTTTTTTTGTATTATTAGTAACTATTTCAATGTTTAAATTCAGGTTTGCTATATGTTTTCATGTGTACAATTCGTGACGTGAATTCTCAATAAAAGTCATTGCAGAATATTTTTGAATTTAAAATATTATACTAAAAAGTGAATTCAACTTTTTTTTTTTTTTTTTTTTTCATTGAAGTTTACAAAGTGGTATAACTTATTTATTTTGTTTCGTACAAATTAAATAATAGCAAAAAATAAATGGATTTTTAAAGTAATTAAACTTTCCATTGAATCTTATTGTGTGTAAAAAATTGCTTGTATTAAGATTAATTTATCACTAAAATAAATATTATTCAATTATTTTAATCTCTTATTTAAGCTTGGCTTTTTGTAAATTGATAAATTTGCAGGGTTTTGAGTGTTTTGTACAATTTTTTTTATCATATATGTATTATAAATTCTTAATAAAAATGATTGCAAAATATTTTCAGACATCATGAATGAATTCATGATAAATTTTTAAGATAAAATTGGATTTATCTTGTAAGTGATTTAAATTTCGTAAATCTATAAAAAATCATAATCATTCCTAATATTATTTTTCAAAATTAGTAAATTTAAAATTTCAATTATTTAAGAATTAATTTTTGAAAATTAAAGAAATTTATTAATGGAAGAATTTTTTTCCCACAAGGAAATAATTTAAAATTTTTAGAACATATTACTAAATAATTTTTTTCAATGGTATTCCATATTTGCAAATTAAACTTTATCTCTAATAAATAGAAATGGGCAAAAAATTATTTTAATTTCTATTTATTTCAAGTAATTAAAAGCATCATTTTGTAATGCGTTTAGTTCAATATCTACTGAATAATAAAGACGATAAACATTGCATATTTAATTTAAAACTGCGAATTAGTAACAGAGGCAGATTCAAAGATGTTCCGCCAATTTAAATTCTTGCTATAGGTTGAGCCTTGCGAAGACCGGTTACAGAATCACAATGTTGTTTCTTTTATTATTATTACAATCCGAGAGAGTTTAGTTCAATTCTTTATCTGAGTCGTGCCATGAATTTTCAGCGAAAGATATCGCAGAATGTTTTCGAACTTGTTTCAGTTATTAAGGCGATAAAATAATTTTTATTTGAAAATAACTAGTTAAGAAAGGCGCTATCTCTTAATCTCAGTTGTCATCTGAACTTGCGAAGTCGCTTTTACTTATTTTTTATTCAATTTTCTCATGATAAAAAGAGTTTTGTTTCTCTGCGTTTCGGCTATTCTGACGCGTAATCATATTATGCGCTGAATTTTAAAATATTTCATAAATTAGAGGAAACATCCGACTGCTCTATAAATTTGACACATTTTCTTTTTCGTGTTGAACACAGTCATGCCACTGCTGCTAGTTTTATGAAGTTTTTTTTAACGTAATTGGTACATTTAATGAGTATTATAAATAAAAAGTTTTTAATTAATTAAAATTTGAGCGTTTTAGTTTGAATGTTTAGACCTATTTGTTTGTTTTATATTTGTATTTGTATCCATTTATTTTTCTTTAAAAAAATTCTGCCTAATGGCCAACTGGCTGGCCCTCTGGCCTTTGGTACAATAGTTTTCAGGTTTGAATTCTAGCGATGACATGGATGTTTGTTAATGGTTCGGAATCCATGTTAAACTGTAGGTTCCAGTCATATTAGCCCTTAAACAATGCAAAAAATAACAGTAGTGTTGACAAGCTAAGTCTTCAAAAAAAAAAAAAAAAAAATAGTCCTATAACTGAATATGTGTATTAAGAAATTTTAATGTAAAAGAAGCATTTTGGAAGAGTTAATGAATTTCTTATTATACGTAAATTTTCAGTTTAAGTATTAACCATAAAAATATTTGAATTTCGCAACGGAGTGTTTTTAAAAACTAAATGGGGAACCAAAATATTAAAAATATGGATAAACGTTAGTTATTAAATATCTGAAAAGTTTATTTTTTATTTAAGTAGCTTATTATTAATCATTTAAGTCTTTTATTATTATGTATTATCCATTTAAGTCTTTAATTACTATTTAATTATTTTTTATTTAAGTCTTAAAAATTTATTTTTCATTTATTAATTTTAATCATAGATATTTAATACATTCAACCTATATTAAATGATAGATAAAAATGGGAAAAATTTATTATATATATGCTTAAAAAATTTAATTTTACTAAAAACAAATAATTTGTGGAATGTTTGTGAAATTTTCATTATAAGAACAAAAATGAATTTTCAAATGAAAAAAAATGAAATTCTTTTGAAGTTGTATACTTTCAAAAGAGAATTCAAATTTACTTTTTTAACGTAACAAACAATTATGAATATAGATGTAAACAAAAATGTAACTAAAAAGCTTTTGCGCCTTTTTATTTGGTTTTTATTGAAAAACACATCTATATTTCTATCAAACCTATTGTTTTTTTATGTAAGAATCTATTGAACATACTAAATTATTTATAGGAATTAGATTATGATTACAAGAATAAATAATAATAAAAAATTGTTTTAATTCAATAGATGTCTAATTAACTTTTATTGATTAAAAACTTTTATTTAAACATGCATAACAAAAGCTATAGAGGTAAGAAAGAATTTAAATCAATTATTATTGAAATAATCGCCCAATCCTGAATTTGACAATAGGAATTATGATACATAATTACACAGAATTAATATCATAAATGTATTACTAAAATAATTTTGACTTAGTAGATATTATTACAATAACTCAAAATAGCACAACTGATTCAGAAATTTAACTATTTGCAAATACACACAAGAAAAGGGGAAAAAAATAAATTAGTTGCTAACAAGTGAACAAACTAAGTAAAATTAAACTGAATCTATAGCACAAGATTCTCTACTTTCCAGGTATTACGTCACTTACTAAAAATCACAGCCAAATTTCTCAGACACAAACCATAAGCCATAAGGAAAAAAAGACATTAAATTAACAGCAAGCGTTAGTTTAAACTCCAGGTGAATTTTCTGGCTCAAGTCAAACACATAATGTGAACACGTTTAATGGTGTCGCCACAGTCTCATGTCCATATGCTGATGACACATAATCATATTTTTTTGGTGGCACTGCGGAATGGGCGGAGCTAGTGTCATGATATGAGATGAATTTATTGTTACATGGGCTCTCTGTTTGTTTTGCCACTGTACTGGATAGATGTCTCACACCTGTGTTATATTTCACATTTTCAGGTCTTGTTTTTCTTGTGTCTTTCTGGATAAAAACGACTCGTTTTGGTTCATTGACGCATACGTTTACCTGCGCTTGTAATGATGATTCAGTTGAGGTATAAAACGTTTTCTTCGAAGAAGGCAATGAAGATGAGATTTTGCCGAAAACAGGTGTGCGTGTGCAATTTTTTTTTTTCTTTCTTTTTTTCTGTAGTCGAAGTCTTCGTAAAATAATATGTCATATAAGGTTGATTATAAAAAATAAAATGTGAACCAAAAAAATGAGCAAGAAGTGAGTGTCAAGAAGTTAGAAAACTAAATAACTACAAATAATTAAAAAAGAAATTTGTCTTTTATACACTTTTGTCTTACAATAGTAGATTTTATTGTAATATATCACGGACTAATTCAAAACCATAATTATATATATATATATATATATAAGAATGTTTTCGTTCGGAACAATGCCAGAAATCTGGATCAGATTGCCATTCCTACTTTCCTTGCAGATGCAGAAACTATGATTCTAAACTTATGATATCTAAACTTATGATTCCTTCTAATATTGTCTTACTAAATTGTAAACTACATAATATAGAGTATCAGTACAAATGACTCGATTGTTCTTGTACTCTAGTCTGGACATCACTTTAGAAGTAAATGAGTTTCACTCACTAAATGCACAAACAAATTTTATCACTTTACAAGAACACTGAAAAGCCTGACGCCAATTATTTTACCTTTCAGAAAATCATTCCCAAACACCCAATTTTACTAAATTGCAAACTACATAATATAAAAGTATCATCAGTACATATCTAATTCTGATGTCGTACTATTTTTTATTCTATACTATTACAGGCTTTTAATAAAGGTTTCCCAAGTATGATCTTGTACATTATATCCCTGCTCAATGAATCCCTGCTCATGTGGATTTGGAATTTAATTAAATTGCAGATTTTTTGGCGAAAAATGCCAGAAGTCTGAATCAGACTACCATTCCTACTTCCCTTGCAGATGCAAATGCCTTGCAAAATCTAAACTCTAAACTTAAGATTCCTTTTAAGATTGTTCTACTAAATTGTAAACTACATAATATAAAGTATCACCAGTACATATCTAATTCTGACATCCATACTATTTTTTATTCTATACTATTACAGGCTCTTAATAAAAGTTTCTTAAGTATGATCTTGTATATTATATCTCTCTTACAACAAATCCACTGCTTGCACAGAATGTGTATCATACAATGAATCTTTGCTCATGTGGATTTTGAATTTAATGGAATTGCAGATTTTTTTGCGAAGAATGCCAGAAATCTGGATCAGACTACCCATTCCTACTTCCCTTGCAGATGCAAATGTCTTGGTAAAATCTAAATTTATAATTCCTTCTTAGATTAAAATTAAATACCAAATTACAGAACTAAATGTAGACAGAAAAAACAACTACTACTCACACAAGATTAAGGAAGCAAATGAAAGCATAAAAATATGAAAATTTCTGCTGATAGTGTTAAAAACTACCAAAAATGTGGCAATTGTCCAGCTGTTGCAGCTGCCATATATTGTCTGGACCATCCCTTGGAAGAGGATTTATAACTACGAGCTGGCAATCAACATAGACAATATTATTTAGGAGTGCCCACGATATTTGATTTTCTTTTACTCTTTCTTACAACAACAGCAACAAAAATTATATACAGTTATATAATTTTTTTATAAAAATATAAACAGTTATAAACTTTCTTTATAAATTTTAAACTTTACCTTTTGAATTATTTTTAAAATACGAACAACATGCATATATATGTATTATAAAGATATTTGACTTTAAAAAAAAATATTTAAATAATTATTTTTCTGTTGAATAAACAACTAAATTTGAAAAGAATACAGGATTCTTTAAATATGCAACAGTCTAAAATAGACATTTTGACGAATTTTACTGACGAAATAAGACTAAAAATAAACATTAACTCAATAAACACAATGCCGTAAAAAAATATATCTCAGTAAATGACATTTAAAATACATAAGAAATGAGTTATATCATTAAAAGGAAAAGAAAAAAAGAAAATTATTTGAAAAAAGATTTCCTTTTTTAAAAATAGAATTCCTGAAATTTATTTTGAAAGCACTCATTAAAAAAACAAAATGAATGTTATAAAAGCATTCATTCGAAAAATTAAGTTACAATGAATCTCTTTTATTTCTTAAATTTTTTCTGAAACTTTTTTTTACTGTTCATATTTAAAGATTTATTATCTTTTTTTCTGAATTAAAATCCTTATTCGATTAAGATAATAAACATTATTATAAAAATTAATGAAAAAGAATCTTAGCAATATCTTATATAAGCGAAAAATAAAAAATGGCAGCTCTTTCAATTATAATACTTCCTTCGCATACTATTAATCTTCTCAAAATAAACAACCAGGTATACATTTGTGTTTAAGTCTCTTTAAATAAATTAAAGATCATTTAATACAGCGAAAACTTTGTATCCAATTTATTTCAGGACCTATTATGAATGAAAATATAATAAATTGTTAAATTTTCATTAAAAAATGCTATCAAATCGACGATTATCTAAATTTGTTTTATAATTCAAATTCAGAGTTTTCTAATTCTTGAATTTTGCAAAGTCATATCTTGTTATATAACTTTGTTATATATATCAAAGTAGCAAATAGAAATAGTAAAATAAAAGGAACATATATAGAAAATAAGAAATCCTTTTTCTTCATTGGAGCAACAGCCCCATGATGGGACAAGGCTGTCTGCCTAATGGCAGATTTCGAGACAGGAGATGTTTTCTTTTTACGGGTAGGTTGTCAGCCCTATGTCCAACGCTTTAAAGTCATATTAAATAAGCTTAAGGTGAATTCCGAACCACTACAATCATCAATGGTACCGCTGAAACTCGAATTCGAAACCTGTGACACTCGACCATCAAGTCCCATCTTCGGAATTAGTGAGGTAAAATATCCCTTTCAAATGCATCGTAATTTAAATTCCTCTTTTATAAACATAAAATCTGCTATCATCTAGAAATGTTTTACGAACAAGATATCTTCTGAATATTATTTTCAAAAAAACATTTAAACCGATAAAAAGGACTTAATTAATAAATGTTGCAAAAAAGCACGTCTCCGTAATTTCGCACAGAATGGTAAAGAACATCACACATTGGTTGAAACGTACGTCCAATTAAGCCAAAACCTTGCAAACACAACACTCCATTAGGAATACAGCGATCAAGCCAGGAACTTTATATAATCCAGATTTACTAACGTTTGTGGAATAAGAGAACCAAGCTTCCAAAGGTAAAAAGGCTAAATCTTCTATTCTTACATCCGTATACGCAAGCGAAAGACTCAGCTTTAACATCGTATCCCAAGTCCCCTTTTGCATATAATACGAAATGTAAATCGTCGTTCCACTATAAAGGCTTTTTTCTATCCCCCCCCTTTTTCAAGTACTTTTATTATTCTTATTTCCTTAGTGCTTCTCTCCGGTGTTTTTTATTACTCAGGAGGCGGAGTTTCGGACAGTCAGCTGTCAATCAAAGCGTCTGGGAGGAATTTGTCTTTATTGTTGAATGCTTTTGGGGTAGCATTTATTTATTTATTTATTCGCTTATTCTTACGGTGAAGTGAGTTTAGTTGTTCTTCTTAAGGTTTTTGCGAGGAAATTGTTCGGCGGTCTAAGTTGAGAGACGGTGGAATACGAGTCGGAAGAACTCTGATTGGTTGTTTTGTGGACAAAGACAGGGGTATAGAATGTGTTCGTTGAGAATCGTTTGAAGCTCAGATTTTGTCTTTTATAAATAATTGTGTTCTTTTAACTTAAAGAGGCAAGAAAATATGTTTAAATTTGATCCCATTGGAATTCGTATTTGTTTCTTTTTAAAACATTTAAAATAATATACGTTACAATTACTCTACAATTTAAATTTTATGTTCTTTATTCTTAGACACCAATAATACCAATCTAGACATAATAATACAATAAATTTACAAAATATAAAAATTGTAAACAAAAAATATATACATTAAAAAGCGCATTTTTTTTCAGCATAATTTTAATATAAATATAATATATTATAGTTATATTTATTATATTTAATTCTATGTTCTATTTTATGCTATATTTGTGGCTTTTTACATTAAATTTCTCATCAGTTCACGTTGATATATTAATCAAAATTACTAAGGATTTCTTAAATTTTATGACTTTTCGCGTACCTACTTAACAAGTTAGTCCTTTTTTATAGTTAGCTAAAGAAGCTAAAAACAATAGCATTTTATTGTAAAAAAGAATTGAGAAATTTTGTATTAGCAAATAGGTCTCTGAACCGGACTAAACTTTAACTCCACATGTTAGCATTACGGCAAGGCATTGTTCTTTCACTTATTTACATAATTATTTAAAACCTTTAGATTTCTCACTATATTTCAACATCACAAAAATCATGAATTCACTATTTAAGTTTCAATACATACGAGTAAGTAACTCGTTTTATTATATAGAAAATAGTTTATTAAATATATTGACGCACTTAATGTACGCTCTTTTTTTAATAACTCTTTAAAAAAAGAGCACCTTAACATATATTAAAACATTGTAACGACTTTAAAGTTTTATTTATTTATTATTATTTTTTTTTCAATTTTAATAATCATGTGAAAATATATAATTTTCAGTTGTGTGATCATTTTCAGTCAATAAAATCACTACAAATTATAACAGATTCTTGGGAGATACAAGCTGTTTTGTTAAATTTTATTCGGGTTTTTGCTGTTGGACTTTATAGTATGGACTTCGTAGTATTATTCGGGTTTTTTTAATGATGATGATGTTTCACAAAAAGATTTCTGTATAGGAAGCATAGACGAACTTTCTCCTAATTCTTAGAAAATATTAGAATTCTACCAAAAATATCTTGTTCTTCGAATATTCTTCGAACTTTACTCTTCAAATTCGCTTTGAAATCGCTTCGAGATCGCTTTTCAATTTCGCTTAGTTCATACTAAGACATCGAATCAACTCATAAAACAGAATAATATGTTGATTCAATATCATAAATATAAAAAGTATTTAATAAGTTAATTTATTAAATAGTTTCGGGATTTACATATAAAGGTCAGGAACCATAAAAATGGATTAAATAGTGAAATAATTTAAATCTTTTAAAATTATTATTCAAATTTTTAAAATGAATTTTGGAAAAAAATTAATTACCTTTAAACACAATAATCAGTTTGTGCCATTTTTTTTCACAGACTTAAATACTTTTAACGTTACCTAAATAAAATAAGATGTCATCATTTTATTACAAAAATTTTATGTCAAATAAAACACGTAATAATTACTCAGATAAATAAATATACGAATTTTATTATTTTCAAAGTTGTACAACAATTAAATTCAATCAAAAATCTGTCTACACTTTGATCTATTTTTATCCTATTAACCTACCTATTATTAATTCTTAAAACTGAGTTCACCTTTTAAATTCTTCATTTGGAAAAAATGGAGTTTTTCTTGATTATCCTTGACAATAAATTAGAATTAACTAGATACTCTTTTTATAGACACTTTTTTTTTTTTTTTTTTTTTCTGTAACTTTCCTCATTACTATTTAATCCATTTTTATGGTTAATTATATTTTTTACGTAAATCCTGAAGGTAATAAATAAATCAACTTATTAAATATTTTTAATATGTATGACACTAAATCAACATAACATTCGGTTTTATGAGTTGGTTCGATGCCTTAGTTCGTATCTCAAAGCAAATTTGAAGCGCAAAATGTGAAGATTAAGATACTTTTGGAAAAATTCTAATTTTTCTAATAAATCGGAGAAAATTCGTTGATGTTTCCTGCACAGAAACCTTTCTTGTTAAACATCATCATCCTCATTTCCGAGATTTCTAAGAAATATGACTCAATTGCTGAACACTTGTAGCTGAAACTATTAAATAAATTAACTTATTAATACTGATGAAATATTTTGATACTAATTCAACATAATATTCGGTTTCATGAGTTGATTCGATGTCGTAATATACATCTCAAAATGAGTTTCAGGCATAAAATTCGAAGTATATTCGAAGATCAAAATACTTTTAGTAGAATTCTAATATTTTCTTAGAATTAGTAGAAAGTTCGTTGATACTTCCTGTACAAAAAAAAAAAAAAAAAAAATTCTTGTTAAATATCATCTAAGATATACGATACTATAACGTTCAACAACAAAAACGCGAATAAAATTTAACAAAACGTTTCGTATCTCCCACGAATCTTTTATGAGTAAGCGATCGGTAACTTATTAGACACCAGAGCGATCAATTAGGATGTCATTTAAGGCGTAGGCGCGCTTTCTTCACTACTAAGACCCATCTGGTGGGCTACGAAATGTGCGAGACTCAGCTAAGCAGTTAGCCTAACTAAAGATCCAGTTACCGCAATTTAAATTGAGGCATCGTTAACTGAACATAGACTCGATCCTTATCAGCAACCGCAGCACAGGCCTGAACGCATGGCTGAATTGCTGAAGACTTGTAGCTGAAATAATTATTATGCTCACGAAAAATGCAAGCGAGTTTACATAGGCCTAACGTGTTGCTGCTTTTTTATTTTTTTATTTTTTAATCTCTAGTAGATTATCAATGGCCTGGGGGATGTTTGGAATAAAAAAAAAGAACAAATTGTCTTAATGATTGTAATGAAACTGTGCTGCCTTTTGTTAAGCATTCTTACGCTAGAACTGCTTTAAAAGCTTATTGAGTAGAATTTCGTTTCAGTACATGATGTCAGTAATACTACAAGATTAAATGTTTTATTTGTATTTGATTAATTGTTGAAACTAAAATTAAATATTTAAAAGAATTAGTAAATGATTTATATGTTGCTTGGCTTTGTCTTACAAAAAAAATGTAGCAAGATTTACGCTATTCAAATTTAGATTTTCTTCGTAAATTAAGAAATGATATGTTGGTTTATAACCGGGAGAGATATCACAGAGATAGTTGCTGCACTAACCATTATGTTGTTGGAGTTTAAACTTTTAGAAGTTATTTACCTTTCTCGTTAGAACTTCAACTGGGTGAAAAAATTTCCATTAAAATGCCGTAAATTTTCCGTTTCCTTTCAAACTTCCATTTGGGTGATAAATTTTCAAAATATAATTAATAAATAATTGGTGACAAATTTTAAAATATAATAAATTTTCAATATAAATTTAACTGAAATCATATCATTTTCTTGCATGCTTGAAAACTTTATATGGTTTTAGTATATATGTGTTATAAATATTTGATTATAGTTTGAAACTAATTTTTAAGTTAATAAACATCATTTTTTTCATCTAATTTTAGTGATAAAATTGAAAGTCAAAACATTTGAATTATTTTTAATGGATTTACATTTGTCAGTGTATGGAACAACACATTTCTACTGGTAGTATATAATAATTCTTCACAAATAATATAGATTATAATTCATTTTGAATTTTCAGTACAGTGTGTAGAAAATTGTATGCATTTAAATGGAATATGGAATTCATAGCATTTGAACCTGAATACTTCTAAATTTTTAAATTATCTCATATTATTTAATAACAATACGCATTTAGATTCAGCCATCGTATTTAAAATTTAAAAACTCTTTTATTATTATCGTATTATTCTATTAAAAATAAAATCCTTTCTTGAAAGTAATATATTTAGTAAAATGTATTGGGTGATTGCAGAAAATACTTTATAACAATACAAAAAAATTATGAAATTATGCAACAATAAACATCGATGATAATAATATATCGCTAGGAAAATATTTCATGATTTATAAATACTTAATATAATTGTGCTTCATTTGTAACTTTCCGAACATTTATTATTATAACAAAAAGACAACTAGCAAAAAATAAATAAATAAGCGGGAGAATTTTCGCTTACTCATTAATTTTAACCCTATTTTTTAAACAACTACTATATAAATATTCGGAGATTAAATATGGTTACATAATAATACCCATAGTATTGTTATATAAAAGAATAATAATACCGCATAATAAGTTTCTTTTGATGTGGAAATAAAATTTGCGTTAACATTTGTTCAGAAAAATAAATTATTAAAGTTAAATATATATATAATATAATTTATTTAAAAAATATATAATAATGTATTTAAATATAATAATAATTTATAATATTTATTATATATATATATATATATGCAATATCCATTACTGGAAAAAAGCAACAACTTATTTTTTATTAAATTATGATTTAAATATTTAATATTTTAAGATATGATGCATTGGATTATTTATTTAAAAGAAATCTATAAAATAAATTAAAATATTACTAACGAAATTAAGTTTTATACAAAATAAAAAATGAAACTTAAAATACAAAACTTACGAAATTAACACTCATGTTATAATCAACAAGTATTTCTTAATTTTGTAAGTACTTCGTTAAGTGTGCTTTATAGCACACAGATGTAAAAATCCTGTCATTAGGGCTTTGTGAGTAATGAAAAATAGAAGTACTTAAAAGGATTAGATTCTTGAATCTAATGCTTTTAAGGAGAATAAAAATTGTAAAGCTCTGCAAAATACTTTTTTCTTATTGTTTAGTGACTTATTTATTGGTTAGCCTGCCATTTATTTTTCGTGTTTTTTAATAATAAAAATTAAGCCGCTTTAAAAAGTATTTATATATTATATAGCAATCCAAATTTCTTTATTATTTTAACATTCTTAGCATCGGATATTAACTAACAAGAATGTTTACTTATCTAAACTACAATAACAAATGCTAAAGTAAATTTTATTTCCATATTAAAGTTAATCATTTGTATTTTAAACATCGAAAAACGTTCTATATAACATTTTCTCAGGTACAAAGAATCAATTATAGAAAGCGGTATTTATAGAGACATTTTATGTATAACATAAACGTCGATTCTAAAGTATTTTATGAATACTCATCGAAAATAGTTTTTAAAATCGTAATGTTTATAAGATCATTTAATTTATCATGATTATAATACTGAATTATATTCAAAAACTACTAAAAAAAGTAGACATAAAATTTCCTTCTGCATGATATTTAGATGTTAGTATAATTTAAGTATTTAAATAAAAATGAATTTTAAAAATAAAAGAAATAATTTAAATAGAAAAATGAATTTATCAGATGTTAGTATAATTTAAATGACAATAATTATTAAATGAAAGTGATATTGAATTTTGTTTTGGCTACATTATTTAAATATTTTGTGTATATTTCTTCGAATTACTTATTTTGTGTTTTAAAATGTAAATATATCATCTAAAAGTTAATTGATAAATTAAAATACAAATATTAACGAAAGTCTAATTTAATGAAAGTTTATGAAAGCTTGAGAACAAAAATTGTAAATTAAAATTAAGGTTTAGGTTTTTCTTATAACTATAATATTTCTCATAACTCTTACTAATTTTTTGCATTTATATATTACATTTACTAACAAATGAATAATATTATAAAAGAGCATGATAAAAAGTAAGGAGCAAAATCATCATCTAATCATAAAGAAATTTTAAGTTTGAAAATTGGAAAAAGAAACTCTCACATTTATTCTAAAACTTCTTTTATTCAATATTAGAATTCAAAACAAATTCTAAAATTATGAATTTTTTTATTCAATATTAGAATTCAAAATAAATTCCAAAATTACGAATTCTTCTATTCAATATTAAAATTCACAACAAATTCTAAAATTATGAATTTTGATAAAATTATTTTATTCAATACTAGAATTCAAAATAAATTCTAAAATTATGAATTTTGATAAAATTCTTTCATTCAGTACTAGAATTCTAAAATTATGAATTTGATAAAATTATTTTACTCCATATTAAAATTCAAAATAAATTCTAAAATTATGAATTTGATAAAATTATTTTATTCCATACTAAAATTCGAAATATATTCTAAAATTCGAAACTGATAAAATTCTTTTATTAAATATTAAAATTCTTCTAAAATTATGAATTTGAAAAATTTCTTTCATACCTTAATAAAATTCCTAACAAATTCTAAAATTATTAATTTGATAAAATTCTTTTACGTTGAATTTTCGTATAAACTTTTGAAATTCAAATTCTTTTTGTAAAAGAAAAAAAGAAAACTCGAATACTTTCCTCGCAACACTTACGCGTATTGAAGCATAAAACAGAACCTGAGTATATAGGCATCAGAAAAGTAATTTACTTTACTATAAAGTATAATTTAATCCCGCTAAACTTCAAAACGTGCCATTTTTACAGAGACCCTTGCACACAGCTTCGCGCACCGCTGGCTGTAGACCCCATCTTTAAGAACTGACTCTTCAAAAATAAGCAGTCCAAGTTCATCTTTAGGAAGATTAAGGGTTGTTCTTACAAAACAAATTCCTAATCTTATGAGGAAACTTTACCTTTTTCCACTTTATCTTTCATTTTAATAAACTTAACAACACAAAATGTTTGCAACCAACAATCTGCAATGGAAATTTTTTCGGATTCTCTTCAAAATGTTACAAAATTGTCAGGCTTATCTCTATTGTAAACAATCTAAAAATGAAAAAAATACCGCCGTATTAGTTTGTCGTAAAGTACAAGTGACATGTCTCAAGTATTTGCATGGAATTCTAAATCAGAATTTTACGCGCAAGTGAGTTTTGATTATTCAATACAAAGTGATGTGGAATTAATCATAATTTTGAACGCATAATAGCAAATGAACACATAATTTTGAAAGAATAATAGCAAATGAACACATAATTTAGAAAGCATAATAGCAAATGAACACTTAACTTTCAAAGCATAATAGCAAATGAACACATAATTTTGAAAGCATAATAGCAAATGGACTCTTGGTTTTCGAGTCTCATTTATTAATGTCTTAGTAATAGAGAACAATAAATAAGTAAATAAAAATAATAATAACTTGGTACTGCATGGCTTTATTTATTTGATTTTTCATTAAAAAAATTAGCATTGATCATTTAATGGTGAATGGTGAAAAATTGTATTGTAAACAATTTAAAAATGAAAAAATACTGGCTTATTCATTTGTCGTAAAGTACAAGTGACATGTCTCAAGTATTTGCAAGGAATTCTAAATCAGAATTATACGGGCAAGTGAATTTTAATTATTCAATACAAAGTGTTGTGGGATTAATTATAATTTTGAAAACATAATAGCAAATGAACTCATAATTTTCGAGTCTCATTTATAATAGAGTAATAGAGAACCAAATAATAATAAGGATAACTTGATACTGCATAGCTCTATTTATTTGATTTTCCATAAAAAAACTAGCATTGATTATTTAGTTAATTGAATGGTAAATAATAAATGTAAAGGCATTAATATATTACTAAATATAAAACTTTTAAAAAACGCATTTTATTTCTTTATAATTTAATTGTTTTATGCTTAAAAAGTTTAATACAAATATTAAAGAAGCATTTCCTGAAAGATATTAAATAAGCAATCAGTAAATTGGTTATTTAAATAATAATAGTAAGTAATTGAATGCTTAAAGTTTACTGAGTATAAAACAATAATGATTTAATTTGATTTGTAAAAATAAAAACAATAATATTTTATTGAAAAGCAATTATATTTTCGAATGAATCACTAATAAATGCTAACAAACACGATATTAGAATAAATTTTTCAAATGAAATCTCTTTGAATCTATTTTATAATGCATTTATTTAGTTTAATTTAATAGACAAATAATATATTTCTTTAAAATTTTATATTATGATATCAAACATGTTTCAGGATATAATTTTGTTTCACTCAATTTATTATTATTATTATTATTTAATTCTTAAATAATATATATGTAAAAAAATTTTTAAGTAATTTATTATTTATATTCACTTTTCATGTGCAGTGACTAAGCAATTGTCATGTGAATTGTGGCTCATTATCACGCGGATTGTAGCACATTATCATGTGTATATGTATATATATATATATATATATATATATCGGATATATCTATTTTTCTGTTATATATATTTAACATATATATAACAAAAAAATAGAAATGCAAAGTAGAAATGAGTGTAAAAAAACAAATATAGATGATGGAAAAAGATTTTGCTAAAATAAAAAATCTATGTTTAGATATTTCTTACGAGTTGCAAAAAAATTATTAGTTACATGCATACATATTTATATATATGAAAATCATTTCGGATAAAATAGTTATCTTTATTTGTAGAGTATTAATTTATCAATATTTAACAGCAAATCAAAACGCATAAGATATTTATTTTTAAAGTATTTTATCTTATAATACACTATTTCAGACAAATCATTGTACTTCCTAAAATTAGAAAAAAGAAGAAAGAATACATGCCTTTCTTTACAAAAATTATTAGTAATATAGATAGATTTGAAATTTTTTTTTAAATCACATAAAGTGTGTTTAATATGTTGATAAATTAACAAATTTTTCATTGTTCTGTCTACGCTTTGATCGTTTTCACATATTAAATCGTTTATTATTATCGTAATCGTTTATTATTCGTTTTTATTATCGTTTTCACATAAAATATTTCTTCAATAACCAATAAATTCCTAATTGATTTAAACACATGAAATAAATAAATAAAAAAAAATATTTGTTGTGTAAATTAAATTATTACAACTTTCCATGTATCACAAGTACAATAAAAAATGCATGAATATATTTTATATTTTTAACATATGATTTAAAAAAAATTTCTATTTCAGCTATTTTAACAACTTTATGATTAATATTATATTGACTACGTTTACGTAATTTATATATATATATATTTCGCTACATAAAATGGTTTTGTTCAAAACATTATTATTTCTGCTCTGTTATTCAAAATATTACTGTTTTTAAACTGACAACGAAATTGCTTTAAAAATATAAGCAACTACATCAATATATTTGCAGCGTATAAATGCTTACAAAATTTAAATGCAAAATTTCCAAATAGTAAATTTTACTGAAGTTTAAATAAAGATAGAAATGAACAGAAAAAATATAAATTTACGAAAAATTGCGAAACAGATTGTTATAAATTTCTTCTCTAAGCAAAATTATCGTAGATTTAAATGATTTTTTTTTTAAACCATAATTACACCAATAATAATCTCACATATATTTCACGTACACAAATATTACATGATTTAAAATTTTGTATAGCCGTACTAGTTATCTAACAAACATAAATTATGTGGAAGAATTATTGAATTTAATGAAGCAATTTATTGATCAGTTAATATTTTAGTAAATTTAGAAGGAGGTCAAATGAAAAAGGTTTTAGGTCAACAGTAACAGTTTATAAGCCATATCCACTCAAGAGTAGAAGATTAGGACGTATATCCGATTATAAAACCTCTCGGCTTTCAGTGTCGACGTAACGTCATATTGTCATCTTGCCGCATCTTAAGCGTATAAAGCCGTATCTCACTCAATGTCAGCAGAGATGTTTAGGGCGAAATTAGCTCGATTTACTTTTATGTAAGTTGCTAAATATTGAACATTTTCAGATACTTTATAGTTAAAATTTAATTAATTATCGGATCTGTTTACTTGTTCTAAGGAAATAGTGTTTCTGAACTGATCGTGAATTAATGCTTACAGTTTCTTTAAATTTAAATTTTATAATCTGAATCTTAGATATATATATACATTTTGTCATCCATACACAGATCAACACCCTTAAATAATTAATATCAATTTCAATAGATAACAATTGATAAAGTTATATAAAATATATAGCTTAATCAATATTTACATAGATAATGTAACAGTTGATAAAGCTATTTTTGGGTTATACCATACATATCTCAAATTCCACAGAATTGTGTTTCTATCTCGTTAATGAAAAGTTTGGTTTGAACATTTATTTAAAAAATTAGTGATGATAGGATATTTATTTTTTGAGATTACAGCAGAAAATTTGCCGTTTTTACTGAAAGATAAATAATTTGTTCAACTTTTTTTTTTTAAATTTCTAAAGCTTTTCTTATATTTGGTTGGCACATAGTATTTTATAATACGATGTCGCAGCTAAATACGCCATAAAGGCTTGTATACACACACACACCACACACTATATGGGAGAATATGTGGTGTATATATATATATTTTATATATATATATATCGGAGAATTTTTTTGAAGCTATTCTGATGCAAGTAAAGATGTAAAGTTCATCAAAGAAAATAAATCCCAATTGACGATTTCAATAATTATAGTTGACTTATTATTTTATAAAACGCAAAAAATATTTTATATAACACAAAAATCAACAAAATTAAGCCAAGTGAATTAAATAACACATTAAATGATTATAGATAATATATACATGTTTGAAAGTTATGTAAATTATTTGATTAATTAAATCAACAAAAGCATTCAATCTATTGAAATTGTTTAATATACTTTATAGACAATTTAACGTAGTTAAATCTAAAACAAAATCGCACACTAAATTAAAATCCAAAATCTAAACTAAATCCCAAACATTAAGCCTACGGATAATTAACTTCATTAAATTTAATATTTACTTTCATATAAAACTAAGTTTAATTTAAAAAATAAATTTAATAATAACATCAATAAATTTAATTCTTAAATTTGATATTTTAATATATAATTAAATTAGAAACATCGATCTTTTATAAATTGCTGTAATAATTAAAAAGAAGTAGATTTTTCAAATAAATTAACTATAAAGTTTTAATGAACAAAGAAATATTTTCAAAATAATAAATACAATAATATATATAAAAGCAGTGTTAAACGATTAGAATATAAACTACCGATTTAATCATGTCTATTTTATATCAGTTACTATTTGCGGATTTTTTTTAAATGCTTTAATAGTTATTTTTTTTTTTTTTAAAATAAGAAATAAGTATAAATATTTTTAAACTTCATTTCTCATGTAATTGAAAAATAAATAAATAAACCTAAAACATTATTATTTTATTTCCAAATTTGAATACAAGTTGTTTGCGAAAAACATTTATTCAAAGCAAACATCAGTAAACATTATCTATTTTTATTTAATTCATCTGTTTACGTAAAATTTTCCTGGGTTGCGGTCTTAAATGGTTCAGTTACCACTAACTACCCATAGTTTGCGATTCTATCAATTTCTTCTGATTAGATTTTTGTTTACTTTTAAAGCATGCAATTCATTTAATTTTCACTAAAAAAAATCGAACTTCGTTTAAAAAATGCTATTGATGCTACTTTTTTTCATGTTATTTAGTATTGTGTAATAATGTATTTTACAAACTATTTAAAAATAAAATAAACATTTTTGCATTTCAATAAAGATTTAAAATTATAAAATATTTCGTGACAAAATAAAAAATAAAAAAATGTGATAGAATATTTCGTGAACTGAACAGATATTTCTCATTAATTATAAACTCCATTTTGACAGTATCAGAACTTCTAATTGTTTAATACAATTTTTTATATGAAATTTATAATGTACTTTAAAACTAATTCCTATATTACATAAAATATTAACAAATTAGTGAGATATCGAATCTCAATCGATCACAAGTTAAATAAATCAAAACAAAACTGATTGAAAATTAATTTCAATTTAATTTATTTTAACATCGGTTAAAAAAAGAGATTCCGTCAAAATTACAACAATCTTTTTAAAAAAGAATGCCAAATACTTCAATAAAAAAATGTTTGTAGCTTGGATTTTGATTCTTAATATATTTGAGTTTAAATTAGAAAATTCAATTTAAGTGTTATATATTTCTTTTTTTATATTATGCAGCTCGAACAATACACATAATTATACTTTCAACATGCTTTCAAATATAATTTACCCTTTCAATAAAAAATATAGCTTTATAAAATAAATATTATTGTTTTAAACCTTCCTACACGATTATTTTCAAATTTAAATAATAAAAAGAAAAGAAGAATTAATTAAATTAATGGAAACTAAAAATGCTCTAAATCACTCATGTATGGCTGGAAAAATTTAAGATCTTCCAAAACTTTATATGCGTGAATATTTATTGATTTTTTTACTTTTTCAAGACTTTCTAACAATAAATTATTAAAATTTTCTTGCTAAGATTATCATCTTTGCATTAACAAAAGCTAGTAATTATAAGTACGTAATTGCTTCAAAATTTAGTAACACAAAATCGTATTTTAAGCTTTTAATTAATTATTACGTAATTTTTCATTTCTATTAGTATTTAAAGTTGTATAAATATCTAATGGCTCGTTGGATACTTAAAAATAATCAAAAAATGTATACAAATGATTTATGGACTTAAAAAAAATGCGTTAACTGATAAATCAGAAAAATTAAATACGTTTTATTTATTTATTTATTTATTTCCTTTCTTTTTATTTTTACTATAACTATATTTAAAGGAATAATATTGCTTTAGATGAACAAAATTACTAAAGTTTCATAATAACATAAAATATAATAAATTTGTTTATGAAATATTATGATGAATATTATCAGCGAGAATATAAAGACGGATAGTTTATTTTTATTTTTATTTTATGCATTAATATAATAACAAAATAATTTTTTAATAATATAACTTTCTACATAAAAAATAGAAAAAAATCCATCGAAATAATTTATAAGAATTAAATAAATACGTTAACTAATAAAATACGATATTGCTAGAAAAAATAAATACATTTTATTTATTATTATTATTATTCCTTTTTTATTTTATTTTTGCCATAACTATATATAAAGTAATAATGGTGCTCTATATGAGTAAAATTACTAAAGTTTCGCAATAAACATAAAATATAATAAATTTCTATGAAATATGATGTCGAATATCATCAGCGGGAATATTACGAGGGATTTTTGATTTTGTACATTTTTATCGATTTCTAGGAAGTTTTCGTTCATATGAATTGAAATCAGTTGCAATTCAGAATAAATGTAATTCGTAACAATTTACGAATTCGATTTACGGAATCGATCAGTTTAATACTATTCGTTATTGAACGACTCGTTGGAATTTATTATTTCTTTAATAAATAGTTTTGATATCTATAAAGGAATTTAATGAATAATACAGAATTGAGCATTTTAAAAACTGCAGTAACGGATAAAAACTCTCTCATTTTTATACAAATTCATAGATTTAAATGTTTAATTTTTGCTAACATAAAACTAAAAATATTATTAAATAGAAAAGCTTAAACTTGAAAAAAAAAAAAAAAACTTACTTAAAAATTTTTTGTACGCTGAAAATTATATAAAATGCGTAAGAAAATATTTTTAAAAGAAAAAGAAGGATTCAATGTTGATTTTATTGAACTATCATTTTTATTTTTATTATAAAATAAATTATTTATGAAATATTAGCATTCTTGGTTAAATTTACTCATCATATTATATATCAATTTAAAATTTATATTAAATTATGTATCGAATTTATACTAATTCTATACTAAATCTGTGATATTTATTTTCTTTTATAAAGGAAAAATTATGAAAATTTTAAGATTAATAAATGATATCTATCTATCTATCTATATATCTTTATATATATATAGAGAGATGGATATAGATATAGATAGACAGATGGATATAGATACAGATAGATAGAAGGATATATATATAGATAGATAGATAAAATTTGTATTAAATTATGTGTCGAATTTATACTAATTCTATACGAAATCTGTGATAATTGTTTACCTTTTATAAAGGAAAAGCTATAAAAATTTTAAGATCAAACAATACGTCATAACATGTGAATCTGCTTTTAATTAAATGTGTGTGATATTTATTGATTAGTTTAGAAGAACATTTTTACTAAAGTTTACTTCTCTTTAAGGTTAAACTTTTCTTCCTTTACTTATTTTTTTCTTTGAAATACTAACTTGAACGTCTGTGATAAACTCGATTGAATCTGACAACATTGAACGATTCTTAATATTTTTTTCGTGATCCGATTTACATGCTTACTTACTGATGAGTATAATTGAACCAATCATGCACCAGTGGATTCGTTCTCCAACTTAAATATGCGCATGCTACAAATGCCGAATAAAATTACGTACGTGATTATCATATTCAATACACAAAAAATTGCGCTGTTCTTTTATAGAAAGATTCAACTGATATAAACTTTAAACGCATAATTAAAGCATTAAACAACCTACTTTAAATTCATCGAGTTTCCTAAATTAACTTTATACAAATGTCATACATCATAAATGTATTCAGAAGATGTAACTAATTTAATAAAGTTTTTCTTTGTGTGTTTATCTAGTAAAGTAAAAGTAAAATGCATGTTGTAACAATTGCATTGTAATCACCATTTTTACAAAATTATTTTAGAATTATTTTTATTTGTATACTATCACTCTACTTTCTTTATAAAGAATTTACATATCATATCAATTTCACATGCAATTTGATAAAATATCAAACATTAAATTCCGTTATAAATATTTTAATGAAACATTAATTTTTTGCTTGTTGAAATACTTTCAACGATAAATATAAAGTACGCATAACTACTTGGCCGATAAATTTTAATGTTACTTCGTATTAGCGTATTCAAATGTTTTATAAACATCTAAAAGTACTAAGCTTAATTAGATATGGTAGATATATGGGTTATAGATTGTATTACGATTTATTAGATATAGGAGATATATGGTTTAAAGATTGTACTACAGTTTTTATTTTTCTGTTACTATTATTTAGTTTAACACAATCTATTTTCAAGTGAATTTACTGGAATCTGTTTCGTAACTTTTGAACAAAATCATAAATAACAGAATTTATGGCATAAATAACAGATAAAATAATTATACAATTGGAAATCTCCTTTAATTTTCACTAACATATGATTTTTAAGATACATTTAATGGGGATTTCAATTTCTTTTCAAAACATAGTAGTGTAAAAGTTATAGCAATTTTTGCTAATAAATTAAATCATTACATGTATATTTAAGATACCGAATTGAATATGCATATGATATATCATTTATGATATATTATGTCATTATTATCTATATATAATATATCATTTTGGATCATAAAATATGTTCTTAACTTATTTATATTATTAAAGAAACTTCTTTGAAATATTAATTGCATACAATTATCTTCACATTTTTTTAACCAAATCATGTTTAACACAAATTTTCATTGGTATTTCATTAAAGATTTCGATTTTTCAAAATATTTTGTGAAATTAATCAATGTAGGTTTGTATAAAATCATTTTTATCGTATAAATACCGCATTCCTAAATGTAAGTATTGTAGGATGTATTTTTTCTGTGTTTACATAAATTAAACGTTATTTCAAAATTTTAGCCATTAAATACTTATGAGTATCTAAAGATATGTATTTAAATGCACTTATCTTAAATACTTATTCGATGCACTTATATAAATTAGAAATAAATATATTTACATTAATCGTGTATCTCTTAATTAACTTGCAACAAATAGGTTTTTCTTTAAAAAAAAATGTGGATTTACTATTACAATTTAGAGTAACTGATATACATAAACTTTATCAAGAAAATTTATTGTAGTTAATTACACTAAAATCAAATGAAAGAAGCAGTCACATAAATTTAATTTTATGAGTATGATAAAATGTTTCTTTATCTGAATTAACTACTTTCAGATTATATTAACCAATCCCCATTCAAAAGTAACCCCATATTCCACAAAGAAATTTAAAAATGAGACGTTCAAAAAATAATTATGGCAGAGTATAGTTAAAGTTTTACAGATTCAACGAATTTCTAAGTATCGGTTTTTTGTTTTAACTAAAAGTAATGCTCGCTTTTTCAACATGTTAATAAAACAGCATGTTATAAAATATACTCAAGAATATACATTTGAAAAAACGAGATTAGAATTAAAAGTGTACACATTAAAGCAAAAATGCACCAACCAATCTCAAAGTCTCAACTTCAGTCTAAAAGTGTAACTCCAACTGTAATTATTTTAAAATCGTTGTACAGATAGAATCTCAAGTAATGATTAACAAATGATTTATTAAGCTTTAGTGCAATATTTTTAATTTCCTAATACATTTGTTTACATTATTTGGGTTGATAATAAATAAAAGTTATCTAGTATCGTGCGTAACATAATAAATCAATTAATTTAATGATTGCTTTTGCTTATAAAGCCGACATTCTGTTTGTTTACATTTTCTGTCCCATCGCCCAACTAAGATATTACAAAAAATAAACTTTATGATATATATATATATATATATATTCATATATATATATATATATATATATATATATATTCACTATATATAGAATATATATATATATATATATATATACACACACACCAGATAAGTAATTCATATATATGATATCATGTGGTTCATTATTGTGATTTAATAGAACTTAATGTATCTATCCATATTTATATCTTGGATACAGAATAAATTCTTATGTATGCTAAATATATAACAAAATTAACTGCTTATCAGTTATTGCGTCTTAATAATAATACAGTGGCACTGTGGGCATGCATAGTGTAATACAATTTTATAATTTCTAGATTTATTACGATTAAAATGTCATTATAATCAAAACAATTGATATTCCAAACAAATTGTTGTATGATATAAAAACGATAGGCTACTCTAAAATTTTGTATATATGAAGTCAATGAGCTGTCCTTCAAACTGAAGCAATCCTGTGTGTGCTTAGTAGTAAAAGCCGCTATTGCGGCTATATAATAACTCCTTCGTGTGTATGCTAAACATGTGCTTTACTACAGTGTCCCATAGTAGAATTATCACTTTATCGTACTATATGTATTTAAATATTATTAAGTGGTGACCTTCTCCCATATATGGACAAACTTATGTATTTTGGTTATATCTGGTATAAGACGTGTGAGTATTTGCTAATCATAAATTTTTTAATATATAGTATAGTAATGTACTGTCCACTTTTTTTGCAAGATATTCTGTAAAAAGAACTAAAGTATGCAAAGTACATCCTATATGTACGGGACATGAAATATTGAATAAACTTCTTATGGTATGATGTGAATGTATGTGGACTTATTCTTTCCATTGTTTACATTCTTCGCACTTAAGATATTCTGTAAGAAGAATTAAAGTATACAAAGTACATCCTATGGGTATGAGACATGAAATACTGAATTATTAACTTCTTATGGTATGATGTGTATGTGTATTTGGACTTATTCTTGCCATTGTTTACATTCTTCGCACCCAAGATATTCTGTAAAAAGAATTAGAGTATACAAAGACATCCTATTTGTATGGGACATGAAATATTGAATTATGGTATGATGTGAATGTGTCTGGACTTATTCTTTCCATTGTTTACATTCTTCGCACCCATGTTTTAGAATAGATGCAAAAGTTGTGAACCTTACCTCCCGGACTTGGTGATGACCATTTCAGTGCCGAGCGCGTGGAACTGATCCCACAGGTCCTTGGCCTCGAGGGTCACTTTGGGGTCGTCCTGCACCCCATCGTCCTCCGGCTCGAGGGTCCTCAGAGGCCTGAGGTGGGGTGCAGCCAGCACCTCCTCCGGCGTCAGGTGGTGCTGCGGCACGGGAGGCTTCGGGAAGAGTGCCGCGGGCGGCGGGTAGCAGGCCGCCGCGGCCGCTGCAGCCAGGGCCGGATTAAAGTTCTGGAGGGCCAGGTAGTGTGGCTGGGTGAGAATGGAATTCATGCTGAAGTCCGTCTGGTGTGAATGCCTGGCCGGGGGCAGCAAGAACGGATGATAGGCCATCCCCGGTCCGAAATCGGCCGACTCGAATCGCATGGGTCAGAGTGTCCGGCAATTGTCGCGGTGGCGAAACAAGTAAAAGTTCGAAGAGAAGAGAGAGGAGTCACAGCAGAGCCGACGGGTTTGGCACGACCGGCGTGTGAAAGTGGCGCAGAGCCGCTGTGGACTTTGGCACACAGTGCCGCTCTTGATTGGCTATTTGGGCGAGGCGGGCCAATCACGGCGGGTCTCGGCGCGATCTTTAGACGCGGGGGGAAAACTGGACGCTTTTTGGAAGCACCAGGCGCCTTCTCACCACACCAATGGATGCTGGATTCTTCTCTCTTTTCATCCGCTCTTTTCCCACTTCTCTCTCTCTCTCTCTCTTTCTGACTATTGATGGATATTCTAAATATTACTCTCCCCTTCTCTCTCTCTCTCTCCCCAGACTCTCCGATCGTTTAATATGTGGAATCACTTCGCAAGAATTTAATACTGATACTGGCTCCTGATTTTTTGGTACTTTTTTTTATTTTTCCGTTTTCGTCTTCATTCCTTTTTCAGTATTGATAGAAATTACTTTTTTTTCTTTTTTTAATTTTTCAGTTGCTGTTATGTATATTTTGCTCTCTCTCTCCTTATTTTTAATGACTTATTTTTAGATTCAAATACTAAATAAGGTTTTTGTTTAACACTTTTTTCCAAATACTCATAATTTACTTCTTTTTTTCTTTTAGAGATCTTGTCTGCTTTCAGACTTTTTTTTTTTTCAGTCTTCTTGTCTCATTTAAAAACCATTTTTTTTTTTTAATAATCTGAAGGATATATTTTTCTCTAACACATTAGCTGATAAATATGGGAATTCTATTGATTCAAAGATTTGAACTCAATTTTAATAGCTCTAGAGTAAATAATTTTTCCTGAGAGATATCTAATAATTCAAATATTTTTCTTTAAATAAAATTTTTCAAAAATAATTTTTATCTCTCATAAGGTATGGCAAGTGCTTTTTTTTTTTTTTTTTTTTTGGCTCAATTGCTTTTCTCTCAAAAATTATAACAGTTCTTTTAAATTCATCACTTATGTCACATTTTTAGGAGAAAGAAACATTCCTGAAAAAGAAATTTCACCAGTTAGATAACGTAGATATTATTGCATTTTTTAGTTAATTTATTTAATACTAAAATAATAACTTTTATTTTAATATATCCATATTCAAGCAAAAATTTTTTAAAAAAATGTATATCTATATTTTAGTATTTCAGTTTCTTAACCAAACTGCAACATCTAGATTTAGTCCTATCTTAAAATACGTTTAAAACTAAATATTAACGTTTTTCTATTTTCTTTTCTTTCAAATCACAAATTGATTAAATTTAGAGCCCAGGTGATATAAGATATTTATAGTGATATTTATTTAATAAACAATCAAAGTTTTTGAAAATTTCACTTTTTACTCTATTTTTCTCTTTTTTTCATACACTTACTATTATGAATAAAATTAATTATGAATTACATTAATAATGAATTAAATGCTATTAATTATGAATTAAACTAATTGTGAATTAAACTAATAATGAATTAAATACAATTTTTATGAATTAAATTAATAATGAATTAAATACCATCTTTATGAATTAAATAAATAATGAATTAAATACTATATTATGAATTAAATTAATACTGAATTAAATACTATTAATTATGAATTAAATTAATAAAAAAATTAAATACATTAATTTAAACGTAATTCTTGGTACGTTACTTGATAGGTTTTTAGCAAAATATTAAATATATTAAAAGTATGGTACATTTTGAACTCTTTATAAACAATATAGCGATTAACTTTGATAAAAGATAATTGCAATAACAATGATAAGAGATAATGCAATTTAATTTTCAAACGATACCTTGGAAATATGAAATTAAGAAAATTATTTAAAATTTATTTGCTGATAAATATATTTTTCTGTCTTTTTCATGTACAACTTTTTTAATTTTATTTTTCAAATTTATTGTACATTAAAAATCATATTTTTATGAATTATTGTTCCTATTTTAAATTTTTCAAATACAATTTTAACTTTACTCAAGCTTCACTCAGTATGAATTTCTAATTTAAAAAATTAAACTGTAAATTTACGATTTACTTTAATAATTAAAAAATTTAACGGATCTCTAAAAGATCTTTTAAGGAAATCACATACAAATAAAAATAAATTGATTGTAAGTAGAGGTGAACAAATCTATCACATCATTTAATAATCAATTTTATTTTTGACAAAAATTTAATAGACCGAAAGTTAATGATGTACATAAAATGAGTCAAATATTTTATATTTTTTACGCAAAGATTTTATATTTTTTTATATCAATCAAATTATATTTATTGCTTAAAGAAAATGTTTTTATTTTGAATTCCAAATTAAGTAATGAAGTTTTTTTGCATTATTTTATTTATTTATTAGTTTTATTTTTTATTTTTAAAGGCCTAAATAGCGAAAAAGTATGTGTTTAATATACTGTTTCCTACAGACATACGCTTTTTTCGATCAGTGGAAAATAAATTGAAGTTCTGATCGATTCTTTCTTATTTTTATGAAGTTTGTTATATTAAATTAATTTATCATAATTCTATATATGCTAGTATTTTCTTAAAAATTAAATTAATTTAAAGTATCTTTTTTTTTTTCAGACACGTTTGCATAAAAAATGTCTATATAAAAAGTTATGTATTTCTGCCAGATACATCAAAAAGAGTTTTTATTTATAATAATAAATATATACTGCTATAAATTTGCTTTTTGAAGTTTGGTTCTGTTTAACCGTTGCTAACTGAATCTTGAAAATATACATTATGTAAATCACTCTTTATTTTTATTTATTATTTATTATTTTTTTTTCAATTAAAAAAAGCAGGATATTATACTGTAGAAAAAATTCAAAATCTTATTTTAATTTGATTCCAACTTTGTAATAGATGATGTTTAACGAGTGACAATTGAAAAGTTTTTCAATAATTAGATGATACAGAACAATACAATATTGAGTATTAATTTAACAATTGATTATGTATTTTGTGTTAATTTAACAATTGATTATGTATTATGTATTAATTTAACAATTGATTAGAATTAGAATGGAAGAAAGTTAGAATTGTTTTTATTTAAATATCGATTTAAAAAACACTATTCGTTATATATTATTAAAAAGAAAGGAAATAATGCATTATTTAATAAAAAAAAATCCTAATGCTATTGAATTTGTTACATAATAGTATTAAGTTAATTGAAAATTACTTCAAGTATTCAAAAAAGTAGAAGGGGCAAAAACTTTTCTTTTCCTGATTCACTGATACTATTAATCAATCAGCAGTATATGACTGAGTGCTATACAGCACTACCTATCGGTAAAAATATGAACTAATGCCTCCCTTTGAATTAATCTGTTTCCAAAATATTACTTTTCCTAAACATATTTTAAATCTAAAAGTATAACTTCCTGAAATTATACAAATTATTCTATCACTTTATTGTGTAGATAACAAGATTTTAAAATTTTCAATTTGAAGGAAAAAAATTGGGATTGAATTATTTAAAAGGGATGACGTTTGATTAAAATGAAAATTGAAATTCTGAATTAATAGTAAGGAAAAAATGTAAAAAAAGTTTAAACTTTTAGATTTGTCTAATAATTTCACCAACTTTTATCAAATTATTTGAAATATTTTTTCCTAGAAATTTGTTTATAAATAGTTATTTGCATAATTTTATTGCAGTGCATTTATCTACACTTCTTATGCACACAAAGGAATATGATAGTAATATAATTTTGATCTATATTAAATAGATTTTAACAATTATTTGCAGATAATGCATATTACATAAATGTTCAAATTAATACAACTATTTGAATGTTGGTATAAAAACATTTGTGTTTTTTTATTTGATTTCTCAGAAAAAAATTCTAATATTTTAAATATATAATACTTTAATTATATTAAGCTTTTTCTTTAATTTAACATGATATTTATATATTTTTTAATGTTTCAATAACATAATTAATTAAAAATTATTTAATGTAATCGTAAAATGTATTACAATATTTTCTTTGATAATAAATTGTTATTTTTATTCTGAAATATGTGAAAGTATATAAAATAAACCGATGTGATGTATGTTAATATTAAAATGTAAACATTAAAAAGGTTCCATTAAATTTTCCATATAGTAAATAATGAAAATCCCTATTTGTTTTCTACTGGTATAAACAATGCTTTATATTTTCAATATAAACAACTTTTAATAAAATTCTTTGTTTGAAAGAATTAAAAATTTAAATTGTAAATTGAAATCTTTATTTCGGAATTGTAGTCGGAATAAAATATTTTATAAATACATTTTACTGAATTTTGAAATGTATATAGTACAAATGTACAATACTGATTGTTAAACATATTCGCCTTTTTGAAGATTGATTTCGATTTTAAAATTGAAATCTCAAAGGGTAAATGAAACAAAATTTTTAAAATTCAATTTATTTTATTTTATTTATTATTTTTTAAAATCATGATTAATTTTAAACATAATTTAGCTAAGATTAATTGATATTTTATTCTTACATACAAAATTATTCTCAAATATCTTAATAGCAATATTTTAAAAAGTACATCGATAAAAAAAAAAAAAAAAATAGCGCACTAGAGCTAAATTTTCTAAATTAACGAACTCCCGTTTTTGGAATAAATTTAACGACATAGCATATTTCAGTTAAAAAATATTCCAAATTAAAATAATAAAGTATTTTTTTTTTTTAAAGTTAAATTTCATGAATTTTTTTTAATTGAAATTTTTATAAATATATCACTTACTCGCTCAGGAAATTCATTAAGCAATCGTTGAGCATGTCCAATCGATAATGCACACAACATAATCGTAATCCCACAAAAACAAAAATACGATCCGTATGCAAATTTCTGCGAAGATGCGACCAGTCGAAAATCACTCGACACTGTCTCAACGGCGACTTCTACAACTGCCCATAATTTCATGCGCTATGACATCGCGGTAAAACAAAAGCAAAATGTAGGCGGGATGTAGAAACGGGAATCATATGAAAACCAGCGCGCCCGCGAAGTCATTAAACTCACGCTTGTACAAATTTGGCGCCGATTGCGATAAATAACGCGCCAATAAAGCACCGGCCTTTTTGAAATAACCAGCAACCCTAAACGATTCCGAGTCTGTCACATCAGCGCGTTAGTTAAGAAAAAAAACCATGCGGGATAATACAAAAATAATTTTTATCTCTCGAATAAAAACGAACAAACAGTCCTTGTGTCCCTTTTTGAGCAAGAAAAGGAGCCTCCAGAACACCCTCGATGGGGGGAGGGTAAAGAAAATACAGAAAAAAAGAACGAAACTAAAGAACGTTCGAAAAGAAAGCACAACATGCGTAAAGTTCCGAACACCAAAGCCGACACAACTGTCGCCGAAAGGGGTGGGATATAGCGCAAGTCCCGCCTCTTTGAGTGACGTTACTACTCACCTAAGCCAACCGCAACTCGCCGGAAGTGCTATAACTTGACACTTTATTCCCGACTACTACCGCCATCCAGCGGCAGTGAGTCGAAACGTTTTTTCAAAAACATTCCAAACTGAGCGACAGACGAGTTCTTGTCACGGATTTTTCTACTTCCGCACTTTTGCTATTTTATTTGATATGCATAATAATCGTTATCTTTTATAATTTCGAGCTTTTATATTTTTATTATTAAAAATATAAAAAAGATGGCTGAATTTAATTAGATTCTTACTTTGTAATAATGCACAAAATTCTAGCGGTGAGTAAAAATTATCAGTTTAACTTTATTTTTATAGTAGATAATTATTGCCTACTACTTTGCAAACATTTATTTTTATGAAATTATGGCATCAGGGCGAAATGATCTTGCATTTTGGAAGATTACATTCTCAATTTTGAAGTTCTGATTAACATGATTTCTTAATGATTAATCGATAAAGTATTTGTTTAGATTGACAATGTTAAATAATTAATATCTTCTAACTATATTAATTTTATTTTTCTAAATCTTATTAAAAATGTTTTAGGGAAAAGCGAAAGTGAAACAAGTGATAATTTCTTTTTTAATTGTCAATTATTTCAGAAATTCATAAAAATTCCATTTTTTTATTGACTTTGTTATTTGATATCAAACCATGATAATTATCACAGTACAAAATTCTTACTTTTCTTATACACCAAGAAAATGTTTTCTAATTTAGTTTGATAGATTAGTATAGTTAGTATTTTTGTATTCCTCTAAGTTTTATGATGTAAAGATCCTCATAAATCTTAGAGGAATACAAAAAAAAAAAAAAAAACCAAATATTTTTTTTTTATATTTGCCCTAAGTTTTGCTTTGTAGAAGATACAAGAAAAAGACAATGAAAAATAAATGATGCAATGATATAATGAAATACTCATTTTCAGATACTTTTAGGATCACTGTAATGAAAAATATATTGTATCTTTTTAGATATATAGATATTCTTTTTTTTTTTTTTTTTTTTTTTTTTTTTTTAATTTCGATTTATTGAATATGTTCTTTATATATTGAAAAAATATCCATATTAATAAATTAATTTGTATTTTTTTGTACATAAATTAATCTGAATGCTTTAAAAAATAAGAAGAATAAAAACATTTTATTATTCTTTTAATACCTTTAATGTTTGTAGTGGTTCGGAATCCACTTTAAACAGTAATTCCCTGCCTAATATGACTGTGGAGCGTAGGGCTGAGAACCCTACACAGTAAAAAGAAAAACATCTCTTGTTTCTAAATCTGCTAATAGGCAAACGGCTGTGGTCGAACATGGACTGTAGTGCCAGACAGTTAGTTAATTAGTTTTCTACCTTTAAGTATGAATTCATTCTGATTATTCTATATGTTAGAGATTATTATCAAAAGATGCAAACCATTTCAAGCATGGAAAATACATCAACAAAAACTCTGGAAATCCTTGTTTCACTAGATTTCGAACTTAATAGGGAATGATTTTAAATTTTTTTTTGTTCGCTTGAATTGATGGAGTAAAATTATTTAAATTTTTTTTTAACACAATTTTTCCTTAATTTATCAAACTTGCTGAAAAACAACTACACATTAAATAAGAACATATATAAATAAATTCATGGTATATATTAACTCATGGTAGTTCATGGTATATACTAATTATAGGCAATATTCGTAACAAGAAATTCATTAAAACCATCAAAAACTAGTATTTATTTCGTAACATTAACATTTATTTCGCTTCGATTGTAAATAATTAGATAGATGGATACATTATTCATTATAGTTATATATTCGTAACAAGAAATTCATTAGGATCTATTAAAACTATCAAAATTAAAGATGTTTAGTGCTTGCTAGATAATTAGCAATAGGGTATATACAATGGAGGTAATATTCATCAAGTAAAATTTCGAAAGTGGATTTACTTTGTTTCGATTGTAAATAATTAGATACATAGTATATATTAATTATAGGTATATATTCGTAACAAGAAATTCATCAGGCTCTATTAAAACTATCAAAACTAGTGACGATTAGTGTTTTCTAATAATTAGCAATGGGTTGTATACAATGGAGATAATACACACATACAGTAAAACTTCAAAAGTGTATTTATTTCGCCTCGATTATAAAAAGTTAGATATATATTAGTATAGGTATATATTCGTAATATGAAATTCATTAGGCTCTATTAAAACTATCAAAACTAATGATGCTAAGTGCTTGCTAGATAATTAGCAATGGAGGCAATACAGTAAAACCTCGAAAGTGTATTTATTTCACTTCGATTGTGAGTAATTAGATGCATGGTATATACCAATTGTAGGTATATATTCGTAACGAATTCATCTGGCTCTGTTAAAACTAATGAAACTAGTGATGTTTATTGCTTAAGCAATGGGTTGTATATAATGGAGGTAATTCTCACATACAATAAAACTTCTAAAGTGTATTCATTTCTCTTCGATTGTAAATGGTTAGATACATGGTATATACTATATAAGTATATGACGGTATACCCTAAGGCGATGCAGTATTCTGCCAATATATGCAAAGCAATCGTGGTAAACCTTTGTTATTTTCGTCTTACTATAAAATACAATGCATGCAATAAGTACTGGAAAAAAAAAAAAGATGATTGTGATGATATGGAATCAAATACTTAAAATACATATCAAAAGGAAGATGCAGTAAATGTAAACAAAAAATGTTATGCAGCTGTATAACTTCAATAAACGAAATCTATCTTCAATAAACGAAAAAGTACTATTTTACATAGCTATAAATTTACTTTCAGACCTATTGCAAAATTAAGAGAATTGCAAAATTAGAATATCCCATAACTATAACTTCTATAACTATCTTGTTGAACATAGCTCATCCAAAGTTGCAGAATTTATATAATTTATTTTTAACTTTAAAAGTGATCTTTAATAGTAGCTACGCTTATATGAAGATTAATTGTATTCTTAATAAATAAGAATAATCCATTAACTCGATTGCTATTAATCGATTTCATTGAGAACATGATTAAGTTCGATTCCATTAATAGCCCAAACTCTATTAATTCGAATTTGGACACGAAAAAGTCAAATCATTCTTGTGAATATAAGTTAGAACATTAAGTAAATACTTGAATTCCGTTAATTATTTTAACAATAAATTTCTAAAATATAATTATTTATATAATTTTTCTCCATTTATATATTTACTATATCAATCACTCAAATTGAAATATCCTTTTAAAATTTTTCTTAATCGACTTTTCCAAGTTGTTGTGGGTATTCTTAATTTTGCACAGTTTCGGCGCTCTTATGTTTTGTTTATTTTGTTAACTGCTTTTCATTGGCCCTGGTAGAGATCAAGATCGTGGTGATCGAGATCATTACAAGTTGTAGAAAATAGAATTAGTATGACGCATTCTAATTTTTTCATAAAAAACACTTTGAATCAAAGTCATTCTAACCTACTTGCTTGAAATGCCACCTCTTGCTCATATTATCTTGCTCACCTCTGTTCATCTTTGTCTAACTGTATTATTTGTTTTTAAACAGTCTTCGGAATAGTTTTCCATTGATGTTCTTCAAATATTTTATTTTCACATAAAGTGTTCCCTAAATTAGTTTTAGTATTTGGTCACAAAATTCCAATGGTTCTTCGAGATGCTTATTTTGACACTCTTGCTTTAACGTTTGTTGAGTATTTATCACATAAATATACATTTTCAGAGAAAAATATTAACAGATTAGACTATTAAATAAAAGTTAATTTTTAAATAAATAAACATAATCTCACATAAAGCATCTATTATTCTTACTAAGGTACTATTTTTCCCATTGCAAGTAATAATAGATAAAAGCAATAGCTTGACCCCTTAATGGAATATCCCGCAAATATTCGTACTTCACATTTATATCTTTTCGAAACATCATCACATAAATAATACCTAAAAAATACCTATAACATATAGCACATACCCAATGTGTTTTATGTTATGACTTCTTGTATTTACTTTTAGTTATTTATTTATTTATTTTTTTTTCAAAATGAGTAAAAGTAAAGATATTTTAGAGATAATAGCAGCCATGTATTATAGGGGTATCTCGAAATCTCTAACGATGATTCAGGAGATTGCAGATCTAATTCTAATGTGCAATCTGATTTTTTTAATTTATACTTGAAATAAAAAATAAATAAAATATCATAAGATTTATTTATTATAATTTCAGTAATGTATATTCAGGAGACTGTAGATCTAATTCTAATCTACAAATCTGATTGGTTTAATTTATTCTTGAAATAAATAAATAAGTAAAATATAATACTTATTTATTATAATTTCAATAATATATTATATTAATTCAATAATGTAATAATTTCAATAATATAATAATTAATAATATTTTATTGCAAGAACGCATATTCAGGAGATTGTAGATCTAATTCTAATGTACAATCTGATTTTTTTAATTTATACTTGAAATAAAAAATAAATAAAATATCGTAAGATTTATTTATTATAATTTCAGTAATGTATATTCAGGAGACTGTAGATCTAATTCTAATCTACAAATCTGATTGGTTTAATTTATTCTTGAAATAAATAAATAAGTAAAATATAATACTTATTTATTATAATTTCAATAATATATTATATTAATTCAATAATGTAATAATTTCAATAATATAATAATTAATAATATTTTATTGCAAGAACGCATATTCAGGAGATTGTAGATCTAATTCTAATGTACAATCTGATTTTTAATTTATACTTGAAATAAAAAATAAATAAAATATCATAAGATTTATTTATTATAATTTCAGTAATGTATAATCAGGAGACTGTAGATCTAATTCTAATCTACAAATCTGATTGGTTTAATTTATTCTTGAAATAAATAAATAAGTAAAATATAATACTTATTTATTATAATTTCAATAATATATTATATTAATTCAATAATGTAATAATTTCAATAATATAATAATTAATAATATTTTATTGCAAGAACGCATATTCAGGAGATTGTAGATCTAATTCTAATGTACAATCTGATTTTTAATTTATACTTGAAATAAAAAAAAAATAAATAAAATATCGTAAGATTTATTTATTATAATTTCAGTAATGTATATTCAGGAGACTGTAGATCTAATTCTAATCTACAAATCTGATAGGTTTAATTTATTCTTGAAATAAATAAATAAGTAAAATATAATACTTATTTATTATAATTTCAATAATATATTATATTAATTCAATAATGTAATAATTTCAATAATATAATAATTAATAATATTTTATTGCAAGAACGCATATTCAGGAGATTGTAGATCTAATTCTAATGTACAATCTGATTTTTTAATTTATACTTGAAATAAAAAATAAATAAAATATCGTAAGATTTATTTATTATAATTTCAGTAATGTATATTCAGGAGACTGTAGATCTAATTCTAATCTACAAATCTGATAGGTTTAATTTATTCTTGAAATAAATAAATAAGTAAAATATAATACTTATTTATTATAATTTCAATAATATATTATATTAATTCAATAATGTAATAATTTCAATAATATAATAATTAATAATATTTTATTGCAAGAACGCATATTCAGGAGATTGTAGATCTAATTCTAATGTACAATCTGATTTTTTTAATTTATACTTGAAATAAAAAATAAATAAAATATCATAAGATTTATTTATTATAATTTCAGTAATGTATAATCAGGAGACTGTAGATCTAATTCTAATCTACAAATCTGATTGGTTTAATTTATTCTTGAAATAAATAAATAAGTAAAATATAATACTTATTTATTATAATTTCAATAATATATTATATTAATTCAATAATGTAATAATTTCAATAATATAATAATTAATAATATTTTATTGCAAGAACGCATATTCAGGAGATTGTAGATCTAATTCTAATGTACAATCTGATTTTTTAATTTATACTTGAAATAAAAAATAAATAAAATATCGTAAGATTTATTTATTATAATTTCAGTAATGTATATTCAGGAGACTGTAAAGATCTAATTCTAATCTACAAATCTGATAGGTTTAATTTATTCTTGAAATAAATAAATAAGTAAAATATAATACTTATTTATTATAATTTCAATAATATATTATATTAATTCAATAATGTAATAATTTCAATAATATAATAATTAATAATATTTTATTGCAAGAACGCATATTCAGGAGATTGTAGATCTAATTCTAATGTACAATCTGAATAGTTTAATTTATACTTGAAATAAAAAATAAATAAAATATCGTAAGATTTATTTATTATAATTTCAGTAATGTATATTCAGGAGACTGTAGATCTAATTCTAATCTACAAATCTGATTGGTTTAATTTATTCTTGAAATAAATAAATAAGTAAAATATAATACTTATTTATTATAATTTCAATAATATATTATATTAATTCAATAATGTAATAATTTCAATAATATAATAATTAATAATATTTTATTGCAAGAACGCATATTCAGGAGATTGTAGATCTAATTCTAATGTACAATCTGATTTTTTAATTTATACTTGAAATAAAAAATAAATAAAATATCGTAAGATTTATTTATTATAATTTCAGTAATGTATATTCAGGAGACTGTAGATCTAATTCTAATCTACAAATCTGATTGGTTTAATTTATTCTTGAAATAAATAAATAAGTAAAATATAATACTTATTTATTATAATTTCAATAATATATTATATTAATTCAATAATGTAATAATTTCAATAATATAATAATTAATAATATTTTATTGCAAGAACGCATATTCAGGAGATTGTAGATCTAATTCTAATGTACAATCTGATTTTTTTAATTTATACTTGAAATAAAAAATAAATAAAATATCGTAAGATTTATTTATTATAATTTCAGTAATGTATATTCAGGAGACTGTAGATCTAATTCTAATCTACAAATCTGATTGGTTTAATTTATTCTTGAAATAAATAAATAAGTAAAATATAATACTTATTTATTATAATTTCAATAATATATTATATTAATTCAATAATGTAATAATTTCAATAATATAATAATTAATAATATTTTATTGCAAGAACGCATATTGAGGAGATTGTAGATCTAATTCTAATGTACAATCTGAATAGTTTAATTTATACTTGAAATAAAAAATAAATATAATAAAAGCCATTTAATATAATTTCTTTAATGCATATTTTATTTCAATAATGCATACCTAGGAGATTGTAGATATAATTTTAATGTATAATCTGATTAGTTTAATTTATACTTGAAATAAATAAAATAAAATAAAATTTATTTATTATAATTTCAATAATGCATATTCAGGAGAATGCAGATCTAATTCTAATGTACAATCTGATCGGTTTAATTTATACTTAAAATAAATAAATAAATAATAAAACTTATTTATTATAGTTTTAATAATGCATATTCAGGATAGTAGATCTAATTCTAATGTACAATCTGAAAGGTTTAATTTATACTTGTAATAAAAAATAAATATAATATAATGTAACATTTATTATAATCTCAATAATGCATATCTAGGAGATTTTAGATTTAATTTTAATGTACAATCTGATGGGTTTAATTTATACTTGAAATAAATAAAACTTGAAATCATAAAAAATAAATAAAACTTATTTATTATAATTTCAATGATGCATATTTTTTTTACTTTAATGAAAATAAAAAAAAATAAATAAAACTTAATAAAACTTGAAATTATAAAAATAAATAAAACTTATGTATTATAATTTCGATATTACATATATTTTTTTTTATTTTAGTAAAAATAAAATTGTATTTGAAAGCAACTCTTTCATTGAGGAGTTAAGATGTCACTTATGACAATCACTTCACTTCTATCTTCTCGGTCCCTCTGCAACTTCAGCATTAATCACTTTGTTGTACGATTCTTCCTTACCACACCACCATACCGTTTGCGCTGCTCACACATACAGGGAACATAATCTTGCCAAATACCCAAATCCCTGCTTGTTTTACAAACGACAAGCCTTCTGTGCAGTTTATCCGTTTCTCAGCCCACGACCTCGCCTCTGATTGTAAGAAGCACTCTTAAACAATGAGCACATAACAGTGTTCCACTGCCACGACAAGGAGTATCCGCAACTCTTGTGTACCGAAGACAATAATCCTTAAACTTACGAACAGCATAATGGCGTGCAGAGAGATGGGTTTCATGTTCTTGTGAACTCTTCTTCACCACCTTCTCAAACAATGAATGCATCAAGGGCAAGTGAGGATCAATTCTTTCATCAAGGTTAGAACAAAAGAGATAAATGTCCCATATATCCTTTTTTTTTTTTTTTCGTTGTTGATGTTCGGCTACTGTGTTGTTTTTGGAATGCAGTTGTTAATTTTTTTTTTATCCCAATGGGATATTTACTCGTGCTTTCGTTAATTTGCAATAGTCTGTTTAGTGAAAGAATTTCGGAAAGTTAAGACCTTATTGTATTGGTGGTTTCAATCTTATTTGAAGACATTCAATATCAATTGTTGACCTATTAAGCACAATATCGATAAAGTTATATTATGGCAAGATCCATTGATTGATTGATTGGTTTGGTTTGTATTGGTATAAATATAAAAACAGAACTTCACTGGTATATAGTTGTTATGTTGTTGTTATTTATCCCACGTGGCAGACAGCTAGGCCACTCCCACGAGCCCATATGTACTCATGGTTGAAGGGGAAGGAAGCAGTTTCTGTTCTGATGGAGCACCCGTAAGTAGAAGTCTGACTTTGGCTCCGTGACGCTCTTACAATCATAGGAGACCGATACCTACGGCTTAAAGTGGATTCCGAACCACTACAAACATCTATGGCAGTGACAGGACTCGAACCCGAAACCTGTGGCACCGAGCGCCAGACACTCGACCATTCAGGCCCATTGGTATATAGTACGTTATCAAAGCGGATTATACGAAATCTCTTTTCTCAGGCAGCTAATTAAGCCTACAATAACATACGTTATATTAGCTAATTGGTTATATGACGCTTTGTATTATAGGTAAAAAATTATTGTAGTAAAAATTTTTGAAGTAAATAATCTGTAATTCTGTTTGACAAAACTATAAACTCGAACCCGCATGGTGTCAGTTGGGTGAGTGACTAGGTTCGGGTTCGAGTCCCAACGGGGCCATAGATGTTTATAGTGGGTCGGAATCCACTTTAAACACCGTATTTCCCAATCTAATATGGCTACTACTACTACTATACCACATCACCGCTAGACACTACGGTAAGAGCTGAGTATTACAGTTTGGGAATGATGTGGAGGATATAAGTCTGACTTGGCTCCGTGACGCTCTACGGTCATATGAGACCGGGACCAACGGTCTAAAGTGGATTCCGAACCAATACAAACATTCATGGCACTACCGCTAGACACTCGGCCATTCAGGTCCTATGGTCTAATATAGCTGTAGAGCTTTGGGCATAGGATTGACAACCTTACTCCGTAAAAAAGAAAGCATCTCCTGTCCCGAAATGTGCCAGTAGGCAGACGGCCTTGGCCCACTATGAGGCTGTCGCGCCAATGAAGAAGCCGATATATATATATATATATATATACAATTTATGTCAAAAAATAACATGCAAATAACACTACAAATGTATATATAACTGGAATTGAGACCAAACAGCTAGTGAGTTGTACATTGTCAAATAATACAAGATGTCAAAGATGTCTGTCTTATGGCAAATGATGCATGTCTTCTTAATTTATGTTGCTGCTTATATTGGAATTGCTTGTTATGTAAAATTAAGCAATTAAGCTAAATTATAACATAATAAATATAAGCTTTAAATGAAATTAAACCAATTAAAAGTTCTGATGGTTTTCAACTCTGATTAACTGTTCTAAATACCTGGTTTGTTGTGAAGAATGAAGTAATGTTTGATAAATATCGAGTTGTTCTTTTAAAAATATTTATCTCTGCCTCTATAATCTTTCAAGGGTTATATAAAAGGTGCTTTAGCTTATAAAAAGTATTTAATGAAGAAATTAGAAAAAATTTTGGGGTTATAAATTTTAAATAGTTGTAATATTTCACTATCTAATCGAATATAAATAATTCACGAAGTTGAAGACGCTTCTACCGTGAGAGGAATACCGCAGCGCAAGACTGTGAGATGAATATTTGAGTGAAATTCAAATTAGTTTTTTCAAACGTTCCGTAAATGTGGGAAAAATATAATCTAATAATAAAAGAAAGAGAAATGCTGATTTGAAAAAAAATGTAAATGAACAATATTCGTGTATTGTGGTAAAAAAAAGAAAGCTTGAAATTGTGTATTTCGCAAGAAAATATATAAATTCTAACCACCTTATTACTTTCACCTATTGAAAACGGCACCTTATTTGTACTATTACTTATTTGTTTTAGTTTGATGTGCAGAATACTTCTTTTCTTATAAATATACTAATTAAAAAAATTTCTTGTAACACATTCTTATAATTTCCTTCATTTAATGATAGTATAATCATCTCTAGTATTACGTATATTAATCGTATTGATAAAGATAGCAGTAATAAATCATTTTAAAATGAGTGATAATACAATGAACAACACTGACATTCGACACTTTTAACACAGACATTCGAGCATTCGCATTCAATTTTCGAGTGTATTTTTAAAAAAAATATTTTACACAAAAAATTTAAAGAACCCAGCTTAGATCAATATATACATATATAGGGTGACCCAAAATTCATGCAAGAGCTAATGCTTTTAACACAGGATATAAGAGAAATTGTTTCAGAAAAAAGTTTGGTATACTCACTCACCCCACCCTGAACATCAAGCCTAAAGGTATATTTTGAAGAGAAATTTGCTCTTCAGTTACCAAATATTCCAGACTATTTAAGAAATTTAGGAATTCAAATCATGTGTGAATATTGGGACACACTCTATTTTACTTATATAAATTAAAAACAAGTAATATAAAAAAAAGAAATTTAAAGTCAATTCCTACTTTTTTTTTCACTATATTGCAGAACGTCCTTTATAAATGATTTTCCTTCATTTTTTTTAAGTTTATCGGGCGCCATCTAGTGGTAGATATATGCAACTTAAATCTAAAAAATAACTAAAATTAATTAATTAAATTTAATTACTGAATTAATATTTGAAAAACCGTATTAACATCCAGTGTCATCCAGCACATGTTAAAAAAAAATGTATTTGAACTTGATGAATAAAAAGTATTTTATGAACGATTGCAAATTTGAACAAGATATATATAGGGAGAGTGTGAGCTAATAGAAGGAATTGAAAAAGGTTGATGATTATTAATGATCTTGCGATAGACATCAGTTAGGACATGAAAGCATTGTAACTTGCGTTCTATACCTCACTTATGACGCCCATTGCAGTCATTTCTTTCAGAAAAGAGAAGGTTCAATTGCTGTTGTAGCACTATGTGAGAATATAAATATATTTTTTTTCCAGTGGCAAAAGAAAATGACAAACTCTTACGAGATCAAACTGTAAACGTACACAAGAAAAAAAAGCAAACAATTAGAGAAAAAAGCAATGTTTCATCAGCAAAGTTCTAGCGCTCCAATATCTTTTCACCTTGTAGTCCCCACGCAAGGCCGGACATCCTGCTATATGGTGCCTATCCATGATCTTGTCTTTCCCACAGAGCGAGCGATTTGGGCCATCAAAATTGCCAATGTGGTGCAAATGGCTCATCAAACAGTCATGACCTACCACAAATCTCAACATCGTAGCTGGCAAGAGAATGTTGAATCTCAACTTTCTTAGATCGGGACAGATCGCCCGCATTTCATTGTAAGACATTCAGCCTACATAAGTCCCACGTGCGTAATCATTCTTGGAGCGTTGCTGCATGGCGATAGTAGTAGATCTTTCAGCCACTTAGGACATTACCAGAGTGCGTCATATGGAGGTAGATCTACTGACGCACCCCATGTGTAAATATTATGCACTGGAAGTCGGGCTGCTTTCTGGGATCTCTACCTTCATGTCATTCACTACGCAATTGTGGAGCAATTATTCCTAAAAATCTTTTTGGAAGATTATAACCTGCGTCTTCTACCTTTCGAGCGGCCTAGTGGCCAAGTTGGCTAGTGCTCTGGCCTTTGGTATCCAAGGCTTCAGGTTCGAACACTGGCGGTGGCATGGATGTTTGTGAGTGGTTCGGAATCCACTTTAAACTGTAGGTCCCGATCTGTTTAGCCCAAAGTGTGCACAAGATGACCGCAGAGCGACAAACCAAACCAATCTACCTTTCCAATGATACTCGTAGTGTAAAATGTCCTTTATTTAACAATAAATCAATATTTTTGTCCGATTTTTGCAAACACGAGTAAACATAAAATAGACAAAATAATAATAATAATTTCTCTCTAAATCTTACAAAATAAATTTATTATTATTATTACTATTATTATTATTATTATTATTTTTTTTTTTTTGAAAATCAGACAAAAGTAAACACAATCCTCTTTTCAAATAGTTTTTTTCCCTACTTATATTGGATATTGGAAGTGCAGTGATTGAAATGGTAAATCAATTCTTCAGATTATTTTCGAGCTTTGATTCAGACAAGCTTTCATTGAATCAGATGTAATAGCCTTCAGACAGTTATTGCACAACCCATAAAATCAGGCCTGCCCATATTGAATTAGCGCCCATGTATTCGTCGTCCTGACTGTCGTGCTACAGGGTCATAATATTTTTTATACGAAATTAACGGCCACTTGGCACGGCACAGCTACCTCCTCACGTGAGGAAGTGACAGCGTTAGGGGCAGAGCTGTTCCTCCTCAGTGGCACTTGGAATCCTTCAAGAGATGCTATAGGTTTCGCAGATCTATGTAGCATGCTGATAATTTTTTATTTGTATATATATATATATATAACTGAAGGGGGAGGGAGGTGTCTGTTGTTTTGCTTTTTTTATGCACAAATTCAGTTAGTGCAAATCTCTGTAAATGATTGGCTTGAATAATAAGTGGTTGAGAGATAAGTTCATTTATTTATTGTTTAGTCACGGATTTTGGAGGAATAATATTTTTTTGTCAAATTTGTTTTGTTTACTGTCGGGCCAATATGTATGTATAAAAATTTTACCTTAATAAAAAAAAATTATTTAAAAATACATAGACATGACAAATAAAAATATTTATAAAGGCATATTGATGCGTATTTATCGTGTCTATATGTATAAATATTTTAATTTGTCGTGTCAATATGTATTTATAAAACTTTTACCTTAATGAAGAAATATTTATAAATATATATTAGCACGACAAATATACACCAATATGCATTTATAAATATTTTTATTTGTCGTGTCTATGTATTTTTAAATAATTTTTGATTAAGGTAAAATTTTTATAAATACCTATTAAAATGATAAATACATGTCAACATGCATTTATAAATATTTTTATTTGACGTGTCAATATGTATTTATAAAACTTTTACCTTAATGAAGAAATATTTATAAATATATATTGACACGACAAATATACACCAATATGCATTTATAAATATTTTTATTTGTCGTGTCTATGTATTTTTAAATAATTTTTGATTAAGGTAAAATTTTTATAAATACCTATTAAAATGATAAATACATGTCAACATGCATTTATAAATATTTTTATTTGACGTGTCAATATGTATTTATAAAACTTTTACCTTAATGAAGAAATATTTATAAATATATATTGACACGACAAATATACACCAATATGCATTTATAAATATTTTTATTTGTCGTGTCTATGTGTTTTTAAATATTTTTTGATTAAGGTAAAATTTTTATAAATACCTATTAAAATGATAAATACATGTCAATATGCATTTATAAATATTTTTATTTGTCGTGTCTATGTGTTTTTAAATATTTTTTGATTAATGTAAAAATTTTATAAATATATATTGAAATGACAAATACATGTCGATATGCATTTATAAATATTTTTATTTGTCGTGTCTATGTGTTTTTAAATATTTTTGATTAAGGTAAAAGTTTTATAAATACCTATTGAAATGACAAATACATGTCGATATGCATTTATAAATATTTTTATTTGTCGTGTCTATGTGTTTTTAAATATTTTTTGATTAAGGTAAAAGTTTTATAAATACCTATTGAAATGACAAATACATGTCGATATGCATTTATAAATATTTTTATTTGTCGTGTCTATGTGTTTTTAAATATTTTTTGATTAAGGTAAAATTTTTTATAAATACCTATTAAAATGATAAATACATGTCAACATGCATTTATAAATATTTTTATTTGTCGTGTCAATATGTATTTTTAAATTTTTTGATTAATGAAAAAGTTTTATAAATATATATTGACACGACAAAATACATGTCGATATGCATTTATAAATATTTTTATTTGTCGTGTCTATGTGTTTTTAAATATTTTTTGATTAAGGTAAAAGTTTTATAAATACCTATTGAAATGACAAATACATGTCGATATGCATTTATAAATATTTTTATTTGTCGTGTCAATATGTATTTATAAATATTTTTTGATTAATGTAAAAATTTTATAAATAAATATTGAAATGACAAAATACATGTCGATATGCATTTATAAATATTTTTATTTGTCGTGTCTATGTATTTTTAAATAATTTTTGATTAAGGTAAAATTTTTATAAATACCTATTGAAATGATAAATACATGTCAACATGCATTTATAAATATTTTTATTTGACGTGTCAATATGTATTTATAAAACTTTTACCTTAATGAAGAAATATTTATAAATATATATTGACACGACAAATATACACCAATATGCATTTATAAATATTTTTATTTGTCGTGTCTATGTGTTTTTAAATATTTTTTGATTAAGGTAAAATTTTTATAAATACCTATTAAAATGATAAATACATGTCAACATGCATTTATAAATATTTTTATTTGTCGTGTCAATATGTATTTATAAAACTATGTGTTTTTAAATATTTTTTTGATTATGTAGTAAAAGTTTTTTACCTTAATGAAGAAATATTTATAAATATATATTAGCACGACAAATATACACCAATATGCATTTATAAATATTTTTATTTGTCGTGTCTATGTATTTTTAAATAATTTTTGATTAAGGTAAAATTTTTATAAATACCTATTAAAATGATAAATACATGTCAACATGCATTTATAAATATTTTTATTTGTCGTGTCAATATGTATTTATAAAACTTTTACCTTAATGAAGAAATATTTATAAATATATATTAGCACGACAAAATACATGTCAATATGCATTTATAAATATTTTTATTTGTCGTGTCTATGTATTTTTAAATAATTTTTGATTAAGGTAAAAGTTTTATAAATACCTATTGAAATGATAAATACATGTCAACATGCATTTATAAATATTTTTATTTGCCGTGTCAATATGTATTTATAAAACTTTTACCTTAATGAAGAAATATTTATAACTATATATTGACACGACAAATATACACCAATATGCATTTATAAATATTTTTATTTGCCGTGTCTATGCGTTTTTAAATATTTTTTGATTAAGGTAAAAGTTTTATAAATACCTATTGAAATGACAAATACATGTCGATATGCATTTATAAATATTTTTATTTGTCGTGTCAATATGTATTTATAAAATTTTTATCTTAATTAAAAATTTTTAAATACATATTGGCATAACAAATAAAAATATTTATAAATACCTATTGATACGACAAATACGTGTCAATATGCAGTAATAAATATTTTTATTTGTGGTGTCAATATGTATTTACAAATATTTTTTAATATATAAAGTAAAATTTTTCTAAATACATATTGACACATATAGACACACATTTTTATAAATACATATTGACAAATATTTATAAATACATTTTTATACGACAAATGCGGGTTCAATATGTAGTTATAAATATTTTATTTGTCGTGTCAATAGGTATTTATAAATATTTTTTATTAAGGTAAAATTTTTATAAATACATATTAACGTGAAAAATAAAAATATTTATAAATACCTATTGATACGACAAATACGTGTCAATATGCATTTATAATTTTTTTTTTTCATTTTTCGTGTCAATATGTATTTATAAATATTTTTTTTTTTGATTAAGGTAAAATTTTTATAAATACATATTAACACGAAAAATAAAAATATTTATAAATACATATTAACACGAAAAATAAAAATATTTATAAATACATATTGAAACGACAAATAAAAATATTTATAAATACATATTCAAACGACAAATAAAAATATTTATAAATACATATTGACACGGTATTACCATGGATTTTGCTGTAGGAAAATTTATATAATATAAATATACCCTTTATACGGAATTATACTGGAAAATTTTAAATGGTAATAATAAATTTAATCATTTTCTTTTGGACATGATGATTAGTACGTTGGGATTTTTGGACTTTACTGTGTGAGAATATATCCTTATGCTTGTCCTTTATATTACAGCATGTAAAGGATAAGGTATCAAATTAGGCAAGAAAAGATTCAAATGTTAAGGTTGGGCATGATGATTAGCGCTTTGGGCTTTTTGGACTTTATATTCTTATGCTTGTCCTTTATGTAAAGGATAAGGTATGGAATTATGTGAGGAAAGATTCGAATGTTAAGGTTGGGCATGATGATTAGCACGTTGGGCTTTTTGGACTTTGAGAATATATCCTTATGCATGTAAAGGATAAGATATGGAATCATGTAACAGAAGGTTCAAATGTTATCATCAAATGTAGTCATTTACTTCTGGACTCAGTGGACCTTAGGAGGTTGAAATCCGGCAAACACATCGAACTCATTTCCATTACTATGCCAATGAACACCATCCATTGTATTTGGAGAAGAAATAGGGAATGACACTCACAAATGTTGTTCCTGGGAACGCACTATTTATTGTTCGAGTTGCCTAGGACAAGTAATTCAGTCTTTTTGTGATAATGCTTGCAAACTATCGATTTACAATTAGAGACCTTGCTGCTGATTTTGGAATTTCAAAAGAATCGGGCGATTTTGCGCCTCAAATGCTTCAAATCTCGATTGGTACCGAAAACACTGAATGCGCTGGCTCCCACTCCGTTGATTTTTCGTGAATTGTTTTTGCTAAAAATAAAGCTCATATCGTTCTACAAACACCGTATTCCCACCGTACGACTTCTGGTTATTCTCTAAACTCAAAAGACCACTCCGGGGACACCAGTTTTGAGTCGATTGAAGAGATTCAACGTGAATCGCGGCTAGCTTTGAAGGCCATCAATGCCGATGACTTTTTAGCCTGCATTGAGGATTGGAAAAAAGTTAGCATAAATACATTGTGTGCGGAGGAGATTTCTTTGAAGGCGATGAAATAAATTTGGAAGAATAAATAAAGAGTTTTTGAAAAAAAAAAATAATTGGTCTTACTTTTTGGGCACAGTAGTAATTATGACTCTCTTAAGGATAATAATACTTAAGTTCGAGAACCTCTGGCTTAAATTTAGACCATCTTACAGAATTGATTATATGTAATTTCTGAATAGAAGTTGCAATTGCTATTTATTATTACAGTCGCGATTTTTTCAATGTTGGTTTGCAACAGTGATTTTTACAGCCAAGATGTATTTTTGTACCATGTATCCGATGAGAAATATTATAGTTTAATTTAAATAAATCACATAATATGTTTCAAGAGTATGCAACGAAAACCCAATTTAAGCTACAAAAAAAGACATTGAATCGAAGTTTCAAAATTACCGATCAAATTTTGCATAATTTTTTATAAAAATATATTTAAATGTTTTCGTATTGATGCAGATCGCTTTATCGTTATTTATGAATCCTACAGCTGACTTGTCAATCTTATTTATATTTAAAAGGCTTACTTATCTTATGTAAAGTAAATCTCCGTCTGATAGGAAATGGTGGGGGATTTTAAGAATAATTTGTTAGAATTTCTGTCTGCCATACATAATAAGGATACTAAGCAACTTTCAAAGCTACTTTCCTTCTTTTGTTATCACCAAATTTAAACATTTTCGCTCGATTGATAAACTATTGTAAATTTTATCAAGTTTAACCTTGAATAATTTCGATAATCATATTTTTTTGTGAAGCGTAATAATTTTTTTATAAAATAAAACATGAAAAATGCATGAATATGAAAAAAAAAATAAACCATAAATATAGCAATATTTTTATTCACCTGGAAATGTGACGTAAAATCTCTTCAAGCATGAATAAAAGGATGTATGGGTTATAATAAATATTTCCAAATGAATTATAATTTTGCTTTGTAATTAAACAAATAATGTTCTAAAATACAATGCCTTTTATTGCCATTAATACTGGTAAATGACTACGTTAATATAAAATATTATTATTAATTAGTTCGGTATTGCTACCGTATTTAAATTCCGTGAAGTCGCCAATGAAACAGCGAATATGTAGCAACGATCCATTGTTTCCCAGAGATTAAAACAGGAGGGTCTACAACTCTGTGCAATGTAACATCTCGGTCCTATGTTAGACCTATAATTGTTTCAAGAAGAGGACCATTTTCAGGCTCATGGGAACACTTTATTATTTTTTATTTACAAGCACTATATATATATATATATATAATGAATAAATAACTTTACAAATAATGAACTTTGGGTTATTATACAAAGAAATGGAAAATTGAAGGAGTAGTAGGAGACATTTCTCAGCTCGTGGTCTATCATCAGTCACGATGGAACAACTCATGATATAGTTCCTATTCAATCCCTAGTTTTTTTTAATTTTTCAAGGTCACAGAGACATTCGCTAATTTCTTGAATCTCATTATACAGCATACCGCATATCTGCTATCAGATTTGAGTGTCAGGTTGTTCTCATTAGTACAAATCCCTAATTGCATGTGATATAACTACCCACAATACTGCTTGCCTGATGTCAAATTTGAGTGATGGGTTGTTATTATGTATTTGTCAAAGAATATACATTCATTTCTCCAGGGAAAGAAATGACAAAATTCTTCCGATGAGAAAAAATGCTGCTTCAATTTGGAATGAACAGTCCCAAAGCGTATATCTGAGCAATTCTCTTTCACTTTTTCTCATGTAAAACATGGGGACTTTTTAATTTATATATTTATTGTACCCATTTCCGGTATAGACATAAGAACTTTTTGTTCAACTTTGGTGTTAGAGACTCGAACCGAAATTCCCCGTTCGAAATCCCAAAGTGCTGCTTAGCAGGCCTCTCAACATCCAAAATACAAATCAATGTATAATTTATGTATTTTTAAAATACCATCAGATTAAATTGTAATGCAATTCAAATTCTTATGCAATAATTCAAAAATTATATCCAAATCAGGAATTAAAAATATTACAAATTAAAAAACACACTTTTCACTTCCCATTCCAAATAATCCACTATGAAACATGAACAATACATTACACTTTTATCATATTATTCTATAGCATAAAAACTAATCAAACTTATTTAATATAAAAATTAATTTTCAATTATTTAATTATTAGTATAATTTATTATCATTATATTATTATCTGTTTTATTATATTATTATCTGTTTTTCATTATATTATCGTCTGTTTTTCATTATATTATTATCATTATATCATTTATTATTATACTTTTTTATTTTCGTATTATTAATTTTAAATATTTTTATAGCATTAGTAAATTTAAGATTAATTTTTTAAGATTAATGATACTAATGGTATTTAAAGGCACGTTTAATGATATTTAGAGGCTTATTATGTAGCTGAGGATTCCTACTGGTTCAACACTCTATTCTTCGAAAACCGAGTAACTTAGTAATGGTGATAAAAAGTCTCGAACTGACTGTTTGATAATTGATAGGAGTTTCTCCGGGTTTCCATCAATAGGATATACGCAAAGGCAAGTCAAACATCCCTTACCTCCTTCACTTCCTATAGAGAAAAGTTCACCTACCAAAGTTTCAATTTTCATTATAAGGTAGTCCACAAACTTTTGTAGTTTTATGAATATATAGATGGTGGATTTGCCACTGAAACAAAATAAATAAATACTACTACTGAGTATTCTAACGATACCGCATTAATCGTGCAAGACCAGAATCAAATTTGCCTAAGGAATCATACCTGTACGATGAATGGTTTATGAGAAAGTTTAAAAAAAGTATGACATTGCATCCAGTGGACGGAAAATAATCTTTAATAGAAGCAAAACTGTGGTAATTACGCATGTCATAGCATTGCATTAAGAAGGTACTCAATATGACCATCTTGCATATCGAAGAATGAAAGTATACTGTCACTAGCATAGAGAGGATCTACTAAGTTTCCTTTTATAGTAAATAAAGCTCTACATACCAATTCCTTCAGAGGGCTTCACAGAATAAAATAAGCTTTTGATAAAGTTTTTAAAAAAATGTATGACATTACATCCAGTAGACGGAAAAAAATCTTTAATAGAAGTAAAATTGTGGTAATTACATATTTCATAGTATTGCATAAGAAGTTGCTCAATAGGGACGCAGTTCATATCAAGGAATGCAAGTATATTGTCACAAGTATGCAGAAGATCTATTAAGTTCCCTTTTACAATAAATAGAATTTACATACCAAATCCTCCAGATGTCTTAATAGAAAGAAATTCAAATGAATCAGATCTAGTTGTCCTAGCGGCAACACAACGGGACCATGTCATCCAGTCTGTCTGTTGATGACATTGAGGTTGAAATGATATTTTGTAGTGAATTCCCGCTTTATTAACTATAGATAAAGTACATATCACAACATTCTCAACCGAAATAACTATCAAACAAAGATTACGATTACTTTGTCGAGTAACTCGAGTCCAATGATGGCTATCAATTGGACAACAGACACGTACTATCGTCCACCTCTCTGTAAACTGTTATCGTAAGCCACTTTCCCCTAAAACTATGCATCGTAGAAGATTGTTTCTCCCTCGGCACGATTTATGCAGTTTGTCAATACATCCAGTATACATATTCGTAATCTTTTGATGTTGATTCTGTTTGTTGATTTAAAGTCTTATTTTTTTTACCCACATACAGTTTTGGTTACTATAGTTTAGTTCGTTTTTTTAATTTATATAACTTGAATATTTAATGCAACTGTATTTTGTTATTGTGTATAAAAATAGTAATAACCACAATAATAATCTGAATCTGTTAGAGATATGGTACTTTTATAAAAATATATATTAATTTAAATATAATTATATTTTACCAATAATTTTAAGAGTTTTTTTTAACCTTCTTTAATAGATCTTTTATACCCTCATTAGGATATTTAAAATTTACTTAAACTATTAAAATACCTATTCAAACTAAAAAATGTTTGTTATTTTAAATAAATCCTGCATTGCTAATTTAACATGATAATTAACCTAAAAGTAAATCAAACTGATAAATAAATTAAGTTTTATTTATCAGTTTGATTTACTTTGACTAGCTTTGTTTTTGGAATAATCTAATAATTAATTATGTCAGAACAGGATGCAATATCATGATAATAATATATCGCCATTTTGGTTTATCTCAGTGAGTATTGTCATATCATCAACTATGGGAATTATAACCTTTTTAATAGATATTTTATAGCCTAATAGATCTATCATCTGCCTAATAAATGAAATCTATATAATCAATAAATTGTTGTAATCAAATCTTGAATTTTAATTGAGATAAATAATAATGACAACAGAGTGCCATATCGGGATATTAATACATTGTCATTCTGGTTTGATCTTAATGAGTATTGGGGCATCATCAACTGTGGAAATTATAACCTTTTTTAATAGATCTTTTATAACCTAATCAACAGATCTTTTGTAGCCTAATCAATAGATCTTTTATATCCTAATCAATAGATCTATCATTTGCATAATCAACTGAAATCAATATTATTAATAAATAATTATAATCATATCCCGGGTTATTTTAATTTACTAAGATAAACAACAATAATTTGTGTTGTTTTCTATGATTAAGTTTGATTTATCAGTTTGATTTACTTTGGCTGTATTGGACAGATGTATTGGACAAAAATCTTCAAATGAATTGTAGATATCATTCATTTGGTTTAGATCTTGATGAGTAGAGAGATATCGACTATCTGATAAGACTGGCGATATTTTATCGACTATTTGATAACATTTTATTTTAAACATAAATGATCATAATATTTTCAATGTTTCCTTTATTTTCAATGTTATATCTTTTAAAATGCAACCTTCATTGCTGTTTTTAGTGATAGGTTTGAATAATATATTGACGTATATAAAAGATCTCATGATAAATTTCATTATTCACAGTCGCTGGGTCAATCATTTTGTTATCTAGAAATTTCATTGGATAAAAACATATTTTATAACTATGTCCCCTTTTATTATCTACTAATATTTGAAGTTACGAAAAAAGCAAGTCCTATTAGAATCGATTTATAAGTGGTCCCAAATCCCGACTGTTCTATACTTAATGCTTGGTGAGATTTCAACGCCCACTTTAGTGTATCGTGTCGCTACCACGCGCGCTGCTCAAAACTTTTACTGAAAATCCCACATTTAAAATCCACCATTATTTATAACTATAATACATTCTATATCTTTTGTAGCATAGTCAATATATCTTTTATAGCCTAATCAATAAATCTATCATTTGCCTAATCAACTGAAATCAATGTTTTAATTAATAAATAGTTATAATAATCATATCTTGGATTATTTTAATTTACAAAGATAAATAACAGTAATTTGTGTTGTTTTCTGTGATTAAGTTTTATTTATCAGCTTGATTTATTTTAACTATCTGTATTGGACAAAAGTCTTCAAATGAAATGTAGATATCATTCATTTGGTTTGATCTTGATGACTAGTGATATGTAGTCTATTTGATAACATTGGCGACATTTTATCGAATATTTGACAACAACAACGTAAATAATCATAATATTTTCACTGTTTCCTTTATTTTCAGTGTTATATCTTTAAAATACGACCTCCATTGCTGTTTTTAGTGATAGGTTTGAATAATACATTGACGTATATAAAAGATCCCATGATAAATTTCATTATTCACCGTTAGGTCAATCATTTTGTTACCCACAAAATTCATTGGATAAAAACATATTTTATAACTATGTCCCTTTTTATTATCTACTAATATTTAAAGTTGCAAAAAAAGCAAGTCCTATTAGAATCGATTTATAAGCATGCCCAAATCCCGACTGTATATACTGACTGTATATAAACTATGTGATAGGACTGGAGACATTTTATCGACTATTTGATAACATTTTATTTCAAACATAAATAATCATAATATTTTCACCGTTTCCTTTATTTCCAGTGTTATATCTTTAAAATTTCTGTTGCCTTCATTGCTGTTTTTAGGGATAGGTTTGAATAATATATAAAAGATCTCATGATAAATTTCATTATTCACAGTGGCTAGGTCAATCATTTTGTTATCCAGAAAATTCATTCGATAAAAACATATTTTATAACTATGTCCCCTTTTATTATCTACTAATATTTGAAGTTACAAAAAAGCGAGTCCTATTCGAATCGATTTATACTCGTAAGCATGCCCAAATCCCGACTGTTCTATACTTAATACGTGGTGAGATTTCAACACACACTTGAGTATATCATGTCGCTACCACACGCACTGGTCCAAACTTTTACTGAAAATCCCACATTTAAAATCCACCATTATTTATTTTAACTATAATACATCCTATATGTTTTGTAGCATAATCAGTATATCTTTTATAGCCTAATCAATAGATCTAATCAACTGAAATCAATATTTTAATTAATAAATAGTTATAATCATATCTTGAGTTATTTTAATTTACAAAGATAAATAACAGTAATTTGTGTTGTTTTCTGTGATTAAGTTTTATTTATCAGCTTGATTTATTTTAACTATCTGTATTGGACAAAAATTTTCAAATGAAATGTAGATATCGTTCATTTGGTTTGATCTTGGCGAGTAGTGATATGTAGCCCATTTGATAACATTGGCGGCATTTTATCGAATATTTGACAACAACAACGTAAATAATCATAAGATATTCACTATTTCCTTTATTTTCAGTGTTATATCTTTAAAATACAACCTTCATTGCTGTTTTTAGTGATAGGTTTGAATAATATATAAAAGATCCCACGATAAATTTCATTATTCACAGTGGCTAGGTCAATCATTTTGTTATCCAGAAAATTCATTGGATAAAAACATATTTTATAACTATGTCCCCTTTTATTATCTACTAATATTTGAAGTTACAAAAAAGGCAAGTCCTATTAGAATCGATTTATACTCGTCAGCATGCCCAAATCCCGACTGTTCTATACTTAATGCATGGTGAGATTTCAACGCCCACTTTAGTGTATCGTGTTGCTACCACACGCGCTGCTCAAAACTTTTACTGAAAATCCCACGACACACGAAAGGTGTGTCCAAATTTAACCAAAAGTGTTACTTTTCCGCAGCTTGTGAGAAAAAACGCGAAACCCAACAACAACAGGGCAACAAAAAAAATCATAATAAACACTGAGGCATTGTCGTAACCACAGTTTGTGTTAAAAGCGAACGTATTCACCACGGTAAAAATCAAACACGCAACTACCATTGCCTATTATCATTATAATGCGAACTGACAAGCATAACATCCGCTGCCAGTTGTAATTTTATCACTTGTGCAGTTTTTCACAATGGATATGGTAATGCGCATGCAAAGAAAAAAGTTCAAATATTTATAAAAAAAATGCATTCGTACCATTTTTTTTTCATGTGTATGTACTGATATACTACAGGTGATAACACAGAAATGCCAAATTGATTGATAACTTTTGAAAAATCATGTATAATTTGTTCACGAGGTTATTCACAATAGATTGGCGGTTAACTTTTTTTCAATAACTGTGGTGTAATCGATGACAACATTGAATGTAAGACGCATGAAAAACATTGCATGTTATGTGCTGTCCAAATATAAACAATTAGTTGAATAGGAAAAAAAATTCTTGAATGAAAATAATAATCATTATTTTCAACAAGGTTTTAAAGGTAAAATATATGCGAACTGTAAAATATTTTGCAACTCTTACTATTGGTATGATTTGTGACTTGTCTTATTATTGGAATTGCGACAACTCTTACTATTGGTATTTATGTGATGTAAATTATAGTTTTTTTAATGCTATTTCGAAGTTTTAAATGTTTTTTTTAACTGATAATTGTAAAACAAAAAGAATTTCCAATTTTAAGTATTTCTTCAAAGAGAAAATTTTCCTACTTTAAATTATAGTTTAGAAAAAATGCAACATATATGATGTCTGAAGTATTACAATTTTTGCATTTTACAATTGCTCATTTTAAATAAATGTATTTGAATAATTATACTGTTTAGATTCGATTCTTTTGAATTTCTAAGGAAACACACTTCATAAACAAAGAGATATAAAATGCTTTTAAATGTCTTTCATTTGTATTCAAGCATGCAACTTAAAACCAATGCATACTAATATGTATATATGTATATAACGAAACGAAATTTTAAGTATTAGTTACTTTTTAGATTTTTTTTATATGAGGAAATCAAAAAATTTTCTTGTTTTTTTTTAAATTGTAAAAAGGTTCTGAATGTAAATTTATGAGAATTATACTATTAATTTTCGAGAATTACACTATTAAGTTATGAGATATATATTATACTATTGAGTTACTATTACTTCTAAAAAAACGTACTTCATAAACAAAGAGATATAAAATGCGTTTAAATGTCTTTTATTTGTATGCAAGCATACAACTTAAATCAATGTATACACTAATATACAATGAGTTCAAATTTGAACTGAAGGTACTTGAAGAAAGGGGAAATGGTATGGCATCAAAAAAGTTCCACCGATTTTTTCCGTCAAAAAACCGAAACAATCGAGCACATTGAACACTACAGTTGTTTTAATGTGCAACTCATGCCAAATATGTTGTCATTTCGATTCAAAGTATCACTGGCAGCCGAATTCACTTTCTTTAAGCCACTTACAGCGCCATCCATTAATACATTTTGAAATTCTTTTTGATGCCGTACCTTTTCCCTCTTCTCCAAGTATCTTCAGTTCAAATTTGAACTCATTGTGAAGAATGGTTCTTTTTTTACAGCATTTTGACAGTGGGACTTTAATTGTAATCACCCTGTATTTTACATATCCACATTCCCTGTTTTTTCACCCTGCATAATACATGTATATAGGAAAAAAATTTTTATTAAACGTAGATTATATTGATATTTTAAGGCATTAAATTTATATTTCCAAAGAAATTATACTTTTTTATATGAGGAGAATACGATTTTTTTCATGTTTTTTTTTTTTTTTTTTTTAAATTGATAAAAGATTCTTGGATGAATAGTTATAAGAAGTTGAATGTCTTTAAAAAATCAAAAGATGTCTTCTTTATTTGAGAAACTCTGATTTATAATACTCTTAAACTACTTTTTTTCTTGCGGAAAATGGTATATTGTAAAAATGATATGACATAACATATTTCATCTTAGTAACTTATAAAAGATAATATCTTTCTTTATTTATCGAAAACAAATGAAGCGATTATGGGTGAATAATCTGCTTACTAAGATACCGTACTTGTTTATCAATTACAGTTTTTTTGGTAACACGTAATACTTTTCATTTCCCTTTAACAGGCAAAGTAAGATGTTTCATAGTTAAATTAATATCTGATTTTTCTACCTTTTATTTCTGTTATAAAAAAAGTTTTGGTTTTGATATGGAATTTGCATTCTTATTATTTTAAGAATTTTGAAACCTACTTTCAATAGCAAGTTGCCGCTGTGATCAACCGGAAATGTGTAGTAGAATATTCAGATGCCATGCTCTTTGATAATTTTCAGGCTTATTTATATGTATAGATATTATTTTTTTATAATGTGATTTTATTATTGATTGATTAATGTCTTATTATTCACTAAAATTACCATTTGGATTTACTTTCTTATTTATATATTTATTTATATTTATTTATTTTTTTTTGTTTATTTCAGAATGAAAAATTTTTTGAATGGCATGTTGATTCTTGTAAATGTTGAGCATATTTAGCAGATCAATTTTTATGATAACTGTATATAATAATTGTAATCATTTCCCTCTTTAATTTAATTCTAATTTTTTACTTTCTTTTCATTTTCCTCTTTTTACAATTTTGATTTATATTTTTTAAATAAAACTTTAGAACATATTTTATGCTGTTTACGGATGTTCAACAACATCAGGTTATATTTGCTATTTTGTAATAAAATAGATAAGGTTGCTATAACAATTTTTTTCTAATTAATTTTCTACTATAATAATTTTTCTAATTAATTTTCTACTATAATAATTTTTTCTAATTAATTTTTTACCATAATAATTTTAATTTATTTTTTTCTGTTATAATATTTTTTTTATTAATTAATTTTCTACTGTGATATAAATTTTTAAATATTTTTTTCTGCTGTAATAATTTTTTTCAAATTTTTTTACTATAATAATTTTTATTTATTTTCTACTACAATAATTTTTCCTAATTAATTTTTTAATATAATAATCTTTATTTATTTTTTTTCTGATATAATAATTTTTTCTAACTAAATTTCTACTATAATAATTTATATATATATATATATTTTTTTTCTGCTGTGATTATTTTTTCTAATTAATTTCTACTATAATAATTTTTATTTATCTTTTATTCTAATTAATTTTCTGCTGTAATAATTTTTATTTATTTTTTATGCTATAATATTTTTTATTCTAATTAATTTTCTACTATAATATTTTTTATTTATTTTTTCGGCTATAATAATTTTTTTTCTAATTTTAGTCGTGCACTCTTCTTGCTATTCTAATTAATTTTCTACTATAATAATTTTAATCTATTTTTTTCTGCTATAATAATTTTTTTCTAATTAATTTTCTAGTATAATAATTTATATTTTTTTCTGCTATAAAATTTTTTTTCTAATTAATTTTCTAGTGCAATAATATATGTTTTTTTTTTTTTTCTTCTATAATATTTTTTCTAATTATTTTTCTACTATTAATATTTTTTTTCTAATTAATTTTCTACTATGATAATCTTTTTCTAATTAATTTTCTTCTACAATAAGTTTTATTTATTTTATTTTATTTTTCTGTTTTCATAATTTTTTGTTCTAATTTTAGGCATGCACTTTTCTTTCTGGAGATTCTCAAGTCTTCCACTTTTGTCGAAGTCTGCGTTTTTGTACCATGAACCTCTTCAGTGTGAAAAGACCAGACACCAATCCTACAGGTATTTTAAGCGATATGCAGGTTAAAGACCGCTGTGTAAATTTCTGTTTCGCACGTTTCCGTTGTCTAAAACCACAGATGCGTGAATTACTCTTATTTGGACCACAGATTTCTCTCCAGACTTTCCAGACATATCTGCGACGTATTATTTGGGGACCCCATCTTCTTATTGTCGAGCATTAACTGCGACCACAATATGCTGCTACGTCTCATTCTCTTTTGATCTTTTTTATTTTTCATCAAAAAAAAAAAAATGTCCAGGCTCTTTCTCTGAGGTGTTGATCGCACGCACATAGGAAATTGTCCGCAGATCTTTGGCGAAGATAAGTTTGGCGATGTCTGCCGGACCGTGTCGCCAAAACGTGACAAAAACGACACCTTCTGAAACGTGAAATCCGAACCCGAGAAAAGGGGTGTTCGGAGGGGGTGGAATAAAAATGGAAAAAATATAAAGTGATGTTCACGCATCGGTACATCCGGATGTTGTGCAAGGTTTCGTCGTCAATGAACACTGAAATTTGTTGCTCGTCACGTATTTCGCCAGAAAGATTTCTTTCTTTCTTTCCGAGGGAACTCTATGGGAAAAAAAATTATAAGTTTGAGATATGAATTTAAGTTGGCGCGAAAGAAGGTGTGTGTGTGTGGAAGAAAAGATAAGGCGCGGCGATTCATCTGGGATGGAATAGTAATTTAAGGAAGGCAGCAGACCGTTCAGATTATGAATGTTCGTTATCAAGGGAGTCAAGTGCACAAGCTCGTTTTCTTCGTTTTCCCCAGTAAATTACAAGTTGCATGAACATGAAGTAGCCGTTCAGTTTTGTCGCAAACATAGTTTGAGGTTAAAAAACTCGTCATTGAAAAACATAATAAAAAGTAATCACAGTAGTTCATCACTGTAGTATTAAACTTTAATGATTGACTACTGTAGCATTATAAATGAGGCTATATTATTTTTATAATTAAGTAAAAGTGAAGTATACAATTATTTTATAATCATTTTTATAGAAGATATATTTAAAATATATAGGAAGTATTTTTAAATCGTCAAAAGGAATGCATTTAATATAAATAATTCCTCCATTAATTTGGTACCTAAGCTTTGAACAAAGATTTATCGAGTACTTCAATGTAGTCGTCAACTATTTGGAGATCTTCTTCAATGGTTCCACAGCCCCATGTTGGGCCAAGGCCTTCTGCGTATTAACAGATTTCGAGACAGGAGATAGTTATAGACTTTTTACGGAGTAGGGTTGTCACCCTACACCTAACAGATATATTAGACCGGGATCTGCAGTTTAAAGTGGATTCCGAACCACTACAAACAACTATGGTTCCGCCGGGACTCGTCTAGGCCTGTGGCACCGAGCGTCAGAGTGCTAGCTATTCAGCTATCAGGCCCCATTAAGAACTCACAGTACATATTAAATTTTATGTTGTAGGGCTGCCAGCCGTACACCCAATGATATACAGTTATATTAGACCAGGACCTACAGTTTAAAGTGGATTACTGACCACTGCAAACATCCATGCCACCGCCAGGACTCTAGCTCAAAATCTATGGCACGGAGCGCTAGTCACTCGGTCATCAGGCCCCCATCTATGGCAGAATAAAAAGGCTGCAAAAATGGTCTGAATGATTTTTTGGGGGAGGAAGTGGAATGTATACAGAATTCTCTAAAACTTCACAACGAAGAATCAGTTAAGTTTCCTTGTCCATTCTGCAATATGGAGTCTAGCATTTTCATGTATCAAGTCCTCTGGTCAAGATATTTTACTACATATAGCGAATTTTAATTAACCTACAGATTTGTTTGCCGCAGTTGATGTTCATACAATCAGAAGTATAAATTTAACCCTGATGAAACTTTTCGTCTTTGCAATTTTTGCAGCATAGTGTCTAGCATCGTCATCAAACACGTTATGATCTAGAAGTACTTTGGTTCATGGTACTTTGTTAATGATTAAAATCAAGGTACTTTGTTATAAATGGAGGTTTTTGATTTATTTAACGAATTCAATTGCTATAACTTATATAATTAGCAGTAAATGCTTAACTCTTCCAACTGCTCTGTTTTAAATTTTTTGCATGCTAACTTTTATGGTGCTAATGGTTTATGGTTTATGGTGTTATGGTTTTGATGCTAATTATTATCTATGCAGTGGCATAGATAATAATTAGCATCAAAATTGTTGCATTTGTGTCACATTAACGAATATTCATATATGTTTTGATATAGTATTTTCTTACAGAAATTAACCTTTGGATGCATGTATTTTTGCAGCACTTTTTCTTGATGAAATTCATATTGAATGCAGTACAAAATAAATACTTTTTCACCGGCCATCTTTCATTTGGCAACATCAAAGAACATTTCCTGAATAGCGAACTTTTATTACTCTGGAGTAATTCAATTATCACATACTAATTTGTCTGAGCTAAATAAAAATAATAATATAATAGCAAGACAAATTATAATCCAATTTTTAGTGTAAATTGCAGAAAAAAGCACATTTAATATCTGTACTCTGAATCCATAATCGTTCGTCGTATTACTCGAAGTTTAAGATTCATTTGCGTTGTAATAAACATCAAAGCATGCATAAGACTTCCTATAAATGACATTATTGTTCCAGAAAGAATGTTATAAATCTTTTTTAGTAAATATGTATGCTATAATCTCCATGTGTTTTAGATATTTAATATTAATGGAATCATCTCCTCAAATCAGTGCATTTCGTTTATTATGGTATTTCTCTGCCTTCTAGGTGTTATGTTTTTTTATAACTAATCTTCTTTAAATTGTCACAATTATTGTCAGTTTGAGGGTTTGGTTTGTCTCTCTACGGTCATTTTGTTCATACTTTAGGCTAATTATAGCGGGATTCCGAACCACTGACAAACATCCATGATGCAGCCAGGATTTGAACTTGAAGCCGTACTTTATGTACGTTATAGACAGAGTACGTATTTGTCAATCTACGGTCATTTAGTGCACATCTTTAGGCTAATTAGACCGGGGTTCCGAACCACTGACAAAGATCTCAGGCAGCTCCTGATTCTAGAAGATGGAGAAAAAAATATCCCCTTTGAGACCAAGATCGAGGAGGTTCGTTCAGAATATCATAGTTTCAAAATCTGTGTATCTGGGTTCAGTGTAGCAGGCCTCCCATGATTCAACTTGCGCAAGCGCTTGTCAATTTGTCAGTTTAAGGGATTCTAAATACAGAATTTTTTCTTTTTATTGTTTTATTTCTTGAACAAACAGTTATATTTTGCATAAACTCGAGCACTTCCTGTGGGATAAGTAATTGAATGATCAACCTGAAAAATTTGTACCAGGTGTTTTGTAAAAAAATCCATTGAGCATACAGGCATTTGCCAAAGGCCACTTCGTTTTTAAAATCATACGTGTGCATTGTTGCAAAAAAGCTGAAAAATTGGTTTCCAGCGGATAATAAAATCTCGCGCTGTAGAACGCAAACCAATGGAAGCCTGAGTGAGCAGGACTTCCGACTGAATGGCATTATAAGGCAAGAGTTATTTTAGTGTCTATTTTAATATCTGGTTCATGTCCGAGTTAAAATAAATTCTATCGTGAATTGAAGACTTGAATGACCAGAGTTTCCCCATTCTTCTATTGGTTGAAAATTCAACGTTCCGTAAATCAGTTTCGATTCCAATTGGTTGAAAAATCATCTTTCTGGAGACGAAGATGACTGAGAAGTTGAATGCAATTTAAGTTATCAGCGGTATAAGAATGTATTTTGATTGGTTGGTGTTCTACTCCTTTCCGATGGAAACACAACTTTAACGCACACTGCTAGCATTAAACTATATTGTTCCACCATTGTTGTAAAAATCCAAGTTTTCTATTGGTCTATATTTCTATCGCAATATCCAGGCGATTATATTGCGATTCTTGGATATCTCCTACAATACCCGAGAATTCTATAACAATATCCAATCCAAGAACTCTCTCTCATTCTTTCTGTAGGAACTCAGATTTAATAACGTGGTACGAGTAATCTATTGTGCGTCGACAGTGGGCCCGGTTACTGGAAGGAAATGGAAAAATTGCGTGTGGGTTTCGAAGCTGCAGATGGCTAACTATAAACCATATTTAGACACGGCTTGTCACGTTATGATTGATTTAGTAAATATTTTCTTTCTTGACATTCTGCATGACAACTTACTTCTGTTGTGAGAAAAATCACAAGAGATAGTGAACATGTTTTCCAAAGCATGTTTCCGCCGTAAAAGACATTGATGGAATTTCAAAAACAATGCAAGTTATAGATAAATATATATACCATGTTGGATAAGTAACTTTAATTTTTGTTGTTTGTGTCATTTTCTACTTAATATTAATATTTGTAAAATGAAAAATTCTATGAGAGTTTAGTATTGTAATTATTTATGTTTATCGATGTATATAGAATTATTAAGTATGTTAAATTAATAAGTCGCTTAAAAATCATTATCAATATGATAAATAATTGTAATAAAAATAAGATAAGGGATGACAAAATAGAGAAGACAATTTTTTTTCTAAAGTTTATTTTTATTGATTTGGAAGCCATAGAAGAACCATATGTTCTTCTTCTTCATCAGCCCCATGGTGCGCCAAGGCAGTCTGACTACTGGCAGATTTCTAGACATGAGATGTTTTTATAGGGAAGGGTTGTCTTCCCTACGCACAACAGTTATATTAGACCAGGGACTACCGTTTAAAGTGGATTCTGAGCCACTACATACAATCATGGCACTGCTAGAATTCGAATCTGAGACCTATGGCGCCGAGCCCCAGTGCTCTAGTCACTCGGCCATACTGAAGTTTTATTAACCTTGTTTTGAGGCATGTGTCCATACTTGTCCGTATTGTAACTATGTGCCAATGCCAATGCTATTTGTACAATATCCTCCCTTTAATCTATTAGCTACCCATGATCATTAATCTTGTCTTGAAACACTTGTTCATAACTTGTGTTTTGAACACTTGTTGCCCTATGTGCCAATGATATTTGCAAATTATCTACCTTTTAATCTATAGCTACCCATGATCATTAATCTTGTCCTAGAAATATTATATTTTGTGGGCAAAATGACCACGAATACTAAAGTTTGTTGACCTTATTTTGAAGCACGTGCCCATACTTATCCTTGTTGCGACAATACTATTTGTAAATTATCCTTCCTTTAATCTACTGTCTACCCATGATCACTAATTTTGCCCTAGAAATGTTCTATCTGAAGGACAAAATGACTTAGGAATATTGAAGTCTTGTTAACCATATTTTGAGGCACGCGTCTATACTTTTCCGTATTGCGATTATGTGTCATTACTATTTGTAAATTATCCTCCCTTAAATCTACTAGCTACCCATGGTCACTAATCTTGTCCTAGAAATGTTCCATTTGGTGGACAAAAGGACCCACGAATACTGAAGTCTTGTTAACCTTATTTTGAAACACTTGTCCATAACTTGTGTTTTGAACACTTGTTGCGACAATGGGCCAATGCTATTTGTAAATTATCCTCTTTTAAATCTACTATCTACCCATAATAATTATTCTTGTCCTAGAAATATTATATTTTGCGGGCAAAATAACCCACGAATACTAAAGTTTGTTAACCTTATTTTGAGGCACGTGTCCATACTTATCCGTGTTGCGACTATGTACCAATGCTATTTGTATATTATCCTCCCTTAAATCTACTAGCCACCCAGGATAATTAATCTTGTCTAGAATTTTTCCAGGACAAAACAATTCACCAACTCCTCTAAACTTTATTTTGATGTAATATCCATATTATCGATATTGCGAATATAATGGTTCCTCTTGATCTTTTTTGAATAACTCCTGTCAACCAGTGCAAATGACCACAAATTGCTCCGCAGATTTCTGCAATCTGCCATTTTTATCTCCCACATCTTGAGAGACACTTTGACGGATCATTCAGTCCAAGCAGCAATCTCCACCAAGTGCGCTGCTGTCTAACGCGAGATCTGTTACTGCAGCACCGTTACAAGACAGCCGGTTGGCGAACTGACTTTCCGTGAGGCTTGGCTACTCTCTGATTCACTTCTTAATAAGCCTTTTCCGATTCAGTAGCGCGAAACGGTGCCAATTCCGCATGTGGATCACGTGCGGCAACCTGTCTTTGACGGCACTGAATTGTATCAATCAGCTTGCAGAGGGTTACAGAAGCGTCGGGTAATGATGAACAAGACGATGAGAGTCGATTGTTTACCCTTCCAGGTAGTTAATAGTCGTGACTGAAATAACAAATCTCTAAGAATGGTTTTCCTGTCAGCTTTTCTTATTGGGGAAAATCGGAAAAAAATTGTGTTGGGACCTTTTTTAAACAAAAACCTGTGAATCTCATCGATTTATTGCTATGATTTAGGAGATTTATTGGTAAATATGATGCGGAACACATTTAATGGATACTTACTATATTTTGAAAAAGAGCATGTGCACGTTATCTATTTATAGTCTGGATTTTTGGAATTATTAGATTTTGTTGTGGATGTTAGATATGTTGTAAGTATTATTATGAAATATTAGGTAATGAAAGGACGACAGTTTTTCGACTTTTTTCGATTATGAATCATATTGTTGAAAGTTTTGGAGATAAGTTGGCCGGCTTATAATCTGTCTTTGACGGCACTAAATGGCATCAGTGAGCTTGTAAGCATACAAAAGTGTCCGGTAATGATAAACAAAACGAAGAAAGTGAATTGTTTATCCTACGAGGTAGTTAATAGTCGTGACTGAAATAACAAATCTACGAATGGCTTCCCTGTCAATTTTTCTTATTGGGGAAAATCGGAAAAAAATTGTGTTGGGACCTGTTGAAACAAAAACGAAACTTATCGATTTATTGCTATAATTTAGGAGATTTATTGGTAAATTTGAAGTGGAACGCATTTATTTGAAATATTACAGGTTACTATATTTTGAAATAAACACTTGTGAACGTTATCTATTTAAAATCGGAATTTTTGCTATTATTAGATCGTGTTGTGGATGTTAGATATGTTGGGAGTTTTGTTGTGAAATGTTATGTAAAATTAAGATAGCAGTTTTTCGACTTATAAATTTATGAATCATATTGTTGAAAGTTTTATAGAGAAAAACCGGCAGGCTTATAATCTGTCTTTGGTGGCTCTAAATTACGTCAGTGAGCTTGTAAGAATACAAAAGTGTCCGGTTATGATGAACAAGACGAAGAGAGCGGATTGCTTACCCTTCCAGGTAGTTAATAGTCGTGACTGAAATAACAAATCTCTAAGAATGGTCTTCCTGTCAGTTTTTTCTTATTAGGTAAAATCGGAAAAAAAATTATGTTGGGACCTTTTGTAACAAAAACCTGTGAATCTCATCGATTTATTGCTATGACTTAGGAGATTTATTGGGAAATATGATGCGGAACACATGCTTACTATATTTTGAAAAAGAGCACGTGCACGTTATCTATTTATAGTTTGGATTTTTGCCATTATTAGATTTTGTTGTGGATGTTAGATATGTTGTAAGTATTATTATGAAATATTAGGTAATGAAAGGACGACAATTTTTCGACTTTTTTCGATTATGAATCATATTGTTGAAAGTTTTGGAGATAAGTTGGCACGGCTTATAATCTGTCTTTCATGGCACTAAATGGCATCAGTAGCTTGTAAGCATACAAAAGTGTCCTGTAATGATAAACAAGACGAAGAGAGTGGATTGTTTACCCTTCCAGGTATTTAATAGTCGTGACTGAAATAACAAATCCGAGAATGGTTTTCCTGTCAGTTTTTCTTATTGGGGAAAATCGGAAAAAATTATGTTGGGACCTTTTGAAACAAATACGAAACTTATTGATTTATTGCTATAATTTAAGAGATTTATTGGTAAATTTGAAGTGGAACGCATTTATTTGAAATATTGCAGGTTACTATATTTTGAAATAAGAACTTGTGAACGTTATCTATTTATAATCGGGATTTTTGCTACTATTAGATCATGTTGTGGATGTTAGATATGTTGGAAATTTTATTGCGAAATATTATGTAAAATTAAGATAGCAGTTTTTCGACTTATAAATTTATAAATCATATTGTTGAAAGTTTTATAGAGAAAAACCGGCAGGCTTATAATCTGTCTTTGGTAGCACTAAATTGCATCAGTGAGCTTGTAAGCATACAAAAGTGTCCGGTAATGATAAACAAGACGAAGAGAGTGGATTGTTTACCCTTCCAGGTAGTTAATAATCGTGACTGAAATAACAAATCCGAGAATGGTTTTCCTGTCAGTTTTTCTTATTGGGGAAAATCGGAAATAATTCTGTTGGGACCTTTTGAAACAAAAACCTGTGAATCCTATCGATTTATTGCTATGATTTAGGAGATTTATTGGTAAATATGATGCGGAACACATGCTTACTATATTTTGAAAAGAGCATGTGAACGCTATCTATTTGTAGTCTGGATTTTAGCCATTATTAGATCTTGTTGTGGATGTTAGATATGTTGGAAATTTTATTATGAAATATTATCTAATGAAAAGACAACAGTTTTTCAACTTAGAAACTTATGAATAATATTGTTGAAAGTTTTGGAGATAAATCAGCAAGCTGCTGTATAGCCTGCCTTTGATGGCACTAAATTGCATCAGTAAGCTAGTATGAATACATAAGCGTCCTGTAATGGTGAATAAGACAAGAGTAGGTTATTTACTCTTCGAGGTAGTTAATAGTCGTGACTGAAATGTTAACTCTACAGAGTGGTTTCCATGCCATTTCTCTTATTAGGGAAAATCAGAAAAGATTCTGTTGGGACCTTTGGAAACAAAATCCTGTGAATCCTATCGATTTATTGATATGATTTATTGGTAGATTTAAAGTAGTAGATTTAAAGATAGATTTAAAGTACTGTAAAAAGATACAGTATTTCGAAATAAAATAAAATCTGTAAACGGTTTCAATTTATAATCCTCATTTTTGAGACCTGTTAAAAGTCTTATTTATTCATTTATTTTGTGAAAGATTATGTAAAAACTAAAGGCGGGTTGAAGCTGTGTTGCGCGCCAAAGGTGGGCCAACTCGTTATTGACAGGTGGTCATAATGTTTTGGCTCTTGAGTGTTTGAGTGTACAAACCTACCTACATATACACACACAAACAAACACACACACACACTATATATATATATATATTGTAATTTTCTGTATTATCAATGTATTATTACCTTAAAATCTTAGAATTTTGATGCTGATTAAAAAATCAGGCTGCGAACTTTTTTCTCATAAGTTTCATCAAAATTAATTCACTATGACCACACCTTAAAAATGTTTTTCTTACAACTAATAATAATATTAAGGTTTTAAATGAAGTCATAGATAAGAATCAAAAACGGTTAGCAGAAATCCAAATAATCAATGAACTGTGGTATCGATCAAGATTTTCATCTCGCTCTAGCAAATATGAAGTTACAAATTGCCGATAAAATGTTATTTTATTCATTTTTATCATTGTAACTTTTATTGGATGGTTTGATGGTTCAGTAAAGTGTAAACCCGAAACTTCTCGATCCGAGAATTCTAGCAACATCAGCGCATAAACTATGTATTGACGTTTACTTTATTATATAAGATACTATTGTGCCCAAAAAGGAAGACCAATTTTTTTTTTTTCAGAAACTCTTCATTTATTCTTCCAAATTTATTTCATCGTCTTCAAAGTAATCCCTCCAGACACAATACACTTATGCCAACTTTTCTTCCAATCCTCAATACCTGCTAAAAAGTCATCGGCAGGGATGGCCGTGCGCTGCAAAGCGCACCATGAATCCCTCAATCGGTCAAAATCGACCAAAATCAGAATCGACTCAAAACGGTGTCCCCGGAGTGGTCTTTTGAGTTTAGGGAATAGCCAGAAGTCGCGCGGTGTGAATACGGTGGTTAGGGAACAATATGGATTTCATTTTTGGCGCAGTGGGAGCAATGCAGTGTGAGATGGCGCATTCAGTGTTTTCGGTACCCATCGAGATTTGACGCGTTTGAGGCCCAAAATTGAATTGACCAATACTTTTGAAACTCCAGCATCATCATCAAGGCCTCTAATTGTAAATCGATGGTTTGCAAGCACCAGATCTTTAATTTTTTGGACGTGAGCTTCGGCGGTTGAGGTTGAGAGTCAACTAGTGGGCTCTTCGTCTTCAACAGGTTCTCTGCCTCCTTTGAACTGTTTTTACGACTTGTAAACATTTCTTTCCGATAAAGGAACGTTCACCGAATGCCTTCTGCCACATTATATATGTTTCCGCAAACAAAATCTAATGTAAGTTCTTTGCTCAATTAATTCAGACATTTCAAAAATCGCCGGAATCAGTTTTAGCGTCTCACAAAGTCAAAGCGTAACTCAAACACTAATGAATATTTTGACGTCAAATTTCACGCAGATGTTAGGGAGAGTGACAACAACCTAAAAAAGAAAATCAATTGAAATTCCATAATCCCTGGGAATTTAAATTGAAAATGGGTCTTACTTTTTGGACACAGTAGCATACAGAGATGAGATATATACGATATATATAAGATAGATGCAGGATATTGATCTTAACGCCCCAGCAGCAACAGTTCGTCTGGAAGATCAGGAAACTTACAAATTACTGAAAGGCTTACAAATTCCAACACTTTCGATATTTTTTAAATGTATTTCTGCGTTCTGATTTCCATTATCTTAAATTTTTTTTAATATATAATCGCATTAACAAAACGTTCTTTAAAACTAAGGCATTTTGTCAGTTTTTCTGCATGAATATAAAAGCAGAACTTTAGCGGGTTTGGTTTTTCGCTCAAATGAGGTGAAATGGGTGTATAGCATGATAATCCAAACCGAACCGAAAACTTCTGTGTCTGTGACATAGATAGAGATGATAAATCCATAAGTCGGAAAAATACCATCGTTGGAGTCAAAGAGGTCGCGTGTATATCTACCAGATGTCGCCTAAAAGAATGTTTATTTGAGATTGCGATGGCACGTACGGTTTCTGTGTTGAAGGCTTCTTATCTTGGTGATCCCCGGTTAGGGCTGAATCTGTTAAATTCGCACTCCTCTTTTGGAGAATCATCTCAGTCCAAAAATTATCAACACTTCAAAACAGCAAACAATTAATTTTTTAGATCCAAAGCCTTGTGTGCAGAGGTTGAAAATTTATGGCACAATTCTTTTTAGGAAATATCATGTCTTAATTAAAAGCAGAAATAAAACGAGATAAAAGTAGAAATTTTTTTTATCCGATTGGATTTTTCATAATTCAGTTTGTAACTGTGATTCCTTCTGCACCCTGTGGCGTACGGAAGAAATGTACAGTAGGTCTCGAGACCCTCACCTGAGAGGAAGTACAGTGCAACCGGTGCTGCAGCTTAGAAACGTTTAGTGCACAGGCTTCTGTTGAGAAACGTTTAGTTTGTAGTCTCTCATCCCGAGAGAAAATATATTTAGCACAACCCTGTGTATAACTTGACCTATAGACTCTCACCCGGAGAGGAAGTATATTTCGCGCATCCAACGCTCACCTGCTTAGAAGTGGAATCCTTCCACGAACCTTTAATTATATGTCTTTAAATGTGTTAAATATTGCCTGTAGTTAATTGTGTGCATCTGGTGTTTGTGTGCGTGTAAATGAAGTTGCGAGTTCTCAAACTTGTGTCTCAAGTCTCAACCCAGTCATACCTAGTTTCAATGCAGCTTTTCAACCCACAGCACAACAAGTTAACTTTTAGTTCATTGTCCATATACTGTATGTGCTTTACTCCGCTGGCTAGCACGCTGGCCTTTGGTACCGCGAGCTTCAGGTTCGAATCCTGGCGATGGTATGGATGTTTGTTGTTTGGTATGTGCTTATTTAAAGACGAATCTCAAAGACCACTTAACATTATTAACGACTGGATGAATAACAATGATCTTAAAATAAATTATACCAAAAGTAACTTTATTATCCTTGCAAACAAAAAATTTACCCATATTCCATCTATAAAAATAAATAATAATAAAATTAACTACACTAAAGAACTAAGGTATCTGGGACTTATCTTGGATACCAAACTCTCTTGGGGCCCGCATTTAGACTATACCAAAGACAAAGTTATTAATGTTCAACATAAACTCAATAGATTCGGAAGGGCTACTTGGGGCCTTAAGCCCACTGTAAAAAAAGAAATTTATGAAAAATCAATTGAAAAAATAATAATATATGGATACCAAATCTGGTTTAAAAATTCGGTAAAACAAAATATTAGATTAAAACAGATACAAAGGATTTCACTTCTTAACATTACTAAATCCTATAAAACAGTTTCCACAGATGCACTTAATGTTCTGGCGGGAGTTATCCCCATTGATATAAAGCTAAAAAGTTTAATTAAACTCTATCAAATTACTGAAAATAACGAAATTGTGAACATAGATAATATCAGTATTACAAATAACCAAATAGATAACAATATAATTGACAATTATCCACCCTGGAATACTAATACAATTAAATGGAACCACTTTTCCAATAACTATATTAACACTATATTCACAGATGGCTCCAAGAGAGATGAAAAAACAGGATTTGCGATTGTAAATTTTAAGAACAATAATGAAATTTTTTATTCTAAAAAAAGAATTAGCAATTATGCTACTGTCTTCACTGCAGAACTGTTGGCTATAAATGAAGCAATTGATTATATAATAGTAAATAACTTCCCCAATACAATAATAGTTTCTGATTCAAGATCGGTCCTGGATGCCTTAGGTAATGCTAACAACCAAGATACTAACATCCATAAATTAAAAGAAAAAATTTCATCTTTTAAAGGCAACATTAATTTTGAATGGATCAAGGCCCACGAGGGATTTGCCGGAAATGAAATAGCTGATCGTTATGCAAAGGAAGCCACCCTGAATGACAATATTGACCACTATGTTAAATACTCTAAAATTCAAATTAAGAATAAAATTAAAAAAGAGATTAGAAAGGAGTGGCAAATTTCTTGGAATAATTCTATGAAGGCAAGAGATCTTTACCTTATTTTTCCAAAGATTAACATTAAGAGAGTCTGTGAGGACTTCCTATTGAACCAAATTTTAACTACTCACGGAGCCTTGGCGTCTTACCAACACAGATTCTTCGGGAAACCGGAGATCTGTTGTTGCGGGGACGCCAAGGAAGATAGACACCATTTGATTTCCAATTGCAAGAAGTGGCATGAAGCAAGAAAGAGGGAGTTCCCCACAGATTATCACAATATCTCTATTAGAACCTTACTTCATAACAATAGATCTAGAACCCTAATTAGAAGAATGGTTGAGGAGAACTTCATGGAAATTATGAACAATCTGGAGGGGTAGGAATGTTCTCCCGGTTTGGACTTTGTTGTCTTTCGCTCCTCTCTGATATGCCTGTTTTTATCTTCCCGGTTTTTAATTTCTTGCTTTTAGCCCTGTTTTTAGCTTCTTCTTTTAGCTCAGTTTTTACTTCCTGATTTTATCTTTTCTGATTTTAGCTCCTGTTTTTAATTCTGTCTTTTAGTTTTTGGTTTAAAAAAAAAAAAAGATTTCTCTCTCCTGTGTTCCTGTTCTCCAGTTATTGTTTATCCTTTTCAAAAAAAAAAAAAAAAAGAAGAAAAGGGAAGGAAGGAAGGGAAGGAAAGAAAGGAGGAGAGGTGGAGGAGAGAAGTAGAACATTGAGAAAGGAAGACTTGGCAGTTGCAGGAATGAATATTGTGAAGGGAAGAAATTCCCTAATATTATCTTGCTATGTAATTATTGATACTTAAAAAAAAAAAAAAAAAAAAAAAAAGTTGGCGCAGCCCTCTCCCTCCAGTTTCAGTGGACAGTCGATTTTGATCGCTTTTATTGTGAATGTTTTTAGCTCTTCTTGCGACTCTCGACCCAGTTCTTTGACTCTGATTAAATGGATCCAGTTTTTGCATCTTATTAGTAAGCACATGGTCTTAGATCAAGTGTCAAAAAGAAAAACTCTCTCTGTACAAAGCAATTGGGATTCTATGTACTTAATATCAGAGCAGGTTGCTGTCGCGCGGCCGGTCTGAGGAACCCGAGTGCCTGAGGGCGGTGCGGATCTATTCTTTTGAACTTTTAGTTCATTGTCCATGTACTGTATGTGCTTTACTCCGCTGGCTAGCACGCTGGCCTTTGGTACCGCGAGCTTCAGGTTCGAATCCTGGCGATGGTATGGATGTTTGTTGTTGGTTCGAAATCCACATTAAACTGCAGATTCCGGTCTAATTAACCTAAAGTGTACATAAAATGACCGTAGAGACACAAATTAAATCTATAGTTCTTGAGATCTTTTTATATCATGTCTAGTATAGAAGTTGCACATGTTAACTTATTGATTATCGCATCAAATACAGCTGCTTAATATAAAGATAAAATAACTTTATTTGTTTGATGTAACTTAAAAGTTATTATCATATTTTCTTTTTTATTTAAAACAAAGTTTTGAAACCCAAATACATCACAAACTCGAACCTTTTTATAACACAAAAGCACTGAAAACTTACACACTTTCGTTGTTTTACATAAAATACATACACATACATAACAAACACATATTACATTATGTTTTTCTGAGTTTACTTGTTTGTGGATTTCGTCAGAAAGCTAATCAAGAAAAATTCTAAACAGACCGACAAGAATTTCAAACATTTGCTTCCACTTTAATTACATGCGAGAAAAAATTTCTATCGAATTACTAGTTTTACCCATTAGTAGCACTACTTAAATAATGCTCGACAAGCTACTGTGTGTTATTGGGTAGCATTCATCATTAAAGGTACAACAATATCATGTTTTTTAAGTAGGGAGTTTTTAACTCGTTTATAGCACGAAACCTTAACACTGCGATTAACTATGCATTGTAGTTTATTTTTGTAATGCCTGCTTTAAGCAGTTCAATTGCAATGACATAAAAAGGGAAAAATTGTTTGCGAAAATTTCTTAATAAGAACATGATAAAAAAAAACTTTAATCTGAATAAAAAGTTAGATTCATTAATACGACAGCTGCATAAAACTGTTATTTTATGCAACGAAAATTTAACTTTGTTATGAGAGTTGTTTGTATTCGAAAAAGTAAAGCAATAAAGAATTGGCAAGGTAGGTTTGATTTGTGAGTGAACTTAAAATAAAATAGAATAATTTTTGAAATACATATTTTAGAACAAAATCCTGAACTTTCTACAGGGGCCTGAATGGCCGAGTATCTAGCCCTCAGGCGCTTACAGGGGCCTGAATAGCCGAGTGTCTAGCGCTCTGGCTCTCGGTGACACAGGTTTCAGATTCGAGACGCGGTGGTGCCATAGACGTTTGTAGTGGTTCGAAATCTACTTTAAGCCGTAGGTATCGATCTCATATTATTGTAGAGCGTCACCGAGCATAGTCAGACTTCTTACCCACATAATTCCCAAACTGGGGAAATTTAGCTCTAGGCACAGCAGTGTGGTATGGTGTAGTGGTAGTAGTAGAACTCACTGCAGTACTTCATTATAATTAGGTTTCAACCAATAATCTTAAATTTCCAAAAATATAAACAAGCATAATCTCAAATTTAGATATCTTTCTTTTTTTCCCCTCCTAATTCTCTAATTTTGGAAGTCTAATGGCCAAGTGACTAGCGCTCTGGAGCCCAGTGCCCCAGGCTTCGAGTTGGAGTTCCCGCGTTGGCATGGGTGTTCGTCACTACAATCACCCAATACGGTTTGTCAAACTGTAGATCCCGGTCTAATATGAATGTTGGGCGTAAAACTTGCAAACCATCTCCTGTCTCGGAATCTGCCAGTAGGCAGACAACCTTAGCCCACTATGAGGCTGTTGTGTCAATAATGATGATAAAAAAGAAGAAATTTTCTAGTTTAAATTACTTTTGTCAAAATTTCTTACAATTCAAATAATATCTAATGACAACAATAATTTTCACATTTTAAAAATCTCTATTTATTTTTTAATTCCCTTCTTAAATAAAAAAAAAACTATTTTAATATTTTCTGTTTTAACAAACCACTTTATTTTTATTTAAACAGGTGATGACGAATATAATTAATTATTTGAAATATATTTTATAAGAACTGCTACATATTCATAAAACATTTTGAGTTATTATCATATCTATACTTATAAACAATTATTATTATAGTTTTAGTTAAATATTTTTCTAAAAATAAAATAAAATAGGTTACTATGAATTAAACTATTCATTTTTGAGTAGATCTGGAGTATAATATGCATATACCTCTAAGTGACCCAATGGAAAAGTGCACAATTAGCGCGCTGGTAACCTTAGATTCGAATCTACTGGTGCCGTCCGTTGCAATCATTGTATTCCTAAATGAAGAGACTCGATGGCGATTGAGAACAGTTGTATAAAAGCATCTCGTATCGGTTGTCAGACAGCTTGGTAGGAGTTTTCTGGCTTTTGTTCTACTCTATAGGTAATTAAACTCAAAAGTTCTCCTGGAAGGCAATGTCCTCCCTTTATCACCTGGTAAAGATATTCGGGTGCACATAATTGACGTGATATGAATTTCGTGGTATACTACTCCACACGCAGAAAACTATAACATACTATGAATATAGCAACACCCCACATTATGGCACCCATATATACCCCACTGGACCCATATATACCCACCTCTTCGAAAAGATCTGAGGTTTAAATCAGTTGGGAGCTTTTGTTACTGTCGTTACTTTCAGAGATTCGATAGCGATTGTGAAAAGGGGATGTCTCGTATCAACTGTCAGCTCATGGCGGAAGTTCTGTCTATTGCATGGCACGATTTTCTCTCATATGATATTCCATAATTCAATGACAGTTATCCTCTAAAAATCAACCCGGAAGACAATATCCTTCACTCATCACTAATCTGTGGGCTGTTCATATCATACATCAGTGAAACACTGATGTTCTGGACTGATGGGACAGACCCACATATGTTCACCCCAAAAGTAAATCAATGTTCGAATGAGTACCTTCATGAATTAGGATGTATTATAATTTTAAAGAATGGAAATCGAATTTAACGCATATCTACAAAACCAATAACAAGTAATATAAAAAAAAAATTAAGTCAATTCCTACTTTTTTTTCACTCTATTGCAGATAGTCCATTATAAATAATTTTCATTCATGTTTTAAGTTTATCTGGCGCCATCTATGAGTAGATACATGCAACATAAATCTAAAAAAAAAACTAAAATTAATGAATTAAATTTAATGAATGAATTAATATTTGAAAAAGTATTAACATCCAGTGTTATCCACTACAAAGTTAGAAAAGTTATCCACCACAAGTTAAAAAAATGTATTTGAACTTGAGTGGATGAATAAAAAGTATTTTATGAACGGTTGAAAATATTTTTTGTTAAAAGTATTTTTTGAACAAGATATATATAGGGAGAGTGTGAGCTAATAAGAGGAATTGAATAATTTACAAAACATCGTTTAGATATACAGTCCAGGACCAGGTATATACAATCCAGGTCCAGATATACAGCCCAGGTTCCACAAAGCACACTTTTCTTTCTTTCTACTTTTTTTTTAAAGCCTAATAGGTTGCCTGATTAGTTTGAGTGACAAGCTTCCGTCTCCCTTCCTCAATCAGTTCACTTCACTTCCTCCTCCCGCCGCTGCAAAAGACAAAACGAAAAGATCCTTTCCGCCAGCCGATGGCGTGCACCTTCTGGAGGGAGCACCGACAATTATTTCTGCCACACGGAGGATTCGTGCGCCCTTTTTCCATTGTCCGGACAACGACGTGTTAAGTCGGCCTAATCTGCTGCTGCCTAGCCTTTCGTCAGAGTTAAGCCGATTTGCTTGTTGCAGAGGGGGGTGTTCGGAGCGATCAGTAAGTTTCTCTGGTCAGGGGCAGAGTGTAGTAGCTTCGCAGAGCAGGTCATCGCGGCAGAAGATTTTTTTTTTTTTTGGAGGGGGGAAGGGGAGGTGATAATCCTTTCGGTGCCTTTCATGCGTATCCGTGTGAACTATTTTTATTGTTTTTATCCCTCTTAGTAGAAAGTCTTGAGTGATCTGTTAAATGGGTGAAATTGGAGACTTTGTCCCTTTTCTACAAAAACAACGTGCAAAAAATAAAAGACTTGAGTAGAAGAAATATTTTTGAAACATGTTTTTCTTTTGATATACAAACACTTGCGGTTTTGAAATAATGCTTATGCTGAAGTGCTTATTAATTCAACTCATACACAGAAATTGTTATAAATAATATTATTTAAATTATTATCATAATATCTTTATACTTCAGTTTTGCTGTTATTCTAACGCAGCTGGCAATACCGAGACAGTTAATCTTTATGCCATAAGCAAGGGTTAGACCATCAGGCCCCCATACTTCAGTTTTTAATCAAAACATTTTTGAGTTAAATATGTCTTAAAAATAATCGTTATAAAAATAAAAAGTTTGAGTTAAAGAGATATTTCTGAAACATGTTTTTCTTTTGATATACACTCATGCCCATAGATTAAGGATAATTCAGAATCACACAGAATTTGAACTCTAAAATAAAAATTTCACCTGTAGAATTATCACACACATCTTGAAGAAGAATATGCAAATTACAGGAAACCATCAGATGGCGCGGGTAGTACGTCACAATGACGAGAGTGTAAGAGAGGAGTATATAAGGAATGGTGGCAAAGAAGTAAAATTGTTCACAAGCGCTTTAAAGGCCGTTCAGTGCAATAACCGCATAGTTATGGCACAAAGGAAGCGTTTGGATGATTTTTTACGTGGTAGAATTATCGGACGACTGGAATGTGGACGTACCCAGCTGGAAGTATCCGAGGAACTTGGAGTCGCCCAGTCATCTCCAGGCTTTGGCAACGATTCCAAGATGATGGTAATGGGAGTAGATGTTACAGCACAGGTCGCCCCCGAGTTACAACGCCGAATAAGGACCGGTATTTAGCAGTTACTGCCAAAAGAAACAGACGGAGCACAGCATCAGACCTGTCTCGTCAGCTCTCTTCAGCTACCGGTACGACAGTTTCAAGGCAGACCGTGTACAGACGCTTAGGGCACATTGGTCTATATGCTCGTAGGCCTGTCAGATGTGTTCCACTTACCGCAACTCACTGTCGCCTGCGAATAACCTGGAGTAGAGAGCATGCATTGTGGACACCGCAACAGTGGTCTGGTGTGATGTTTTCCGACGAGTCCAGGTTTAATTTGCAGTCTGATTCTCGCCGGACTTTCATATGGAGAGCGCCAGGTACCCGTTACCACCCACCAAGAGAACACCATTGGTGGTTACGGTGGTGCAGGATGGCTCGTTTGTTGAGAAATTATTCGTGGTTCCAGAACAGACCTGCATGTTCAGAGTGTAACGATGACAGGATACATCTTATCGGGATGTCATTCTGGAACAACATGTACGTTTGTTTCGGGGTGCCATGGGTGCTGAATTTCTGTTTATGGATGACAACGCCCTTCCTCACCGTGCAAACAATGTAGACGAATGCCTTCAATTGGAGGATATCACCCGTATGGATTGGCCAGCATACTCACCGGACTTGAATCCAATAGAGCATGTGTAGGATATGCTTGGCCGACGAATTGCAGCGCGTCAACTCCCTCCCACCTGTCAACCGAAACTTCGGAGGGCATTGCTTGATTAGTGGTGTAATATATCAAGGCCGTTATCAATTCAGATCATTTTAGCACAACACGTGAGATTGCAAAGAATCTCAATGTATCGTATACATGCATTCAAAAAAAATTTTAATAGTTTGGCTTTGTCAAGAAACTCGACTTACGGATGTCTGATCAGCTTAAGGAAATTCATTTGACGCAACTCATTACCATCTGAAATTCGCTTTTGAAACGAAAGGAATTGATCCATTTTTGAAACGACTGATAACTGGCGACGAAAAGTGGATAGTTTATAACAGACTTAATCAAAAAAGATCGGGGATGATGCAGGAGGAACCAGCACAGTCGACACCAGAAACTAAGATTCTCCAAAAAAAAAAGATTGTGCTGCCAGTTTGGTGCAATTATAAAAGAATTCCGTACTTTGAACTTTCACCAAGAAACCAAACGATTAATTCAAACGTATAAGTACAACAATTCGCCAAATTGAGCGATGCAGTTTAAGAATGCCGCCAGAATTGGCAAATCGTAAGGATGTTTTTTTCCAGCATGATAATGTAAAAGCCCCACACAACTTTATCCACTGGTAAAAAAATTATTGGAACTAGGTTGGGATGTGTTCACCCTATAGCCTTGACCTATATGTGTGACCCTATATGACCTAGGATGTGTGACCCTATAGCCCTATGTCTACTCTATAGTCCTGGGACATCCACCCTATAGCTTACCTTGTGCCTTCAGATTAAAATTTATTTCGCTCCATGCAGAACTCTTTAAATAGTAAAATTTTTAATGACGCTGATGATGTAAAATCACATTTAATTAACTTTTTTCCTGGCAAAAAATAAGAAATTTTATGAACATGGAATTATGACACTGCCTGAAAGATGGCAAAAGGTCATTGACAAAAGCGGACGATACCAAATTAAATAAAACTATATTTTAAAACAAATATTGTGATTTTTCCTTCTTATTTAAAATCCGCAATCAGTTAGTTGACAACCCAATATAACAGCAATGAAATACAAAATATTATACATGGAATTAAAAATAAATCGGAAGTGAACAACGTTCCTAGAAATGCTCATTGCGTAAGTTAAAGTTGACTTTGAATTCAACGGAATTTTTTCAATCTAATCTATCGAGGTTCAAGTCACGGATTTTACAAATTGAATAAAAATAAGGCAGGGAAAGAATTCCTGTTCTCATCTTCCGTTATCTGAAATCTGGTTCTTTAGTACGTGACGTGTTTAAACATTTCCATTTTAAAGCTTTATTTAGCATTTTAAAAGTCCCGCTATTTTGATGAATTAATCTAGTTTTCAACTCTATAATGATAATGACTATTTAAAAGTAAATTGATTCAGAATAACTTAAACATTAAAATGCAGCTATTTTTTAATGAATTCTTTTAACGTTTAATGTGTATTACTATAAAAATTGTACCTATTTGAATTATTTTTTTATTTGTCATGAAATTAGAATCTAATTTCATTTAATTTTTTAAACATAAATTTAATTATGACTTTAATAAAGCACTTTATATTACTGAATTTCAATTTGATCAAATGTTATTTAAACATGATTTTAAATGTTTTATATTTTTAACATTTAACTCGTTTATGTTTTTATTTTCAACAAATATGTTTAACATTTTTATTATTTTAACAAATAACTTTTATATTTTTTAAACATATTTTTAAATGCTATGACGTGTGGCATCAAAACGAAAAATGAAACACGTTTTATTAATCACAAAATGAAATTTACTTTTGGTGAATAAAAAAAATTATTATTATTATTACTTTTTTTCCCTGACATATTTAAATAAGATTATCAAAAAAAATTAAGTAAAACTAAACTATATTAATTAATATATTCTCTGTAAGAATGTTTTTTTTTTTTTTTTTTAGTACAAAGTACAAGGGGACATTGGCACTAATTTTATTCATTGTTATACATTTATTATTCTAATACTGGTAGTTTGAAGAGGAATGCTTTGGTGCTCGGTGCCCCAGGTTTCGGGTTCGAGTCTCGACAGTACCATAGATGTCTGTATTGATTCGGAATCCACTTTAAAGCGTAGATCCCGGTCTAATGTGACTACTACTAGTATTACACCACACCACATCACTAGAACTAAGTTGCTCCTATACAGTTTGGTAATGATGTGGGTGAAAAATCTGACAGGACTCTGTGACGCTCTACAGTGATATGAGACCAGGGATGCAAGGCTGAAGTGGATTCCAAACCATTACAAACATCCATATCACCGTCAGGACTCGACCGGAACTCGAACTATGGCACCGGAAAAACTAGATACTAAACACTCGGACATTCAGGTCCCGGTCTAATATGACTGTAGAGCGTTGGGCGTAGGATTGACAACGAAGAATAATAATTTATTATTTGCCAAGGGTAATTTTTTTTTGTCAATGGTAAATCTGTTTACAATTAATTCCAATTTAAATTAATTCATATATGTATTACATAACTGATAATACTATGTATTGCTTATGTTAATTCCTTTATTAATTTCTTATATTTGCATATATTTTTACATTTTACTCTTCTGATGCTTTGTTTACTACTTATCTCTAAAAAAATAACGTTGCATTTTTGTGGTGGACAAGGAGATTTATTGATGACTTGAATAAAAGAAATATATTGCAATATCCCCAAATGTATACCATAATTACAAATGTACAATCATGATCACAGAATCAGAGTTTTAGTCAGTCTTCAAAGTTTGGTGAATAGGAGAATATTTTTTTTTAAAGAAGTACAATTACATCGCATTTTTTTTGATAAAAAAGGACAACAAAAGAGACGGTCATTATGACAAAATACGTATGTTTAGCGATTGTGAAAGCCCTCTTTATGCGGCCTTTCATGCCTTTCCGATTTTCACAATAACTACCAAAATCACACTCGTGCGCACTTAAGCGAAGTTGCTGGATAATTCACCAATTATCAAACTACGAGCTAGTTAATGTTTTTTAAACACGGAATGCAGTGAGGTTTCTCTCCGCCAAAGAGTGCTTGAAAGTAATTTTGGTTTCAACGCTTTATTACTGCAATGTAAATGAAGCATAAGACAGAGGGGAGGAGGGGTTTGGGGTGATAAAATCAGTGATTTCTCACGCAATCTCAGATTGCAACTCAAGATGCCAGGCAAGCAGACAGAAACCTACATCGTAAATTAGGTAGAAAAGTGTTATGAGTGTAATCTCATTTAAATCGAGATTCTAATCACAAGATTGGTTTATAGTATGTGATGAAAATGACCAAATTTCTGTTGAAGATGTAATTATATTTAAGAATGATTTTAATCACTGTTATATTTTTTAAACGGTTTCAATTTTATAGATATGAAATCTAATAGAACAAATTTAATAGTCTCGTAATAGTAATTATTACTTATCATTGAATGTTTTAATAAATTTTATTTATTATTATGTTAATTGTCGCATTTTTTTTTCTCACGGAAAGAGTTTTGGTATTTCATTCCCAGTAGAGAAGAATGTATATTCTTTGACAAGTACATAATAACAACCCATCACTCAAATTTGACAGCAGACAAGCAGGGTTGTGCATCTTTATATTACATGCAATTAGAGTATTGTACTAATGAGAACAACCTGTCACTTAAATATGATATGTTGTTCTGATTTAAGAATTACGATCGATTTAAGAATCGATCTGAAATCGATGTGATGTATAATGAGACTCATGAAGTTAGCGATATTTACAGGTTGAAATAACTACCTATTGAATATGGACTATGAGTTGTTCCATCTTTCGACCATGAGCTGAGAAATGTCTACTCCATGAGAAGTGAGGGAAGCTTCCCCTTCTTGACGGATACTCTTAAAGGGAGTGTTTTGGAGAAGAAGAGAGAGAGTTCTGAGACCAGTCGAATAGAAGTGTTGTTTTTCCTTTTTCTCTGAAATGATTGCATAGGCCAGAGATTCCGCCTGTTTTTCAAAGTGTTTTTTCAACCTCTTGTGGGTTTATCATGCCGTGTGATAATTAATGTCTGACGCAGACCATGCAATTAGATTCGACGGCTCGAGAACTCTGAAGAATCTCCAACCTTCATTATTTGTATATATATATATTACTTCTAAATAAAGATTAAAGTATTCCCATGAACCTGATAGTGGCCCTCTTCTGGAAGCCGTTGTAAGTCTAATATATATGAAGACATTACATGATTAATTCAACAAAATAACTAATTAAGTTAAAATGGTAATGTTTTTTTTTTTTTTAATGAGGCGCAACAAAAATATTTAATTTCTTTGATATTTATTGAATAATAACCCTAGCGGTATGCTATATAGCTCATTGGGTTTCTGAACCAAAGGATATTGATTTGGATACAGAACCAATAGCTTCCATGTCAATGTCTATATCAAATGAACTCTACAAATAGGCTGGCGTATGGAGGCTTGTTCAAAATTGCGGTGGCAAAATTTCAATCATATCATTCCCATGCTGTAAGAGGCATAATGATATAGAGTAGTATTAATTAGTAGAAATAATAAAAATCTAGCATTTTGAAATTCTTATAAAGGAACCCGCAACTTCGATGTGTTAACATTGGCCATTAAATGTCAAGTCATAATCATGTTGAACATGACTTGTATTTTGGCCTTTTCCCCCAACACACGACTCAGACTCATCAATTGCAGCTGATGATGTTCACTAATAAGGACTTCACCAGGTTTTAGTAGCCAGATGCTTCCCAAAAAGTTCAAAGTTCAAATATATAAAAATTTCAATCAACCTAATATATTTGATTCATCAATAGAACATATATCCATTAATCCAATATAATTAATTCATCAATAGAACATAAATCCATCAATTAAATATAATTTAATCATCAATAGAACACATATTCATTAATCCAATATAATTCATTCTAGAATAAAACATATATCCATCAATCAAATATAGTTGATTCATCAATAGAACATATATCCATTAATCCTATATAATTCATTCTCAATAAAACATATATCCATCAATCAAATATAATTGATTCATCAATAGAACATATATTCATTAATCCAATATCATTTATTCCTCAATAAAACATATATCCATCAATTAAATATAGTCTATTCATTAATTGAGCATATTAGAAAATAAATATATCAGTTAAATATAGTTGATTCATCAATAGAACATATTAAAACATATTTCCATGAATCGATAGAACATCAGTTGATACATCAAAAGAACAACAGATCCTTCATATATCTATATTATAAAAATTGATCTTACAAAATATGTTATTAAAGCGCAAATTATGTTTTATTTGTACAATTAATATTTAAGTAATGTATTCCATTTATAACAATAAGTAATAAAAGATCTCAAATACATATACAAATACAAATATGTTGTGCAATATTTAAGATGCATAATACTACTGTGTCAAAGGAGGCAGAGAGCGCGTTGAAGACGAAGAGCCCTCTGGTCGACCCTCTACCTCAACCGACGAAGTTCACGTCCAAAAAATTAAAGATTTGGTGCTTGCAAACGGTCGACTTACAATTAAAGACCTTGCTGATAATGTTGGAATTTCAAAAGGATCGGCCATATCCATTTTGGGCCTCAAACGCGTCAAATCTCGATTGGTACCGAAAACAGTGAATGCGTCAACTCACACTGCATTGATTCTTCTTGACTTTTTCGCCAAAAATGAATCCCATATCGTTCCATAACCACCGTATTCACACCGTGTGACTTCTAGCTATTCCCTAAACTCAAAAGACCACTTCGGGAACATCGTTTTGAGTCGATTGAAGAGATTCAACTTGAATCGGTGAGCGCTTTGAAGGCCATCCCTACCGATGACTTTTTAGCATGCATCGAGGATTGGAAAAAAAGTTGGCATAAGTGCACTGTGCCCGGAGGGGCTTACTTTGTAGGCGACGAAATAAATTTGGAAGAATAATTAAAGAATTTTTGAAAAAAAATAATTGGTCTTACTTTTTAGGCACAACAGTATACGATTAATTCGAATTCTCCTAAATGCTTAATGCTTTTATTTTTACATTAGCGTTTGCGTGTGAAAGCTTCTCACTCAATAGCCTACTTTTCCTTTCCCGGTTTCCGTATGCTGACATTATTTTCAATTTTGTCACTTGCGAGCCATTAAAGTGAATTGATAAAACGTTAACGAGAAAATGAGTTGTGATAAATTGAAATATAATCATTCCGAACACGTCAAGTATTTTCCTTAATCGTTTGAAACTCTCTATTTAATCTCAAAAATCGCTTAATGTCTTTTTCTTCAATGTGGTTTTAGTTTTAATTCACACAGTTTTATGCACACGTCAAAAGATTTGCGACCTCCAAAAAGATGTCTGGAGATTCGCTCTTAAGAAGAGATAACGAATCTCCTTTTATTTTTAAAATTCAAACTGAAACGCCGAGAATAAATGAACATTCTGTAAAATTTTCCAAATCTAGTTCTAGATTGAATTGAAGGTCGTTATGAATTCCAGTTGATATGATAATCAGTAAGATATGTATAAAAAGAAAGTATTGCATAACCTTTCTTGCTTCATGTAACTTTAATTTTAAAATTTCTTCTTCTAGATGAAGAAACAGGTGTGCAAGTAAATCTTTTAGCTGAGCATAATCCACGTTTTGCAATATTTGTTTTTAAGAATATCCTTTCGCAATAAAATTCAGAAGACAGAAAAATGACAGTGCGAAAAAATTTTTCATGTGTCTTCAAAAGGTTATTCTTCCTCCTTCAAATCGTTGCTAGAATCTCTATGATTTTTGCATTTGAAATCTTAATTTATACAAATATATTCATTATTTTAGCAATCATTATGTAAAGACTGTAATATATGTATTAGTTATTTGAACAATTCTTTAGCTTTGAATGTTTAAATGGTGTTAAAATTAAATATTTTTTAAAAAGTTAGAAATTAATAAAATTAAATATTTACATTTTTTCCCCTTAGGATTTTGCAAAGTATAATATTTTCTTCATTTTTTCAAAATTTCTGATTATGCAGTTTCACTTTTTTTCTATTATTTAACAAGTTATTCAATACAAAAAATTATATAAATTAATATAAATTATTTGAATATAAAAAAGTATCATCATAAAAAAAAAATCGACTATCTTCAACATTGTCGGCTATCATTAAAGGATTATTTGAGATCCAATAAAATTATATCAATAATTTAAGAAAAATAAAATCAAAAATTTCTCATAAAATTACAATCCAATTACTGAATCCATATATATATTTGGTTAGTTTAGAGTGTATGTAAAGATTTTAATTTCTGTAACATGCCCGATGTTTCATACATATAATTTATTTAGAATAGAAAATATATTAAATTTAAACAGAAATATTTACACTGCTCAAAGCAATTAAAAATAATGAAAATTTCTTATAAAATAACGCTGTAATCGAAATTAAAATAAAACATGAAAGAAAAAGATTAAAGGACCAATTTTTCATATGTTCAAATGTGAAAATATTTGCCGTGAAGCTTTATAGCGTTAACGAATGAATTTGGCTTTCAGCTTACTTAGAAAATGGTGAAAATTAAATTATTAGCATGAATTGACTAATTTACATTGATGAATTCAATTTCTGTACGAAGTTATTTAACTAAATGGACAACTTAGATTGTCATTAGAATATTATCTCTTAGAAGATTGCAAAACACAATTCATACTAATGGTGACCACGAGCATCCCAAAGCATGATGTCTGGGATCTGGAATCGTTTTTTGGAGACTTAAATTGCATGCTGAAGACCAAACCAATGTTGTAGACGAAAAACGATGGCAAATGAGGATTGACATTTAATGCTAAAGGATAGAAGAAACTGATATATAAATGCCATTCTTTCCAACACCATCATTGCTAGGTTAATGGCTATATGTATGTTCTTCGATCTATTCAGTGTTCGTCAATTTACCTAACAGAAAGTCCTCATGCTGTCTTGGGAGAGTAGACAGATGAGCATATCAATTGGAGGAGTTCCGTTTCTCAGTCATCCTGATTGCAGGCATATGTTCATCTTAAAACGTAGAACGTATTAGAACATGGGGCTTGAAACAATCTTGTATTTGTGTAAAAAAATATCACCATATTTGCAGGACAAGATGATGATTACCCTGGCCTATATCTCAATTAACAGCCGAAATGACCTTCATATAATTAGAAATGGATCTTTGAAGACTCAGAGTTGTATGAATGAGATTATATTTTCGTTGTAGTATTTATGCTACAACAATCAAAGGTGAATTCCTTTTAATGGATGATACGAGATGATAATTGCGAGGATTATAATACGATTGTGATTATTACTAGGATAATAATATGAGGACTTAAATTGATGATATGTTGATATCAAAAATCCACATTGTTTTAGAGACTTGTTTTAGTGACGATATATTTTTTTTTTCAATCTTGAGGGTTTTCCAATACACGGATTGCCTTTTTGTTTCTGGAAAAAATTAAAAAATCCTGCTTTCGTCATAAATTATTACTTCTTTTAGAAGATCGGGTTGACATCAATTTCCTCCAGCATGTCAGCCTTTAGTTATATACCCTGGTTTTTTTTGTTCTTGTGTGTAAACGTTAAGAACCATTTTGGTACAAACTTTTTCATGTCGAAATCCTCTCCAAAAGTTTCTACACAGTGTCAATGTCAATAGTGATAGTTTCATATATCATTCGGTTGGTTGTCAGTCTGCTTGAACAGTCTGGCCGATTTTGTTTTCAGATTATTGCTGGTTCTTAAAGTTGCCAGTCGCTCAGAACGTTCGTCATCTTCCACTTCCTCTCGAACTGCAGCGAACCTTTTGTGCCACCCAAACACTCACGTACGGGGCATACGGTCTTCTTCCATGCCTCAGTAAGCATCTGTTAACACTCCGTTGATGTTTTGTTCAGTCTCACCAAAACTTTCAAAATTCACACGCTGTTTAATTTTGGAACTTAATATTTTAAAGGCAAGGTAGGTGAAATTAATCATGACTAGCGACGCTCTAAGTGTTCGATAAGAATGAAGTCAGCCCTGCAGACTCAGACATGGTGAATCATCACCTCTTGGCTGCAGTTTCACTCTCTTTGCTTTAAAAGGTGGCTACAAAGCCAGTATCGTTACTTTATAGACAGATCCCTCAATTGCAGACCACATGGTACTAGGACGACGTCATTAATGAAGAAGGAATCATATGAATTATTTGTTCAGCATGTTCTCTGGACATGGTACTAACAGACATATTTGAGACATTCTGGGAAGACGAATTACTAGTCATCGTTCGCCTCCATAAAAGAATTCAAAGATAGTTTGAACCAGTAGCAAGAATGCACTAATCTCTCACTAATATCGTGTGATTAATATTGCTGTCTGTGGAAATGATACGAAGGGTTTATATGCATTTATAGAAAATAGGATATATTTTCAAAATATTCTGCAATACTCCCACATTTACTAGAGCACCCAAAACTGCCTGATTATATTTGTTGTGATTTATTTAAAAGTTATATCTTAATAAAATGCGTTGATTATGAATTATTCAGTAATTTAAAAAACAAATAGGAGCTGTCGAAAAAATCTAAAAGAGAAGAAAAGATGTTCTCTGAAACGTTAGAAAATAAAATAAATAAACAAAAAATAAATAGTAAAGATGAAACGTTTTGAAAAAAATTATCATAATAATAGCAGAATATAGGGCCTGATGGCAGAGTGACTAGTGCTCTGGAGGTCGATGCCACAGGTATCGTATTTGAGTCCCGGTGGTGCGAGGAATGTTTGTCACGGTTCGGAATCCACTTTAAACCATAGAACTCGATCTAATATGGCTGTTGGACGTAGGATTGGCAACCCCAATGAAAACATCTGTTGTCTCGAAATCTGCCACAAGGCAAACATAATGGTCTTACCATGAGGCTGTTCTGCCAGTGAAGTAGAATAGTTGAATATTCTCGAAGTAAGTTCACTTAATGACTGTATACATCTGAAATATGCCAAAATAAACTGTAAATGACCTTGACAAAACTTAAATGAGAATAAACCTTTAATTACTTTGTCAATTTAATCTTGTACTTTCATTTTGGAAATACATTAAGTGTATCTAAAATTCCTTTTTTAATTAGCTGTTATAAATTTATATCGTTTAAAAATCAAATAAACGAATCTCTGGTTCCGAAAAATAGCAAGGGTAAAGCAATATAAATGCATAGTATCTAATTAAAGAATGAATTTTAGATATTTAACATATTTTCCAAAATGAAGGTACAAGATTAAATTGACAAAGTAATTGAAGGTTTATCCTCATTTAAGTTTTGTCAACGTCATTTACAGTTTATTAGAGCACATTTCAAATGTATACAATCATTAAGTGAACCTATTTCGAGAATATTTTTCATATTAGCCTTCATTTTGAAAATACGTTAAGTGTATCTAACTGTATCTAAAATTCATTCTTTAATTAGCTATTATGTATTTATATCGTTTAAAAATCAAATAAAGGAGCTATTCACCATTAAGTGTCATGTTAGATTTTAATGCATCAATTTAGCGAAACTGAAACACAACTAAAAAACAACAATACTTTTTTTCTTCAAATTTTATGTCCATAAAATGCAAAACAGAAGCAAAAAAGTTTTCTGAAGATGTCAACATATTAATGGCAAAAAGTTTTATGAAAATAATTATCATAATAATGGCAGAATGGATCTCAAAATCTGAATATTTCAGTAGCTGCCCACATTAAATGGCTTTATTCAGGACAAAAATCAATGAAAAATCCACAACATGATTTTTAGTTAACTTAATCGTATGCTTCCACTCATTAAAATATGTAAAGCGAACCAAACTCCATTCTATCAGCTGTTATATCCTTGTTGAGCCTGTTGGAAACCAAACCAAACAACCAGTCCCCAATGCGTGCCACAAGACGCACGAAAGCTCGGCAAGAAAAGAGTAAATAAATAATAACACTCCCAACTTTCAACACCACATGTCATGCAAGGAACACATCAGAAAGGAACAGGAAATATAATAGAAAGCGACCAGCAAGAATGAACAGAAAAAAGTGGAAATCAGATTTACAATAATAATAATAAACAACAGCCAGCAAAGAGAATGATAATAATGAATAAATAAATAAATAAAAAAAATTATGGCTAAGTATTTGGTGTCGGCTCTCTCACCTGTAGCCAGACATGGATCTTGCGTTTAGTATAATTATTGAAGTCACGTCATTTATTCGATACGCCAATAAATGGGAGAAAAAGAGAGTTTAAACGGGTTTCCAATAATGTTTATTAATAGGCTATTTCGCAGGTACTTGAAAAACCGATGATTTGTTGTCGTTTGAAATCGTGATTTCTAAATGAAATTAGTTTTTGACTTCCCCTTACTTGCTGGTTTTGGGGAACCAGGGATAAATAATTAAGGATACCATAAAAAAAATGGCCCCAATATGAATTAAATTGGAGTGGTTTTTAAAGGAAACTGCTATATCGTGCAGGAAAAAGTGTGATTCTTTTGCATTGTGTTGGTTTGCGTGTTGACTTATAGATATCAGTTCACACATTATGTTGAGGGTGAGAGCGTGTAATAGTGCTCCAGCGGCAAACAGAAGGAAAGCTACTGTTTGGTTTCAGTAAAACTTTTTTTTTTTATTTTGTTTGGTTTGGCAGGAAAACATGGAAAACTTTTATTAACGTTTTTCTATCTTAAAAAATAAATATGAAAAAGGATGTTGTAGGTAGTTTAATTGACTGTCCAAAATGGTTAAATGCAGAATCAATGGAAATTAAATTCATAAAAAGCATATCCAAAGCTGCTTGTTGTAGAAATGATTCTTATTTACCCATGATGTTCGGTTATGTTTTTGAAAAGGTATTCTAGAGCCAATACGAAAAGGAATGTTGGATATAGTTTAATTGACTGCCCAAAATGATTAAATGCAGAATCAATGGAAATTAAATTCATAAAAAGCACATCCAAAGCTACTTGTTGTAGAAATGATTCTTATTTACCCATGATGTTCGTTATGTTTTAGAAAGGTATTCTGGAGCCAATACGAAAAGGGATGTTAGATATAGTTTAATTGACTGCCCAAAATGATTAAATGCAGAATCAATGGAAATTAAATTCATACAAAGCATAACCAAAGCTGCTTGTTATAGAAATGATTCTTACTTACCCATGATGTTCGATTATGTTTTTAAAAAGGTATTGTCGAACCAATACAATATCGGCAGAAAAATTTAAACAGTTTTATTCATTTCGTTTAATATTGAAAGGAGCAGTATCATTGCTTGAAATTCATTTGTCCTTGTTCATAATTTTCGATAAAAAATGAATAATTCAAAGCTAATAAAAAAGGGTAGAATAAAAATTAAAAAGGATTGGTCTAAGAAGGGTTGACAGAAAAACCTTAACATCGTGTATGAAAAGTGATATATTATCTTTTCTGATATGTTGTTAGAATTTATATTTATATAATATATACCAATCTATACCTATTTTAGGCAATCTGTCAAAAGTGAGAGAGAGAGAGAGATCGAAAAAATACTCCAGGGAAAAAAATTTGTCTCAAATGAAGAAGTGATCGTCGAAACTGAGACCTATTTTGAGAGCAAAGACAAATCGTTCTATAAACAAGTAATACAAAAAAAAAAATTTAAGTCAATTCCTACCTTTTTTTCACTCTATTGCAGAAAGTCCTTCATAAATAATTTTCATTCATTTTTTTAAGTTTATCTGGCGCCATCTATTGGTAGATATATGCAACTTAAATTTTAAAAAAATAAAATCAATTGATTAAATTTAATTACTGAATTAATATTTGAAAAAAGTGTATTAACATCAAGTGTCATCCACTACAAGCTCAAAAAAATGTATTTGAACTTGAGTGAGTGAATAAAAAGTATTTTATAAGCGATTGAAAATTTGAACAAGATATATATAGGGAAACTGTGAGCTAATAGAAGGAATTGAAAAAAATTATTAAAAAAATGTTCTGGTTAATAACTTACAGAACCAGGGGAAAAAAGGAATCGGATCAGAGTACATAAGCATATGTGTTAAGACAGTGATTAATTATAGGAAAGTTAGAAGGGGTTGTTATGAGAAAATGTGGAACTGAAGATTAATAGGTGCTAGTGTAACCTGAATCTAATAACTGAATTTGTTAATTGTAAGTCGGGGGATTGAAGATAAATAAATATGGTGTTAGCACATAGATATAATAGCAGTTATATACATATGTATATATATATGTAATAGCAGTTATATATATATATATATATATATATATGTGTGTGTGTGTGTATAATAAAGAGCTAAAAATTTTTATTTATTATGGTAAAAAGTAAAGGGGTTAATACAGTTACCCGTATGAAACAAGGTCATAGCTACTGTTTGATGCATATTTCTTTCTAGTTTTCCTGCTTTAAAATTAAATACAGTAAGATTTAATCCGAAAGTTTAATCGATCATGCTTTTGTTTAAAATGGTTATAAGAAATCAACGAAATTGGAATATAAATAATATGCGAATATAAGCAATAAATAAGATTTGCCATTACAGAAATGCCCTTGCCGATATTAATGTTTTGGTTTAAACAAAACTTTAATGCTATTAATATTATGTTATTACATTATATTTTAATGGGCTTTTTATAAGCTTTTATTCGTGTGATTCGTTTTCAAATATTTGAAGTTATGTGCTTAGTTATATTTTCACTCGTGAAATAGTGAATTTTCCATTTTTGATTTTTTACAACTCCTTATTCTTTTATTAGTTGTAATTTTGTTTGATTTCTGCAGCTCTAGATTTAAAGATTTATAATAACAAGGATTGCACAATAAAGTAGCAATTAATTAACTGTATAACATAACTTTTTGGGGAAGTATTTATTTTTATTTTTATTTATTTATTTTTATTATTGTTATTGCTTTTGAAAAACAAACATAAAATACGAAAAATACAGTCAGCTCGGTTAATTTAATTTAGTCATCAGTAAAATTTTTCCAGTATTTAGTATACACTGAAGTGACAAAAGTCATGGGATACCTCTTAATATCGTGTCGGCCCTCCTTTCGCCCGGCGAAGTGCAGAAACTCGACGTGGCATGGACTCAACAAGTCGTTGGAAGTCTTCTGCAGGAATATTGAGCCATGCTGTCTCGATAGACGTCCATAATTGTGAATGCGTTGATGGTGCAGGATTTTGGGCACGAACAGACCTCTCGATGATGTCCCATAAATGCTCGATGGGATTCATGTCGGGCGATCTAGGTGGCCTGATCATTCGTTGGAATTGTCCAGAATGTTCTTCAAACCAATCGCGAACAGTTGTGGCCCGGTGACATGGCGCGTTGTCATCCATAAAAATCCCATCGTTGTTTGGGTACATGAAGTCCATGAATGGCTGCAAGTGATCTCCAAGTAGCTGAACATAAGCATTTCCAGTCAATGTTCGGTCCAGTCGCACCAGAGGACCAAGTCGATGCCATGAAAAACAGCCCACACCATTACGGAGCCACCACCAGCTTGAACAGTGCCTTGCTGACAGTTTGGGTCCATGGCTTCGTGGGGTCTGCGCCACACTTGAACCCTACCATCAGCTCTTACCAACTGAAATCGTGACTCATCGGACCAGGCCACGGTTTTCCATTCATCTAGGGACCAACCGATATGCTCACGTGCCCACGAGAGTCGCTGCAAGCAATGTCGTTCTGTCAGTAAAGGCACTCGAGTCGGTCTTCTGCTGGAATAGCCAAAGAAAGCCAAATTTCTCCGCTCAGTTGTAACAGACAAGTCCCTAGTACGTCCCACATTGATTTCTGCGGTTATTTGACGCAGTGTTGTTTGTCTGTTAGAATTTACGACTCTTTGCAGACGTCGCCGGTCTCGGTCGTTAAGCGCAGGCGGTCGACCACTGCGCTGTCCATGGTGGGATGTTATGCCTGAAATTTCATACTCTCGGCACACTCTTGACACAGTGGATCTGGGAATGTTGAATTCCCTAACGATTTCCGAAATGGCATGACCCATGCGTCTAGCTCCAACTAACATTCCGCGTTCAAAGTCTGTTAATTCCCGTCGTGCGGTCATTATCACGTCAAAACCTCTTCACATGAATAACTTGAACAGAAATGAAAGCTCTGCGCATTTATACCTGTTCTACGCGATGCTACTGCCATCTGAAAATTTTCATATTGCTATCCCATGACTTTTGTCACTTCAGTGTATATACTTTTACTCAAAAATCATAAATAATAAAGACTTAAAAAAAGAGAAAAAATTATTATTTTCTCGAACAACACATTTTTGACATGTAGGAAAATGCATAGCTATGCTAATCTATTAATTATAATTATGTTTTATTATTATTATCTATTTATTATTATTATGTTTATGCTAATCTATCAATTATAATTTATCCCTGAGATGTGAATAAAATTTTTTAATATTACTTTTATGGTATATTATAATAAGGTTACCATTTTGTTTCAAAAAAGATGTTTTTAAAATTTACACAAAAGGAAAGAAAAGTAATTGACTGATTTGCAATATTGTGTAATTAGCAATCTTATTTAAGAAATTTTAAAGAAGTTAACCGTGAACTATGTTACGTTTTACTATGCATCGTATCAATGTAGATTTTTAGTGGAATTAAAGTAAGACTCTATGGTTAAATATTTAATTAATTTTCTTACATGCCACAACTTCGTTGTTTGTAATACTAGAGTTATCATGTACTTCTATTATTTAAAAATGCATTCTTGAAAATTTTATTACACGCAATTGAAGGATATTCCTACATTTTTAAACATTCTGTTCTTCATTATCAGATCATTCTTTAATTTTAACTAGGTATATATAAAAATTCGTATCTACATATTTATGTGTATATGTTTCAATATAATGTATATATGTTTCAACTTACAAATTATAACACTTTAGTTTTCAGTTTTTTCCCTTGGAAATTATTATTTGTTCAAAAAAATTCCTATTCAAAAATGAAAAAAAAAAAAAATGTATACATTTTTTTTTTACTTATATTTACTTTTTTACTTATTTATATCACTTACCAAACTTAACTTTTCAATTTTTATTAATTTTTCACTCCATCGAATGGCGCCAATCTTATAAATTGATTGACGTCATTAGTTAAATTATTATACAAAAAAATATGGTTAAAAGTTTACAGTAATAATTTCCAATATATTTTCCAAACCAGCTGTATTATATTGTTAAAAATAAGAAATTAAAACGTGAAAAGAAAAATATTGTGAATTATTGAATAATAATGATTGCTTCAATTAGTCAATTAATGTAATCTAAAGCTTAAGTTACAGATAATTAACTTTAAGTTATTAACAAACCTTTAATTCTGCATAGACATTTGTTCTTAAAAGATGTTTTAATTTCTGTAACCGAATAATGCATGGTCATATCTGCTAATAACTTAATGTTCACTATTTTTAATATAACATCAAAATTAAAATCAACTTTCATCATTTTAAATCTGAAAAAACTTCAAAAAATCAAAAGGTGTAGATGTACCTTTAACTTTAAAAGAACTTTAAAGCGACACTCATACTTGCCTTCAGCTAGACGTCATAAGACTTCGATGTATAGCCAACATATCTTGTGTATCTATAGTATCCTTCTTATCATATCTGCCATCAATGACCCTTTACTTCATATCTGCCATCATTGATTCTTTATTTCATATCTGCCATCAATGACCCTTTGCTTCATATCTGACATCAATGATCTTTTACTTCATATCTGCCATCAATGACCTTTTATTTCATATCTGTCATCAATGATCATTTACTTCATATCTGCCGTCAATGACCTTTTACTTCATATCTGCCATCAATGACTTGTTTTCGGATGAATGTTTCTCATGTCTTCAACCACTATTGATGCTTGTTAACTACTGCAAATCAATGACAAATCTACTATAAATCAACGAGCAATCTACTACAAATCAATGAACAAACTACTACAAATAGATAAACAATCTACTTCAAACCGAAAAACAACCTACTTCAAATAGACAAGAAATTGCAGATCATCAAGCATCTTCTGTGAGTCAACGAGAGATATACTAAAAATGGAGAAACAACTACAGCAAATCTACTGCAAATAGACAAGCAATCTTTTTACAAATCGACAAGCATCTTCAGTGAGTCAACGAGCGATATACTGAAAATGAAGAAGCAACCACAGCAAATGTACTATAAATCAACAAGCAACTACAGCAAATGTCCTGCAAATTGACAAGCAACTGCAGCAAATCTACTGCAACTAAGAATGTGTTACCAAGCCTTCAGTTCGTCACGCAATGCCCTGTGTAAAATCCGATAAATCATTACCGTGTATCATACGAAAAAGATACGAATTCGTGTTAATTACAGTTATATTTACTGTTATTAATTACTGTTATTTTTACTGAGAATTACTGTTATTACTGTGCGACAGCGCATGGCAATATATATAGCAATTTATCTACCTTTTCATTTTATTGTTCTTGCAGATTGTTTTAATTGAATGACTGATTAACCAATCATAAGCATTTAACATTTAAGCATAATGTATAGTAATATTTCGTGCCAATTTAACATTAATAAAATTACACTGAAGTGACAAAAGTCATGGGATACCTCTTTATATCTTGTCGGCCCTCCTTTCGCCCGGCGAAGTGCAGCAACTCGACGTGGCATGGACTCAACAAGTCGTTGGAAGTCTTCTGCAGGAATATTGAGCCATGCTGTCTCGATAGACGTCCATAATTGTGAAAGCATTGATGGTGCAGGATTTTGGGCACGAACAGACCTCTCGATGATGTCCCATAAATGCTCGATGGAATTCATGTCGGGCGATCTAGGTGGCCAGATCATTCGTTGGAATTGTCCAAAATGTTCTTCAAACCAATCGCGGACAGTTGTGGCCCGGTGACATGGCGCATTGTCATCCATAAAAATCCCATCGTTGTTTGGGTACATGAAGTCCATGAATGGCTGCAAGTGATCTCCAAGTAGCTGAGCATAAGCATTTCCAGTCCATGCCATGAAAAAACAGCCCACACCATTACGGAGCCACCACCAGCTTGAACAGTGCCTTGCTGACAGTTTGGGTCCATGGCTTCGTGGGCTCTGCGCCACACTCGAACCCTACCATCAGCTCTTACCAACTGAAATCGTGACTCATCGGACCAGGCCACGGTTTTCCATTCATCTAGGGACCAACCGATATGCTCACGTGCCCACGAGAGTCGCTGCAAGCGATGTCGTTCTGTCAGTAAAGGCACTCGAGTCGGTCTTCTGCTGGAATAGCCCAAGAAAGCCAAATTTCTCCGCACAGTTCTAACAGACAAGTCCCTTGTACGTCCCACATTGATTTCTGCGGTTATTTGACGCAGTGTTGCTTGTCTGTTAGAATTTACGACTCTTTGCAGACATCGCCGGTCTCGGTCGTTAAGTGCAGGCGGTCGACCACTGCGCTGTCCATGGTGGGATGTTATGCCTGAAATTTCATACTCTCGGCACACTCTTGACACAGTGGATCTGGGAATGTTGAATTCCCTAACGATTTCCGAAATGGCATGACCCATGCGTCTAGCTCCAACTAACATTCCGCGTTGAAAATCTGTTAATTCCCGTCGTGCGGTCTTCACGTTAAAACCTCTTCACATGAATAACTTGAACAGAAATGAAAGCTCTGCGAAAACACTGCGCATTTATACCTGTTCTACGCGATGCTACTGCCATCTGAAAATTTGCATATTGCTATCCCATGACTTTTGTCACTTCAGTGTATTAAGCTATATAAAGAACTATGTATAGATGATTTGGTGAGTAGTAAATTAAATTTAAATATGTACATGAAATGTTGCGAAGTTTGCGAATTTAATATTTTCATGTTGAAAATTACATTTTGCCTGTATATTTTTCTTTTGGAATTATTCTAAGTGGCATAACAAATAGAAAAAAAGCATTCAAAGAATTCTAAATTTTATTTATTACTGTACATTTTGTTGAATTACAAGAAATTGATTATACATTATTTGTTATAAAAAAAGCATGCTTTCTAATTGATTAACTCTTTACTCACCAGTAAAGAATTAATCAATTAAACAGTAGAAAAAAATTATTAATAACTCATAAAAAAATTATTGTAACAATAGAAACAAATTATTGTAAAAACTAGAAATTAAATAAAGAAATAAAAAGTTTTTTTTCTGTTGTTGTTGTAGTTACTTATTACATTGGTTGCCTGTTTACTTATAGATATTCAATTCACACATGTCTATGAATGGAAATGAATGAAAGGCTGACTTTTTTTGTATTATTCCATTAGTAAATAGTACAAGCAAACATCATTTGATTATTCTGTAAATTCTAAAAAGAAGTTTTAGTATGAAAATATTTAAAAACAGCTAGTGAAAAGAAAGAAAAAAAAATAATTACTTTTTTTTAATGAAAACTGTAGTGTGCAGGTTGAGTAATCAGTTTGTAAATGGATGTGATTGGATTGAGGCATTGAAGAACTCACAGATTTATTTACACGCGCTGAAACACCACACACATACAATTAGATGCATACAATATTTAATACATTTAAAGACGTGTAATTATAGATTCTTGGAAGGATTCCATTTCTAAGCCGAAAATCAGATACTCAGCTATGCGCAGGGTGCACAAAATTTAGTTCCTCTCGGGGTGAAAGCCTGTAGCCAACTGATCATTTCTCCTGAACGCATAGGGCGTCAGAGCGTGCAGCATTTCAATTTAAAGCATATAAGATAAATAGAAACTAACAGAAAAGCAAGCAATGCCAGTAAAAGTTTGATTAATTTCTGATTTTATATTAATGTACTTTAAATATAAACAAATATGTATTCCATGACTATATTTGCAAGGGGGGAAAATGTTAAGGAGAAGTTAATAGATTTAAAAAAAAAATAGTTTCAGTTCTTATAAGAAGCATATGTGTTTATTCATCAAATGGCGTAAAGACAAACTGAAAGTTTTTCAGAAGAAAATCCTCCCGATTAAAGGTGGGTTTCTACTGCATACTTAAATCTCTTAAGAACGCAAGCCAATCTTAAATCTCAGTAGGCAGGTAATAAGGCTTCTGAAGGAAAGATAGGAGATGTGAGTGATGTTCTATGACGTGAGATTTTAATAACCATTGGATTGGTTTGACACTCTTTTCATCATGAGCATTGTATTCTATTATCTTGTAACTATGAGATTTATACTCGCTGCCATCATGAGTATAGTCTCATAACTTTGAGATTTAGGCTCGCTGCCATCACATTTTCTCATTCTTTTCCATAGCTTTTGTATGTCGCTCTACTGTCCTTTTTTGCACACTTTGGGCTAATTAGATCGGGACCTACAGTTTTACATGGATTCCGAACCACTAACAAACGTCCATGCCACCGCCAAGATTCGAATCTGAAGCACCAAAGACCAGAGCGCTAGCACATCCATAGCACTGCCGAAACTCGAATCCGAAACCTGTGTTACCGAGCGCCAGAGCGCTAGCCACTCTCATCAGTCCCATTCGTAAGATTCTATTTTGGAAGAGTTGTATCTTTCTTCTGTTTGTACCATGAGGCGCCTTTTAAGTGCTGCGTACATCAAAATGAGCCATATTGCTTGTTTTTAAGTGATGACTTTGGGAATGCCATACCAATTGGTCAAAAAGGTCCTAGTAACCATTAGAAACCAACCTTAAGTACGACTTTACTTTTACTTACTTTTTTTTCGAAATTATTTTCTGATTTGTGTCTTCCGATATCACCATGTAATAACGAGGTTAACACATATATTGTTAAATGATTTACAACATAATATATATTTTTTATATTACTTTATTTTTTTTTTAATTTTCTTAATATTTTTTAAAAAAGGAATCGTGCGTGGTGCATTATGAATTCCTTCCGCCGGAAGGAATTCATAATGCACCACACCACGGTAATTGAAGAAAATAGTCAACCTTGATTTTTGAGAAAATAGACCTTGATTTTTGAGCCACTTTGATGTGCTCTTTTCAGTCTTGCTTCACCTTTGTCACGATATTCGCTTGATTGATCGGTTGTTTCAGGGTCGTAAGCATAAATCCAAGTCTCATCTCCAGTTATGATGCATTTCAACTTGTCCTGATAGTCAGAAAGCATTGTTTCACGCACTTCAACTCGACGATGTATTTCCAAAAAATTCAATGTTTTCAGTATCAATCGAGATTTGACGCGTTTGAGGCCCAAAACTTCTTTTAAAATGGAATTGACTGATCCTTTTGAAATTCTAACATCATCAGCAAGGTCTCTAATTGTAAATCGACGGTTTTGCAAGCACCAAATCTTTAATCTTTAACCAGAGCGCTCTTCGTTCTCTGCCTTCTTTTAACTGCTTATTCCACTTGTAAACATTTCTTTCCGATATAGTAATGCTCACCGAATGCCTTTTGTAACATTCTATACGTTTCTGCAAACAAAATTTAATGCAAGTTCTTTGCTCAATTAATTCAGACATTTAAAAAAAAACCGAAATCAGTTTTAGCGTCTCGCAAAGCCAAGCGTAACTCAAAACATTAATGAACATTTTGACGTGAAATTTCATGCAGAAGTCAAGGACAGTGCCAACAACCTAAAAAAAAAAAAATTAAATTCCATATGCCGGGGAAATTTAAATTGAAAATTGGTTTTACTTTTTGGACACAATCGTATGAATATTCATAGAAAGGTCATACTATGAATGTTTATAGAAAGTTTTTTTTTTCTTTCTAATGCAGCTTTCAAACACAGACATCTTGGTCTTAGATGCCTTAAGGCAAGTGCTGTACAGACGTACTCACTTTGCATTACCCAGGGGGCGCGTGTAACTTGAAGATAAGCCACGGACGCGGAGTAATAATGCCCCCGCAACGCTCTACGATCCTATGAGACCGGGACCTACTTTTTAAAGTGGATTCCGAACCACTACAAACAACCATGGCACCGCCGGGACTCGAACCCGAAACCTGTGGTACCGAGCGCCAGTCACTCGGCCATTCAGGCCCTCTTTATAGGAAGTTCATACTGTGAATATTTATAGAAAGGTCACCTTGGGGAAAATATTTGTAGATTATGATCACATTTTAAAAAAAAGTTTTACAAAAAAAGACAGCAAGAGAAACTGTCGGCCCCCGATAGATGAAATTTGAACAAAGTAAACTTTAATACAAATGTCTACAATGACTGAAAAATAACTCTGAAATACAAACGTATAAAGCGAAAATCGAATAATTGACCGTAACGTAACAAACTTTGGCCTTATCTTTTAAAAATCTACTTATAACTTAGGGCAAGGATGTATAAGTGCTGTTTCACTATGCATTTATTTTTATTTTTCTATTTATCTTTACAAAATATTAGTAAAACTTATAAATACAAAACTATGCAAATTACAAAGATTATTTCTACGTTTTTGCCTTTATTTTAGTTATTTAAATAAATCAATTCTAGAAATTTGAAAACAATTTTATTTGACTGCATGCTACTTTTGACATGTTATGTGTAATTCAATCAAAACATTTTTTTACTTGACTTTATAGAATTGTAACAACTGTACATTATTTTTTGAACTTTCCTTTTATGGTAAATTAATCTACATACAATATTTCTTGTGTGCATCGTCTAAATATTCAAAGTTGACATTCTCTTCAAAAATTACTTTAAATTGGCACCAAAATCAATAGATTTATTTCAAAATAATTCATTTCCAACACGATCTGAATACGTAAAGCACATTTTATCAACATCATTAAAAAAAATGTTTATTTTTGCAAAGACAAAATTTATTCAACAATCCAAGTTATTCACAACAATCTATTCAAATGGTATTCGAGTGAAAACAATTTTGTCGTTCTTTTTTTCATCCGTTCTTTCAACACGGTCAACTTCCAAAAAAAAAAAAAAAACTCGTTCATTTGTAGAAGCTGTTGCATTGAATAACTTAAAGCGTTAACAATTACTCCAGCAACACAAGCTGAATCGATACTAAAATTCAACAAGATTATGCCATTCATAACACGAAAGCAATTCGAAACGCCTTTGTGGAAAAACACTTATTCCATCAATTGCGTCCCTGTAACAGTAAAATGTGAAAAGAAAATCTAAATTGACCGAGAAAAATACATTTCTCTCGACTTTAAGTAATTACATTCAATGGGTCTTTTTTATGGCCACAGATTGCTCAAATCCGTCTGTATAAACGTGTATAAATAAACATCAAGTCAACAATTGAATATTGATTTTCCTGGCGTTACTATGGTCCGCTGGAGTTGTCAACACAGGGTGGAAGGATTCTTTCAGAATTGCTGATGGCAAATTGATTTCTGGAGGAGGCAATAAATCATGGGTCTTTCATGTTGAAAATGTTCCAGAAAATGGTTCTTACTTTTGGCGGATTATCCGTTTGATCCTTCGAGAAAAATGAATCAATCTATTATTTATTTATTTGAATTATATGGGTTTTATAATAGGGTATAAAAGAGCACTTTTAAATGTGAACTTTTTTTATAAGTTAAATAGTATATTAATTTAAAAAAAAACACTTGCATCTAAGCAGACATTTACGACACACACACACATATATATATATATATATATATCTTTTTCTTTCACACCGAATATTATATTTTTCTTTTAACTTCATATTATATTTTATTTTTATATTATGTTTATATTTCTTTTTTTATCCAAAATATTTTGATGATTTAAACAAGAAACACTTTTTTGCTTGTTGTCCCAAATAGGAGATCACCATAATCATCAATTACTGCATACTAATTGACAACATTTCATTATTACGCCCTTCATTATCTATTACAGTACTATTTTGCACAACATAATTATCAAACATGTTTTATGACAAATTTCAGCAAATCTGTGACAAAATCTGTGATTTGTGAGAAACATTATGAGAAATATAGGAAATATTGTTATACTGCTGGAATATAATGGTTAAAATTGAAATCCTAACAGTTATTCGATAATAAATTTTGATCAATTTTGTCTTTCACACTGAATAGCATACTTCTTTTTTTAGATTCATGTTATATTTTATTTCTATATTATATTTATTTTTTATACAAGACATTTTGATGATTTAAAACAAGAAACATTTATCGCTCACTGTCAAAAATAGGGGGCCACGATAATCATCAATTATTGCATATTGACTGACAACGTTTCATTATTACGTCATTTTATTACAGAGCTGTTTTAATCAAATTTATTTATAACATGCTTTATGAACCAATTTAACAAATCTGTGACAGGATATACGGTTATCTTGCAAGGATATATGATACTGCTAGAATTGAAATCCTAACAGTTATTCGATAATAAATTCTGATCAGCTTTGTATTTCATACCGAATATTATATTTCTCTTTTTAGTTCCATATTATATTTTATTCTTATATTATATTTCTTTTTAATCCAAAACACTTTGATGATTTAAAATCAGAAACACTTTTTCAAGTAAGGGAATACCATAATCACTGTGCCAAACAGGGGATGCATACTAATTGACAATGTTTCATTATCTATTACAGCACTATTTTATTCACCATTATTCGTAATCAAAGAAGTTTTATGACCAATTTAACAAATCTGTGACAAGATATACGGTTATCCTGCTAGGATATATGACACTGCTAGAATTGAAATCGTAACGGTTATTCAACAATAAATTTTGAACAGCTTTGTCTTTCACATCAAATATTATTCTTATATTATATTTCTCTTTCTATATTTCTTTTTAATCTAAAACACTTTGATAATTTAAAACAAGAAACACTTTTTCAATTAGGGGATCACCATAATCACTTTTCTGCCAAATATGAGATTACCATAATCATCAATTCCTACATACTAATTGACAATATTTCATTATTATGCCATTCATTATCTATTCGCAATATACTATTCGTAATCAAACATGCTTTATGACCAATTTAACAAATCTGTGGTAAATTATACGCTTATCCTGCCAGGATATATGATACTGCTAGAATTGAAATCCTAGCAGTCATTCAACAATAAATTTTGATCTACTTTGTCTCTGAAACCGAATTCCGAACAGCTGGCACGAAGATTACATTAATCGTTCTATCTCCACCATTAATCGGAAAGAAGACACAACACTCTCTTCCACCGCATTCATTAGAGTGCTGAAGACATCTTAATTCCGATCACATGTCAAAAGAAGATACTTTGTCTATCGCTATGCGTTCAGGTACAAGCAGTGCAATTATGGTGTTATCAATGACGTAAGCTTGAGGATTCTTTTCTCTATGAATTGATTCAATTGCAAATTCATCTGCGGTCGATCAATGATAGTGTAATTGGTTTGAAACACGCAAAGTTGTATTTAAATTCATTTCGATTTTTTTTTTTTTTTTTTGTCAGAAGTATATGCTATATACCTTACACCAAGCAAAGTCTCTTCAGACTTTTATTCTTTTTTTCATTGATATAACAATTATTTTTTTTTTTTGATGAGACAAATTGTTTTTTGCTTAGTTAATGTTGCTATGTAAACCATCCAAAAGTAAAAATTTTGCTCAAAATTTAGTATATTGTGTATAAACATAAAAATTCTTCTTCATTGGTGCAAAAGCTCCACGGTTTGCCAAGGCTTTGTGTCAGATTCCGAAACTTGAGATGTTGTATCCAAATTCATTTCAATACTTTTGTTAGAAATATATCTTTGCTGGGTGTAAGATATATAATTAATGATTTTAACTTTTTTTCTTGATATAATAATTATTTTTTTCTTGATACAAAATAATTGTTTTTATTTAGTTAATGGTGCTATGCAAGCCGTCCAAAAAAATATTTTTGCTCAAAATTCAGTATACTGTGTATAATTATAAAAATTCTTCTTCATTGGAGCAACAGCCCCACGGGGGGCCAAGGCCTTCTGCCAGATTCCAAAACATGTGATGCTGTTTTCTTTTTACGAGATAGGGTAGTTAGCCATACGTCCAACGCTCTACAGCCATATTGGAACCGGAACCTACGGTTTCAATTGGATTCCGAACCACTACAAACATCCATGGTAACACGTTGGGACTCAAACCCTGTGGAACCAAGTGCCAGAGTGCTAGTCATTCGGCCATCCAGCCTCATTATAAAAATTCAGCACCCTTTTATATACTGTAATTAATAATTTTAGTGAATAAAATACGCGGTCAGATTTCGAAGGAATATTTTCGTACTATCTTTTCATAAATGTTAAAAATTCTTTTGGTACAAAGTAAACCAGAATTTTTAGTTAAAAAGCATCTGCGTAGTTATCTGAGTATCTGTTTTTTAAAGGAATAGTACAATAGTACTTGAAATAGATATCCGCAGTGTAAATATTGCTAACTTGGCATTGCAGGAGGACATTATTGGATAACAGACTTTTATGTGATCAAATAAAGAGTCTCTTTCAGACAGAAGACGCTCGTGACAACCGATAGCGTCCTTTTGCTGTCTATACATCAAGAGTTTTCAAAAATGTAAAAGGAATGAATGCATGTGAACCAAACTTTTATATTTAGTTTTTAATATATATTCATTATATTTAAGCATTGTAGCATTTTTCCCACTGAAAGAGTTGTGACATTTCTTTCCCAGGAGAGAGAAACATATATTCCTTTAGAAGTACATAATAACAACCCATCACTCAAATTTGACAGCAGATAAGCAATTCTGAGGTTAGTTATATTACATGCAATTAGTGTTTTGTACTCCTGAGAACAGATATCATGATGAGCTCTGATAGCAGATATTTGGTATCATGGAAAATGAGACTCAGAAATTAAAGATTGCCTGTGTGATTTTCACAGGTTTGAAACAATTACAGATGGAATATAGACTATATCATGAGATATTTCATCGTGATTGGCGATAGTTCATGAACTGAGAAATGTCTACTACAATAAGAAGTGAGGGATGCTGACCCCCTATTCCTCTTGAATGATTTTTTTAAAGGCAGGTTTTTAGAGAAGAAAGTATAGAATTCTGCAGTGAGTCAACAAGGAATGTTGTTTTTCTGTTTTTCTCTGAAGCGACAGAAAAGGCCAGAGTTTCCGTCTGTTTCCAAAGTGAGCTCCTTGTGGTTTCGTGTATCATGCAGTGTGCTAATTAAGGTCTGTTGCAGACCACGTGTTTAGATTCGTCGTAGACTCGAGAACTCTGAAAATCTCCGTCCTTGGAATGAACTGCACTTGTGAATAAAATTTCAATGTTTAATTATCATTTTTTTATAAATAATTTTTGTATTAACCCTGAATTCCGTATATATATATATATGTATATATAATGCATCTAAATAAAAATTAAAGTGTTCCCATGAACCTGAAAGTGGCCCTCTTCTTGAAACCATTATAAGTCTAGTATAGGTCGAGTCATTACACTATTAAAATATAAATAAAAAATTATGTAAAATTATTCTGAAACAAATAAGAATGGTATTTAAATACAAAGTTACTATATCAATGATAGAGTAATTAAATCATTCAAAACTTTCCTCTCATTTTTTAGGTGTAATTTTTTTTTCTTCTAATCAAATAATATCTTGTATAACTTACGGATTATCCAAATGGGAGTTTCAGAACCTCAATCAATGTTTAAATTACAATCTTATTATAATCATATTACATATACTAAATCACTTTTATCTCAAAGAGATATAAAAAAAATTACCCACCGCAGACACCACTTATTTTTTTTTTTTATTATTATTATTATTATTTTTTGTACTATTCCATTCAATAATTACCTCATCTTACCATACAAAGCTCACTTATGTTTTACATCCAGAAAGATACATAAAATAATTTCACGATCATGAATTATTAGGATCACTTAAATAAAAATGATGATGCGCATTTATATAATAATATAATAACAAAATATCGCATTCGAGAGAAAAAAAATTAATCTATCCGTTTCAAAACTTCGGTTGCCTATGCTAATGAACAAAAAAAAAAAAAAAAAGTTACGCCATCTTCGCAATTTTTTTTTTTTTTTTTTTTTTTTTTTTTTTTTTTTCATTTCGTTATTAAATATTTATGCAAAGGGAAAGAGAAATAAAAATGCTTCAGCTAATCGCCCAGATTCAGTGAGGATTGATGATACGGAGAGAAGTAACGGAGCGAATTTAAATATTTTCTTACTAGGTAAGAAGCAATAGATGAATAAGGAATTGATGATTAGGGGAAATATTTTTGCAACAGTTTTTTTCAGCATGTTTCTGATGTACTGAAGAGAACATGCATTTTATTTTATGAGCGAGAATATTTAATTTATTTCTTATTTAATGCTGTTAAATTAAACGCGTAAGAAATGACTTTATGCACAAAAATTGATGACATAAAATATCCAAGCATAAATGTATTTTTGTTCGAGCCTCGGCGGTGCCATGGATGTTTGTAGTCGTTCGGAATCCACTTTAAACCATAGGTCCCGGTCTAATATGACTATAGAGGATTGGCCGTAAGGCTGGCAACCGTAAAAAGAAACAACATCTCCTGTCTCCAATTCTGCCAGTAAGCAGATGGCTTGGCCCACCATGGGGCTGCTGCGCCCCTGATGATGATGATGATAAATGTCTTTTTATATTAATTATAAAACTATATTTTAATCGATATATATTGACAGATTGGATATTGAATTAAAGTTCAACATAAGACCTTAAAAGATCATGTTGATTTTTTAGCTGAAATCGAAAATATACGTTATTAGAATTAGGATCAATAAGTTTATATACAAGACTCGTGGCTCAATGGTAGCGTGCGCCGCTAGTGAGCATTAAGACTGGGGTTCAATCTGTTGGGGCTTTGTTGTAGACACTGTTTCAAAAAACGCCGTGACTAGATGGCGTGTGTGATGTTCAGCATCTTGCCTCGTGAGTCGGTCTATCTGGTGGGAGGTTTTTGACACTGACCTTCTTCTTCAGCGACACGGAGTCGTATTTCTATCTACGGGTGGTCCATCAAAAACAGAAGCTGCCCCTTTCCTTCCATCCATGAGTAAACTACTCATGGATGTAAGCTACTCATGGGATGTTCATTAGACACACACAAAAATTTATATTTTGTTTTATTTTTTATCTGTATTCGTTATAGAAATTCATGTACAAATTTAGCCATTCAAATTCATTGCACTTTAGAATCAGAACTATAATCATCTGATTCGTCCACCAGACTTTTCGACATCACTAAATAATGCACCGCTGCTGTTATCACTAAAAATGTCTTCATTTTGACTTTTTGAAAAAAAGAAAACGGAAAATAAACATAACAGCTCATTAGCCATAAATAACACACAGCTCCTCGCCTTTTTTGGGGGGTACTGAAGGACATAGAGTCAAATATCTGTATAGAGTGACTGTCGCCACGCATAAGATGTTATGTGTTTTACTCGTGTTTGCCTAATAATAAAGTAATACGAGGTACCCCATAATACTCGTTTTAGTCCATAATAAAAAATCTAGTTAACTTGTGGCGATCTGAAAAGATACACATAATAAAAACCAGTATAGTCAGGATAATCCCTTAGGGGGTAATACTATATATAAATAATATTATAAATTGCATCTATTGATAAGATTGTTCAGTTTAAAGATTTCTTCAGATTGTTAGTTTTATATTATAAATTGCTTTTATTGATAAGATTGTTCAGTTTATTGATTTCTTCAGATTATTAATTTTATATTATAAATTGAATTTATTGACATTGTTCAGCCAACGGCCATACATGCTGAATATACCGGTTCTTGTTAGATCACCGAAGTCAAACATCGTTGGGCGCGGTCAGTACTTGGGTGGGTGACCACCTGGGGACACCGCGTGCCGTTGGCATTCACAAATTTGGGATCTGAATGGCCGAGTGTCTAGCGCTCGCTCGGTGCCACAGGTTTCGGGTTCGAATCCCGGCGGTGCCATGGATGTTTGTAGTGGTTTGGAATCCACTTTAAGCCGTAGGTCCCGGTCTCTTATGACTGCAAGAGCCTTACGGAGCAGAAGTCAGACTTCTACCTACGGGTGCTCCATCAGAGCAGAAGCTTTACCCCTCTCCCCTCCTTCCGTGAGGGACACGACAATAATAACAACATTGACATTGTTCAGTTTATTGATTTCTTCAGAATGCTAGAATTTTTATATTATAAATTTCATCTATTGATAACATTGTTCAACTTGTTGATTTCTTCTTTTTGTTGGTTTTATAATATAAATTGCATTTATTGATTTCTTCAGATTGGCTAGAAGTTTTATTATATATTTTGCGTCTATTAATGGGATTGTTCAACTTATTGATTTTTTCAGATTGCTAGAATTTTTATATTGTAAATTGCATTTATTAATTTTTTTATTAATATTTAGTTAATAATCAATATAATGATCAGTATATGTTATCAGTTTAACGATTGCTTAAAATTGTTAGAAATATTAGTATTTTATAGGCGGATTGATAATTATTAAGAATATCTCATTTTGATTATGTAGAATAAAAGAATAACTGCATTATCTAATCGCCCGGATTCACTCAAGAGTAAATAACTGGGCATGATTTTTACCCATGAAATTATTAATATTGTTTTGAATAGCGTGATTTTTTGTTACCTTGATCAGTTTTGTATCTATTTCAACCTTTCTTATTGGTTTATTTATTTTTTAAATTTCTTTCACGCACTATTCTTATTTGCTTATTTAAACTTCTTTCGCGAGTTTTTTTATACATAATATTTTACATTTTTTTCAATGCTTTTATTTTTACTTAATATTTATTTAAATTTCGTTCACGTGCTAGTTAGTAAATACATAATTAAATATTGCAAAATTGTTCTAAAAGATCGTTTGGTGAAAGCAGAGGCAATTTTATTTCAAAGTTATAAATGAGATTTTTTAACAAACGAAAATAGTTTGGAATTCTATAGGCCGTGGTGGTGCTTTTTTATTTTATTTTATTAATTTAAAAAAAATTAATTTTTAAAAGATTGGTGGTCATTTTATTTTTATATTAAATTTTAAGTTTTATGGGCAATATATTAAATTTTAATTTTATGGGTATGTATATTAGTCTAGCCAATTATTATTTTTTTCTAGATTTCATTTCATCTCTCTTTCATATCCAGACAGAAGTTTACTGCATTTCATTCTTCAGGAAATTTAATTTATTGAATGTTTTAAGTTGTTTAATTAAATATATAAAAAAAATTGAATTCATACAAAAATTTTTAAGTATAATTCCGTCATTAATTAGTCAATAAATTATAATTCTGTAGTTGAAGTAATGAATTAATTATTGGATTAATAATGAGAATTAATAATTCGTGTTGTGATTAGCTTTTTCCTTTACATTTGCCCCATATTTCTTACACACTGAATAATTGATGATTAATTGATGATGGTAATGGAGTATTGATGATGGCATTTGATTTATTGATTGTTTGAAGTTGATAGATTTAACATAAATCAAATGCATAAGCATTTATATGAGACGTGTAATAATTATATACAATTTAATTACAAACACACTAAAAATGAACATATTCTAGTATAATTCTTAGAATTATACTTGAATTGATTACTGGGTTAATGATGAGACATCGGATGAATATTTCGACCTCCTGTTTAATGTGCTCATCAAAAAAACAGAACCTTGAGGATTTTATTTTTGATTGATAAAGTTTGTTGATTATCTGAAGTTATTAAGACTTAAAATTTTTTAAGGAGATTTGGAGTTCATAGTAAAAAACAAAGTATCAAGATTATATATGTTTTAATATCTATATTTTAAAAATTATTGATTGAAATAATTATACATGGAAAGAAAAAGTTTGTGTTATTTTAGTTTCTTCTTCTTGTATAGTTTTACATAAGGGAATTAACATATACTGAAGAAATTGCATTTGTTTATAAGAAAGTTCAGATTATTGACTTTTTCAGATTGCTAAAAGTTTTATATTATAAATTGCATTTATTGATATGATTTTTCAGTTTATTGATTTCTTCATATTGCTGGTTTATTGTAATAAATTGCGTTTATTGGTTGTTCAGTTTATTGATTGCTTCAAATTGTTAGAAGTTTATTATAAATTGCATTTATAATTAAGCATGTTCAGTTTATTGATTTCTGCAGACTCCTAAAAGTCTTATATTATAAGTTGCATTTATTAATAAGATTGTTCAGTTAATTGATTTTTTCAGATTGTCAATTTTATAATATAATTTCATTTATTGATAAGATGGCTTTTTATTGATTTCTTCAGATTGAAAGTTTTAAACTATAAATTGCATTTATTAATAAGATTGTTCAGTTAATTGATTTTTTCAGATTGTCAGTTTTATAATATAAATGGCATTTATTGATAAGATGGCTTTTTATTGATTTCTTCAGATTGAAAGTTTTAAACTATAAACTGTATTTTTTAATAAGATTGTTAAATTTATTGTATTATTTATTATAAATTGCGTTTATTAGCAAGATTGTTTATTTTTTTTATTTTTTCAGATTATTAGTTTTATACCATAAATTGCACTTATTGATAAGAATGTTCAGTTTATTGATTTCTTCAGATTACTAGAAGTTTTATATTATAAATTGCATTTATTAATAAGAGTTAATAATCAGAATAATGATCAGTATGAGAATATCAGTTTAATGATTGCTTAAAATTGTTAGAAATATTAGTATTTTATAGCCGGATTGATAATTATTAAGAATATCTAATTTTGATTATGTAAATAAAAGAAGTATTAGATAATAACCCGGATTCACTCAAGAGGAATGATTCCAATAAAACTAACGGAGCGAATCTAAATATAATCTTATTAAATAAGTAGTATTAAAAAAGAGAAAAAAAGGTTATTGAAAAAAAGAGATGTTTTGCAACGATGTATTACTTTTCTTGCACTACATCTTTTTTGTATGTCCAATAGAGTGTGTAATGCGTTTATTGTGGATAATATTTAATTATTTTAAGCTGCTAGATTGTTTCCAATATACTATTCTGATATGTTTCGGACTGTCTTGCTCTAAGAGCTAAATTATTTATCGTTAGAATGGAAAATATGTAGCAGATTCAAAGTTAATCAGGTTGCACCACAGAGTTCCGGCTAAACAGCACTACATTTATCCTCTGGGAAGGTAGCTGGAAGATTCGAATCTTACTTTCGTCCAAGTCGAGCCCATAGGAAGAATATTTCGCAATCTGATTTAATGCATCCATCTTCAAGCTTGCATAAGCGATCTGATGGCCAATTGACTAGCATTGTGGTCTTTGGTACCACAGGTTTAAGGTTCGAATCCTAATTGTGGCTTGGTGAAGGGACTTGTTAAGCTGTAGGTCCCGGTCTAATTAGTCTAAAGTGTGCACAAAATGACTGTAGAGCAGCAAACCAATACCAAACCGACATAGCATAAGTGGTCTAATGGCCAATTGACTATCGGTCTGGTCTTTGGTACCACAAATTTCAGGTTTGAATCCTGGCTGTGGCATGGATGCTTGTAAGTAGTTTGAAATCTGCATTAAACTGTAGGTCCCTGCCTAATTAGCCCAAAAAATGACAGTAGAGTGGCAAACCAAACCAAACTGACATAGCATAAACACAAAAGTTCTGACTAAACCAAACTGTAGCATAAACACAAAAGTTCTGACTAAACCAAACTGTAGCATAAACACAAAAGTTCTGACTAAACCAAACTGACATAGAAGAACACATAAATACAGGACACTTTGGTTGGTCTTAGCTTATCAGGTTTCGAACCCAGCTGATATGGTTCAAAGCCCATGTGAATATTCACCAAGTTGCTCCAATATTGAAAAATATAACTAAAATGTGATTTCAAGATAATCTATAGAAGTATGAAATTTTCGGAGAATATTTTTTTTTCCCAATGCAGCTGGCAAACAGACATGGACGTCTTGGATGCCTTAAGGCAAGCGTTGCACAGACGTTACTCACTTTGCATTACCCAGGGGGCGCGTGTAACTTGAAGATAAGCCACGGACGCAGAGTAACAATGCCCCCGCAACGCTCTACGATCCTATTAGACCGGGACCTACGGTTTAAAGGGGATTCCGAACCACTACACACATCCATGGCACCGCCGGGACTCGAACCTGAAACCTGTGGTACCGAGCGCTAGAGCGCTAGCCATTCAGGCCCTTTTCGGAGAATATAAGATTAAATAAAATATAAAATTTTCAGTGATTTTTTTTCTCATTCTTGAGAAAGACTGTTGTATTTTTATTGCAGGAGACGTCCAGTTTCTAGATTGCTAGACCTTACATGCAAAACATGCTTTTGTAGGAAGATTAATGGAATCAATTTTGCTTGTGTGGGGAAAAGGAATAAAATTGCGACAGCTAATCGTTCGAATTCTGTCGGGTTCAGTGGTTTGGAAAGAGCTAACGAAGCGAATTTAAATATTTTCTTATTAGGTAAAAAGACGAAATTGATGATTTTGAGAGAAATTTGTTTTATTCTTAAAATATTATTTTTTTAATGTTCGTAAGTTAACGTTGCATTTTATTGATTTAGATGCACAATTAATTAAAGCTATCAAATTTAAAACATAAACAAAAAGAATTTTAGAGAATAATTTTTATTAAATGTAATAATAAAATTAAAAAAATTGTTGTATTGTATTGTATTGAATGACAAAGATGTTTAATATACATTGTATTGAACATATAAGAAATTTAATTTAATAGAGCTTTTAGAATTTATTTAGAGCTTATGGAAAAACTGTTTAGAATAAGGTGATTTGATATTGTTCTTAAAATTATTCTTTAATTGGTTGTTTCAACGAAATGATTAAAAGACTGAATTAGCGATTGATAAAAGAAAAGTCATTTTATTTTTTTAGTCGTTTTATTTATGTTTTTAATAGTTTTATTTATTTTTAGGTCGTTTTATTTATTTTTTTAAGTTTTATTTATTTTTAGGTCGTTTTATTTATTTTTTTAATAGTTTTATTTATTTTTAGGTCGTTTTATTTATTTTTTTTAACAGTTTTATTTACTTTTAGGTCGTTTTATTTATTATAAGGTCGTTGTATTTTCAGCCATTTTATTTATTATAAAGTTGATTTATTTTTAATCGTTTTATTTAATTTTATTCGTTTTATTTATTATAAAGTCGCTTTATTTTTTAGTCGTTTATTTATTATAAAGTCGTTTTATTTTTCTTTATCTTTTTGATAACTTGTCAATTTTAATAATTATTTAACAGGAATGAAAAATTGTTGAGGAAAACATTTTAAATCAAAGATAACCGAAAAATATATGGGATTTAATATTGTTCTTAAAATTATTCTTTACTCAATTACTTTTTTTTTTTTTGGATTCGAAATTGACAGTGATTGAAAGAAAACCTTGTTTTTTAATAATAAAATAAAAATAAAAAGTGAATAAAATAGAATAGAAAATAGAAGAATGTGTATTCCTTTTTTTTAACGAGATAGTTTGAATATTTGATCATTTGATATCGTTAAGACAAATTTTTGAATGATTTTTTCATAAATGTATGATATTTATAAAATATATTTTCATAATTTAAAAATAGTAAAAATTATATTTCTTTTAATATTATTTCTTTTAATATTTAAAATAGTTTTTATTATTCATAAAAACCATTTTAGTGGTTAGTTACAATGATTTAGGAACTTAGAATTGGTTATTAAGGGAAAAAAATATTTTTCAGATAAATATTCTTTTGTTAATTATTAAACACAAGCATTAATATAAAACAACTAAACATAAATTGTGCATTATAAAACAGATATATAACTTTATTTATAGAATTCCTTTCTTATATACCTATAATTTATAATAACGTATAAATAATATCAGAAAATAATATGACCTTTCTTCATTAATATTTAATTGAAACATTTTTTAAATCATTATAGATTCTCCTTTTTACAAAAGTACAAAAGTAAAATCGTGCGTGAAAGATGCATGTTTAGTTTTTCTTTTAAATTAGATTTTGATTTGCTGAAATCATCATCGATTAAAAATCACTTAACCTTTAGGATATTTCTATAGATTTTTTTTTTTATTCTACTCCATAATTTTCCGTTTTATGTATTGGTGATTTTTCCGAGTCGTAAACCTGAAAATAAAGTAGATTTGAAATTAATCCTATCATTCCAAGAAGCTAATAATGACTATATTTCATACGAATGCTCATAAAATTGACATTTGTCTTAGACTTTATGGGGGCATTTCTTTTTTTCTGCTTGGATTGCATTTCGTCGTTAAAATTTATCTTCAGCCCAATGGCTGAAAATAAGATTCGGCATTTGACAGCATTCAATTTACGATGGGAAAGAACTTTGATTCAGATAATCTCAGGTAAAGGTTTCTCAGAATTTCGCTCATAAATATTAAGGATGATACTTCTCCAAATTAACATCAGATTTGCAAATTGTAAAGATACAAACTCTCACGTGCCTACGGTTCACTGAATAGCACTTAATGTTTTTATTTCAGTTACAGTTAGAGAAGATGTTGCGGGTTTTGGCATTTATATTCGCAACTGAAAATCTTCTGCAGCAAGATATGCATCAGATAAACCATGGTATGAGTGTGAGAGAGAGCTTTTAGAAGATAGAATATGCTTTATGGTAATAGTTGAAACCGTATCGAAAAGTACGAGAGCTATACATTGGTAGGTCATCAAATAAATTTCGAAAATTCATCTTCAAAAACCTTTATTAAACTGAAATTTTGTTTTCAAAAACTTTCCCTGAATTGGAAATTCGTCTTCAAAAACATTTCCCAAATTGGAAATACTCTGTCAAAAACCTTCCTTAAATTGAAAATTCGCCTTCAAAAGCATTTCTTAAGTTGTAAATTGTTTTTCAAACTCCCTACATTGAAATTTCACCTCTAAAAACATTCTTTAAATTGGAAATTCACTTTCAAAAGAATTTTTTAAATTGTAAATTATCTTTCAAAAGCATTACATAAATTGAATATTTGCCTCCAAAAACGTTCCCTAAATTGAAATTTCGCCTTTAAAAAGGTTCCCTAAATTGGAATTTCGCCTTTAAAAACGTTACCTAAATTAGAAATTCGCCTTCACAAACATTCCTTAAATTGGAAATTCCTTTTTGAAGTTATATATTTTTTTATTATTATTATTATAGAAACTGAAGCAAAAATTTAACCATTTAGATTTCACCACAGAATCAAAACTGTAATCCTTTAATTTATCGCCAGAGCGACGATAAATGGCTGTTATCATCACTCAAAATGTATTCGTTTTTACTCATGTTGCAAAAAGTAACGGAAAGTAAATGCAAATGGTTAAAAAGAATAATTAACACGCAATTTCACGCCAACCTTTTCAGATACTGAAGGACATCGAGTCAAAATGTCTGTAAAATAACATGATATCGTGACAGAATGACTTTCGCCAGACGTACGATGTCACAAATGAAGTCGTTTACGTCTAAGAATAATACAAGGTAGTTTTTGAATGGACAAGTAATATAAAAAAAAAATTTCAAAGTTAATTCCTACTTTTTTTTCATTATATTGCAGAAAGTCCTTTATAAATAATTGTCATTCATTTTATTTAAGTTAGAACAAATTCTCTCCCTCTCTCACACACACACTTTCCATCTCTCTCACTAATTTATTCGCATGTTTCACTTTCCATTGTGTTCCCTCCTTGGCTCAGACTAGAACCCAGAATGAAAAAAGAATCTGAAAAAGAAATTTTTCGCCAGCGATCTACACGGTTCGCCACTGACGGTATTTATTTCTAAACTTATATCCTGCTAAATATCTTATAGAAGAGATTTTTTTTCTCCCATATAAAACTAAAATTAATTAATTAATTAATTAATTAATTAATATTTGAAAAAACTGTATTAACATCAAGTGTCATCCACTACAAGTTCAATAAAATGTATTCGAACTTGAGTGGATGAATAACGAGTATTTTAAATTAACGATTGAAAATTTAAATAATATATATAACTTATATAGGGAGAGTGTGAACTAATAGTAGGAATTGAAAAAATTAATTTTTGTGCGAGTTAACGTGGTATTTTGAAATGATATAAATATGAGATACGAGTACGTTTGGGATGATCAGTTTAAGGATTAATTATTTTTCTGAATAAGCAAGATAAATTTATTGACGTTTGTTCAATCAATCGAAACTCGAAAAATCTAATTAACTATTCTCAAGTATATGTCTTTTTAAAGTTGGATTATAGATAGTCTTCAACAAATAAACAACAAGTAAAAATTTAACTATTTAGAAATCAAAATAAAATCAGAATTATAATCCTCCAGTTTATCAACAGATCTTTTGAGATCACCATGTGATAAATTTCTGCTTTGTATTCATTTTTACTCACGTTGAAAAAAGTAACGGAAAGTAAATGCTAAAGAAGTAATTAAAAAATCAATATTATTTGTAGAGAATAATTAATAGTTCTTTAGGAAAGTAATTGGTTTGTTCAACGTGTCCTAAATGAATGTTCAAAAATCGTCGTTAAAATGACGATAATGTCGTTTAAATGATTGGCAGCTAACACTTATACATGATGTAATAACAATTGATACATATCTGTGATGTTTATCCGTTGATCTGATAATTTCTCGACTAGTGGTCCAGAGTTGGAATGTACAGCTAATGTGTAGGGTGCGGCCTAATGGCCAATTGGTTACTGATCTGGCCTTGGGTACCACAGGCTTCAGGTTTGAATCCTGGCGGTGGCATAGATGTTTGTTGGTTGTTCGGAATCCACGTTAAACTGTAGGTCCCGGTCTAATTAGCCTAAAGTGTACATAAAATGACCGTAGAGCGACAAACCGAACGAAACGTGCAGGACTCAAATTCGAATTCGCTGGTATTGTCCATTCTTTACAGAAAAGTGGAGATTAGATGACTATTGTAGCAAAGTGTCTGCCATTGTCAGGCTGCCTGATGGAAGTTTCCCGGGTTTTCCCTCATGTGACGTTCAAATGCGAGATGGTTATGTCGAAACATCACTGCCTTTCATCGCCCGTCGTTGGATTTTTCTACTCTTACATAAGTGGAACTGGAGATTCACTGATGCTCAATAAAAAAAAAAAAATGCTGATAATTGTTCAGTTTATGTTTATATTAAATTCTTAAAAAAATTTTTTAATTAGAAATAAATATATTGTTTATAATATATAGGGCCTGATGCCCGAGTAACTACAACGCGGTGCCACAGGTGCCACTGTAAATTATTCATTTATTAAATACCTCTAAAAATGCGCGTTATAAAATGTGTGTAAGCCATAATCAAATTAATAATTCAAACATTCGCATCAACACATCCACAGATTTAATAAATAATGACGTCAGTTATTGTAGATAATGAAATACAAAGCCGGGCGACAGAAGCTATTTCACGGTAGGCACTTCGGAATAAATTAGTTTAAATAAGTTTCCCGAGATGCCTTGCGCAAATCCTTCGCAAAATGGCACCGACTACTTTTTTTGCGCAACACCATGCCGATTCTTGAATGGTTGCCCAAGTGTGGACAGATCGCCGATCGACGGCTCTTGCGAAAGTGAAAACTTCTTCTTAAAAGTCGCTCTCGCTGTAATTTCTAGCCTTTTTCTGCTGTGCAAATTGCATTTAAGTGCATAGCGTGAGCTGTTTGTTAATGCAAGGAATGAATAATAACTTTGTCATGCGACAGGTTTGGTTCTCGGAAAAGCCACTGTGCTTATGGTTGGTTAGTTGATAATTGATGGGAGAAAAACAAAGTTGTGTGCACATTATTTGTGGGGTAATTCTTTCCGAAATTGAAAGAAAATGGTGGTTTAACGTGTCTGTTAGTACCAAAGTGACAATTATTTTCTTTCTTTGCGTGTTAAATTATATTTATGTTACCAAATAGTATTTTGAAAACAAATTTAAAGTATTTATAATTTATTGTTGAATTTTTTTATTTATTAATATTTATCTTCATATTTTTTCAATTCCTTCTACTAGCTCACACTCTCCCTATATATATCTTGTTCACATTTTCAATCGTTAATAAAATGCTTTTTATTCATCCACTCAAGTTCAAATACACTTTTTTTTTAACTTGTAGTGGATGGCACTCAATGTTAATACAATTTTTTGAAATATTAATTCATTAATTAAATTTAATTAATTCATTTTAGTTTTTTTTAGATTTAAGTTGCATATATCCACCAATAGATGACACCAGATAAACTTAAAAAAATGAATGAAAATTATTTATAAAGGACTTTCTGCAATAGAGTGAAAAAAAAGTAGGAATTGACTTTAAAAATTTTTTTTATATATTACTTGTTAATTATTAATATTTATCATCCAATTTTTTAATTATTAATATTTAACTTCCATATTTTTTAATTATTAATATTTATCTTCCATCTTTTTTTAATTATTAATTTTTATCTTCCATGTTTTTTTAATTATTAATATTTATCTTCCATGTTTTTTTACTTATTACTATTTATCATCCCTATTTTTTAATTATTAATATTTATCTTCCATGTTTTTTGTTAATTCGGCACAAAAACACATCTAGATAGTATTCAATTAAAATGCTATTAAATTCATGGAGAGATTTTATTCAAGACGATGCATTTTACATTTTTTCATAAAAATCTCATCATTAAATCATTACAAGTTATTTTAATTGATCGCTTTTTGTTTTTTATAATTAATGAAATTGATTGTTTACTTTTATTTGATTATCAACATTCAAATCTTTTATTTATTTCATACAATTTTCCTGTTCCTGTTGAAAAAACAATTTTGAATTATGGTACCACACTAACTATTTGATATTATTCTATAAGGTTTGCCAAATGTTTCAAAAGTAAATAAATATAATTATCAATAATTTACATTTCAACAATTTAAAAATTATTTGGTACTCATGCATGAATATTTACAAATAAGGAAAATTAGAAGTATTATAGCAGGTAATTATATATTTATTAAAGGAAAAAAACAAAAAAAAATTTTAAAAATAAAAATCGCCTTTATTGGTTTTTATCAAAGCAATAAAGTCTCATTTTTTTCAGAAAATTATATATATTTTTAAAAGTTTTACCTCTTTTAACTTTGTAAAGCTTTATTATTATTATTGGGGCCTGATGGCCAACTGATTAACGCTCGGTGCTACAGGTTTCGAGTTGGAATCCCAGTGGTGCCATGGATGTTTATAGTGGTTCGGAATCCACTTTAAGCAGTACGTCCTAGTTTAATATGACTATAGAGCGGTGGGAGTAGGGTTGACAACCCTACCTCGTAAAAAGAAAACATCTTTTGTCTGGAAATCTGCCAGCAATCAGACAGCCTTGGCCCACCCTAAGGTTGTTGCGCAACTGATGAGAATTATTATTATTAAAATTTATTTAGCACTATCTTAATTGCAAATTAAACATTTAACATTAAAAACTTTATAACGAAATATAAACTTTCATCAATCAAGCCAATTCCTAAAATATCTAAACCCTCCTTGAGGAAACCCAATTAAGGATTATATAAGCAATAGAAAAAAAAAACCTATTTATCATAGGATGCACAATCACGAACTTTGCATGAATTCTTAGATTCTTATACTTCCAAAATCATGTCTTATCACATTAATGAATTCTGTTTCCAAAAACAAATCTCTATTAACATTTTGTTTATCAGAAGGAATAATTACTCCAAAATGGAGGTAATTAGGGTGAATGATGTTCATAGATATGTCCACCTTGTCGGCCTTATTTAACAAGTAACTCTCGTATTAAGTTCTTGTACAGAGATGATAATTGAGAAGTTCAATAGTAAGCGGAAGTCATTGACTTTTTTAAAAGAGATTATTTTTTAATTAATGCCAAATATAGAAGAAAATAGGACCATTCAGTAGCTTGTACATTCCACAACTCTATTAATACTGACATGGATTACTTTGATATATACATCATGCACCTGTGCCAGCAACTAAGCATTCGTTTATCATTAACATAAGCAACATTTGTGTCAGCAACTAAGCATTCAATAGATAATATTCTATTGCAAATAAGCTTTGTTAAGTAAGCTTTGATTAATTGGTTTGTAGATTAAGAAAATTGCATGCTACAAAAGGAGAAATAGCAAGATTTGCAGTTTATAGTACTACATTTATCGGCAAAGTAATTACCTAGAACTAGGTAATATCCATTTATTACATTGGAAGTTACTTTACGATATACATGTGAAAAAATTAATAAAAATAAATATCGTGAAATATAAAAGGGTTTTGAGTGATTTAAATTCAATTTAGTTTATCTATTTTTTTAAATAATGTTTATATTATATTTTTAGTTTGATTTATTAAGTTATTTAAAATTTTAAACTAAAAAGTTTTTCACAATTATTATTATTACACATTTCAATGTATTAAACTCAGTTTATTAATATAAAAATAGGTTAAATATTTAATTAAATATGTTAAATATTTAACTAAATATGTTAAATCCATAAAGTTCAAGTTTCATCTTAATTCTTACAGAAGTTAAAATAGAGTTTAAACAAAAACTGAAATTATTTAATTATTTTTTTAGATATTTTCTTTCTAGTATTGTTTTATACAATCAAATTGTACAAAAAGTTTCAACTGTCACAATAATATATTTTTTCTGAAATTAAATGGAATTATAAAGAAAACAAAAAATTGATAAAACAAGAAATATTTATATTTATAAAATATATATATATATATATATATAATTTTAGAATCTATTTTTAAAAATAAAAAATAAAAATTATTTTAAATTTGCAATTTTTTTATGCTTTTAAATACCACAAATATACATTAAAAAAAAAATTTTATCATTTTTTTAAAAAATTAAAAGCAGATTAGGATAAAAAGCAGATAATTATTAACAGATTGCAAAACAAAGAAAAACGATTTTTAGCAGATGACTTTATGTAATTTTTTATTATTAGCTAAATTTTTAATAGTGGATTTAACATTGGAATAATAAAAATGATTGGAAAGTAATAGTTACGTAATAACTTAATAATAATCACTTAATAATTTTTTTAAATTACAAATACATAATAATTTTTAACTGCTATGATTAAATTTATATTTTATGCTAGCAAAACTTTTAAAATTGTTATTTGGGGAATCTTTACCTTTAAGGAAAATACGATATATACAAACAAACGATACAGCAAAGCACGTTGTAAATTTTGGCGAACATTAGTCCTGTAAGCACATTATTATTGTATAAGTATATTATTAAAATAAAAGAATTCAATTAGCGATATAAATATTTTAATTGCTATTGATTTTATTTGAAATGACATTTTGCATTATATAATTAGTATAATTTACTACTTATTCATTACAATTTAATTTTCATTACAATTTACTACTTATTCATTACAATTTTACTATCTGCGAATTCTATTTTTTCCAAATCGTGTTGGATATGATTGCAGCCAGTATAACGAGATTGGCTGTTTTTGTCAGAGTGGCGACATCTATCGGCAAATGAGAATAATTTGCATTTAATGAGATATCAGTATTTTGTAATTCTAATACAAACAAGATTAAGATACGGATGGTGAAAATGAATAATTTGTTAAAAATCAAAAGGCTTTACATATTAAAATACGAATCTTTCCTTCAGTGATATTAATAAGTATTTTTTTATGTAATTACGGTGTATGAAGGCAGTGTTACAATAAGGGTTGAAAGCATTTTTTAATTTTAATTGTTACGCAAATTTATAATAGTTTTTTTTATTTGAAATGATTGTAAAGGTCTCTCTGTTTTATTTTTTCTCACCTTTAAAACATGGAAAATGGGTTATAGAATAATTTTTATAATTCTCTGTGGAATAGACTAATATTTTTTTAATTAAAAATAATTAAGGTTGTTTAATTTTAATTATAATAAATGTAATTATATGGGAAATAGAATATACTGAATATGACCATCAACATGCTAAATTATATATAGCATATAAATTATATTTATTAAGTAAGAATGTTATTTCATTAATAAGCATTTGTCAATTTATTGATAGTAGTATATATTTCTTATACATATTTTCTGTACATCCTTTCATTTTATTAATAAGTTCTTTTTTAAAGTTTTTTTTTTTTTTTTTTTGTGTGTGTGTGTGTGTATGTAAAAAAAAAAAAAAAAAAAAAAAGAAGAGAGAGAGAGAAAGAAAGGTTTTTAAACCGGAAAGTCATAGAATTTTTTTTTTTTATTATTTTGGTCCTATTTTAACAATTATTCTAATTTTATTATATGTTAAAATATTAAACTGCTTTCTTAAATTCGGTAGCAAAAGTTTGTACGGTTTGATTCGGTAAAAAAATCTTCTTTAAATTTTGATCTGAAATTTATATACGATTTTGAATCGCAAAAACATACCTTTTAAATTTCATTATTGCTATGCATCTATCAAAAGTTTAATATATATATTCTGCTGTTTTCGCTATATTACAAAATATTTTCTAATTTGTCTGATTTTTGATCATTGCCACTGGATATATGGAAGACCCTAAACTGTTTCCCTTTTTTTTTTTTTTTTTTTTTTTTTTTTTCTCTCACTTTAGGAATCTGAAGAATTTAATCAAACCATCTGCAATTTTATTTGCAGTGCTTTTGATTTTTTTGTATTTATTTCTTCCTGATTAAAAAAAAACCTTTTCGAATCCTTCCTTTCCTAACATTAAAAGATTTCAATAGATATATACTTCAAGGAATTAGAAAAAAAAAATTCAATCGTTATAAAATATGTCGTTGAAGTATATTAATATTTTTCTTGATTTTTAATAAACAACTAATTTTTACCATTTATTAGAAGTATGTGTTTTCTCATGGATATATTTATTACAAATAAAATGGAAATGTAAACCTACGAAAGAGGAATTATAACTTTCTCATTTATGTGGGCGTGAGCTTGTTTTAACGAGCAAAAAAATGTGAATATCGAGAGAATGTGTTTGGTTTTTGAATAAAAGAGTTGGTGTTTACAGTCCACTGGAGAATGTGTGTTGTATTTGTGACCATAGCATTTAACAGTATGCATTGGAACATATTTTTCGTACATTTTATTGAAAAGGATTTTCTTGATTAAAAGTATGCTTAAGTAAAGTAATAGTAAAGAAAAGTAGTAGCAAAATAAAATAATAAAGCAGAGTAACTTTTTGATAAAATACATAAATTTTTGTGTTTAATTTTTTTTTAAACTGCTGATATTGTTAAAATTAAAGATTTAAATTCCCCAGTGGATGAATTAATTCTTCATTTTTAAATATTTGTAGATGAAAAATTATATATATATATATATATATATATAATTAACTTTATTATCAACATTAAGGTTAACGTTAATATTTTTCTTCACTGCCATTAAGTGAAGGAAAAAAAACCATTTGAATACTGTTATACTTGCTATATTACCAACATGCAAAATATAACTTCTTTTTACTAATTAATTACATATAAAAGTTCCTAAATATTTTAAAATACAACTAAAATTTCCTAAATTAATATTCCCTTTGTCTTACAATCCATTTAAAGACAATGAAATCCTCTTTAAAAAAATTATCTTTTACGAAAATAATTTAATGACAAAATATTTAAAATACTTTTATAAGGGAAATTAAAACTTCGCATTAATATCATCTATGTTACAAAATCCAATTTACAATAGATCTTTGATGTCTTTCTACCTATCGAATGTTTTATTACCTTTTTTTTTTCATAATGACCTCTCTAACAATGACGATTAGAGAGAAACCTCACTGCAGGTTGTGTAATAGGTCATGATAATGATATATCATTATCCATTTAATACAGTGTTTCATTGTTAGATATCTGCTAAGTGATTGTATGTTTAATACAAGCTGAAACGGGAAATATACGGTTTGTTGAAGACCAGGTTGTGTTTTTTATTTAACTCTTCTGTTATCCTTGTGGAACTAATTGAAATATTATAGAGTGTGTAACATGCTTTTTCATTACTATTGTTCCTTTTCATATCATTGTCAGTTGTTGCATTTGCTAAAGAACATGTTATTGCTTTTTGATGAAATAGAAGTTGGCATATTTGTCGAAAATGAGATTTAAGTTGTTTTCTAATTCTCATATTTGTGAAAAAATGACAATAATTTTTTTATACTCAAAACAATGTAATAAATATTAATATTTAATGTTAAATATTTAATGTAATTTTTAGCAAGAGATAATATTTTTTAATAATAATAATGCATATTTTATATTTGAAGGTCGCGTTATTTTTAAATACAATATCTTTTACCAAAATGATCTATGGCAAAAAAGATAATAAGTAAAAAGAAACACAAGAAAATAGTTAGTAATAATAATATAATTAATCTCAATAAAAGTACAGCTTTATTTTTTGTATAATTAAATTTAATTTTAAAATTATTTGTAAAATATATTGGTAAAAACATTATAACAATGTTTTAATTATAAAAGTACTATGAATTGATAACTAATTTATATAAAACTATATTATACTATAAATTGATAATTAATTTACACAAATGTCATATAAAAAGATTATTCGTTGACATATAATGCAACAATAATCTCATTGATTTTATAGTTTCTGTTAAAATAGATATCATTGAATATATCTTTCACTTACAATATCAGACTTCACTAAGAAAAATTTCAGCATTTTATGTCATTATATATTTATTGTCATTTTCAGCAAGAGATTATATTTTTTAATTATAAAATGCATATTTTATATTTGAAGGTCACACTATTTTTAAATACAATATTTTTTACCAAAAGAACCTATGGCAAAAAGATAATAAGTAAAAAGAAACATATGAAAATAATAACATAGTTAATCTCAAAAAAAAAAAGTATAGCTTTATTTTCAGTATAATTAAATTTTATTTTAAGATTATTTATGAAATATATTGGTAAAAATATTATAATGTAGTTTTAACTATAAAGGCACTATAAATTGACAATTAATTTATACATGTCATATAAAAATAAAAGATTGTTCTGTAATGTAACAATTATTTCTTAACTTCCTTAATTTTATAGTTCGTGTTATAATAGATATCATTGATTAATAGTTATAATAGATATCATATGAAAATAGTTCCCAATAATAACGTAGTTAATCTCAAAAAGTACAGCTTTATTTTCAGTATAACAAAATTTAATTTTAAGGTGATTTATAAAATATATTGTGTAAAAATATCATAACACTGTTTTAACTATAAATGTACAATGAAGGGAAAATTAATTTATACAAATTTAATATGAAAAGCGTGTTCCAGAATACAACAATAATCTCTTAATCTCGTTGATTTTATAGTTCCTGTTAAAATAGATATCATTAAGCGTTTCTTTCACTTACAATATCAGACATCACTAAAAAAAATTGCAGCATTTTATAAATTAAGTGATTCCGTATCATAATGAGCATTTATTTAACCATTATTTCACTTTATATAACCAGTTCTTATAGTAGCAACATATTTGAGTACTACATTTTCTTTCCGGTTTTATAGGAAAAGGAAATTCCCAATTTTAAATGAAAAAAAAAAAAGCTACCCGTTTTTGATTTGGTTCATTCTTCTTATAATTGTGCAATATGTTTTAATGTATGAGGGATTTTCTTCCTACTATAACAGTAAAAAATATCTTTAAAGATTATAACATCTCTAACTCAGACACTTCATATCTATCTTAAAGACTTAAAACTTCTTATCTTAAAGACTGAATTTTTTTTCCCATAAAAATTCAAAGTAATTGTTAGCGTATTGTAATTGGTTGTTCACAGTGCATTCAAATTAATGCAATCAATTTTCCAATTCTATTCATATATGCTGGAGAATACTATTTATAAAAGAGATTAATTACATTTTATTTTAAATCCATTGAAAAATAAACCTTTGCTTATAAATTAGATACAGTTTTCAATAAAATTTCAAGTAAAATCATTCTATGGATGGTATTGAATGAAAAATATGGTCCTTTCATTGGATTCACACTAATAATGCTGTAAACATTAAGATTAACAACGCATTAATAAACAAAATCGAATGTATTTTGATGATAAATGTTAGTTTATCATTTCTTACTTTTAAATTACAATATTGCACTTTTATAACCCACTCACAGACACAGGTAATATATTTAGAAAGCCAAAAAATAGTGATTTCCTTTCTCTTAAAGTATAGAAGAGCATTATTCACTTGATGTCTTGTTGTAGATGGATCGAATTAACATGATTTGAGTATGATACGAATTATTTATTAAAAAAAAAAATCGAACCAGTAATTTATTAAAGGAAAACTGAAATAACACATTTGATAACGAACAGCATTAGAGTTTGCAGTACGATATGATATGGAAAAATATAAACGAAATTTCTTTGATACGAATCATCCTAAAAATTTATTTGAACCGTACCAATCACAAAAATGATTCCAGTCGTGTGCCTTTATGCTAAATCATGGTCATTGCAATGTATAAACACCCTTACATAACATTTAATTTTATATAAATGGTATTAATAAAATTTATTTAGAATCAAGCTTCCACAAGTTTAAGGGGTCTCATATGAAAACTCAAAGTGTCAAATGGTAAAGATAATGGCATTACATCAAAGGTTTCTTCCTCAATGGTGCGATAGCCCCATGGTGGAGTAGATGGAACGATATCAATATTATTCCAGTACGATATGTATCATTCATTAAAAATTTCGAACCAGTAAGTTATTGTATGAAAACTGAAATATTACATTTGATAATAAATAGCATTTGAGTTTGCAGTATGACATGTTATGGGAAAATATCAAAGAATCTTCTATGTTACGAATCATCCTGAAAATTTACTTGAACTACACGAATCACAAAAAAGATTCTAGTCGTGTGTCTCAATGCTAAGCCATGGCCATTGCAACGCAAAAACACCCTTGCATTTTAATTATTATTTAAATGGTATAAATAAAACGCATATAGAATCAGCTTTCCCCTAGTTTAAGGGGACTCATATATGAACTCAAAGTGTCAAATGGTAAAGATAAAGGCATAGCGTAAAGGGTTTCTTCTTCAATGACACGACATTTCCATGGTGGGCCAAGGTCTTCTGCCTACTGTGTGCCGAAATATGAGATGTTGCTTTCTTTTTATGGGGTAGGGTTCTTAGCCCTGTGCTTAATGCTTAACAGTAATAATAGACAGGAACCTAGGGTTTAAAGTGGATTCCGAACCACTAGAAACATCCACGGCACAGCTACCAAACATCCATGGAATATTCGGGACTCAGGGCAAAATCAGTAAATTTGTTCAATATCCTTGACATATTAGATATGTTCATTTGCTAGTATTTCGAACTATAATTGAATAGCGGATGAGCAAATAGTAAACAAACAAATACTTAACAACACTGTCTATTCACCATGTGCCCTTTTTAAACAAAACTGCAATGAGTACTCGATCCCCAAGTAAATCCACAAACACACGCAGAGATAAGCATCTCTAAAAGGACTAAATGTCTTCACCGCGGTGGCCCGTGCCCAGGCAGTAATGATTGCGGCACAGATGAAGAGGGCACACCACAGATTGCTGCACTCATCACCCCCTGCGAATATGGGGGCCCTCCCACAGAGAGATCGGCTCCGGCGGACCCCTCGAGAGCCCTTGCCCCATGAAGAATGTTGCAAGTTGAAGGAAGGTATATGTTCCGAGATTTGGATCTGTACCTGTTGGCTACTTAGTACGTAGATTTCGGTATCTTGATCGTACAGGGGGTAAAGTATATTGAATGTACATGTGTAGCATTAGCGGAATTTTGTTTGAAGATAAGACGGGATGATTTGTCTTGCGAAGTTTATCAAGGAGATGCGTAGAGAACAGCAAATAAACAGGGCATATTTCATTGGGTTTATAGTATACTGTTTGTCAGGACTCTGGTTTATAAAGTGATTTACAGTCACTAGATTTTGGAGAAATATTAACGGATCGTTGCAGTTATTTGATACATGTGGGGTCTATTATATTATATTTATTAAATAAAGAATTCTGAAAGAACTTAATCCATATTTGAGTCATATATAAAAAAAGACCAGGCAAACATTTTCATAATTAAGTCAAAAACATCCAAATTATTGTTGCAAATAATCTGTAATTTTTGAATTGCATTGAATTAGTTTAGCTAACACATATGCTATAATAAAGGTTATCATTATTTAATAAATCATTAATATAAAGGTAATCATTATTTAATAAATCCTTAATTATAAAGGTAATCATTATTTATAAATTTTATCATCATTTTAATAGATAATGAGATGCTTTTTCAGACCATATTTTGCTAGACTAAAGAGGTATTACCCCCAATAACCTATCATGGCAATGATTTGTCAGAATTAAATTACACAATTGACAGAATTTTTTTAATTTTATTTTTATGTTTCAAATTGAAAAGATTATCTTCAATATGATGATATTAATAATATACTTAATGTCAGAATTTTGGTTGAATTCTGTTCTCATGTATATTAAATAATTAACATTAATCTAGTCAAGTACATGTAATTTAAGTATAAATAATTGTTACTTAAATTTTAAAACCTTCTCATTACAAAGTAATAGACTTTATGCGATACTGCTTTCATCATTGCAATCATTTCATTGTACAAGAGCCTTATTATACCTAGTAAAAGAAAACTTTTAAGGAAATTAATCCATATTTGCGTCATAATAAGAAAGAACAGGTAAATACTTATATGATCAGGCCATAGACGACGAAATTACAGTTGCAACATTAATCTATCCTTTTCTTCTAATTTTATCGCACTTTCTTATGTCACCAACTTCTTTTTAAAAAATAAGAAAAACTTTATAGCTTAGATAAAATTGTTAGCTATATCGCACTTTCACGTATAGCCTTTTTTCTTTTTTGTCTCTCAATATTAAGGCTCCAGATATTAATCTCCCTGTTACATAAAGGTGTGTTAATGTATTAATATTTTCAGATTTTCATATTAAGGAAGAATATAAAAAAATTTCGTGTTTATATTTCATATTAAAGAAGATTATGTAGAATTTTGTATTTATATTTCATATTAAGAAAGAATATTTATAATTTCTTTTTTATATTTCATATTAAGGAAGAATATATAGAATTTCGTATTTATATTTCATATTAAGGAAAAATATCTAGAATTTCGTATTTATATTTCTTATTAAGGAAGTTCTATTTCAATGCATTAATTTTTAGAAATAAAAAATTTGGCAACTTTGCTAAAGTTATAGGAAGTATCGCACTTTCATCTATCGCCTTTTTTCTTTGTTTTCCGACATGCGTTATACAACGAAGAACAATATTTTCATATTTAGGAAGCTACATTTTAAAGATTATTGATTTTCTTAAAATTATAAAAGATTTCGGTAACAAATTAAAACTTTCAAAATTAATTACTCTAAAAAAAAAAAAAAAACTCTCGGAAATGAAAAAAAGAAAACATTAAATTCGTATTATATTTTGTATATACTTCATTAAAATAAATTTTGTAAGATTATCATATAAAAATAATAATTTTAACTTTAATAGTGATTTAAGAAATTAAAAAATAAATAAAGTATAAACTTTTATTTATTATATATATTTTATATAAAATTACTTTGTTCTGATGAATAAGATTATAAATGAATTATTCACAATAAAAGTAAATTCAAAAAATGTTGAAGTCTCTCTATTTATATTCATTTATGTAACAGATTATTTGCGTAAAATATATATGTATAATAAATTTAATTTTCAGTACTGTATTGAACTTTAACAGCTGGTAATAAAATGTAATAAATAAAATACCTTCCTATCCTTAATGGTATAAATATTTTTATATGTTAAGAAATCTTTTTACAACGAACGTTATACCTCAAATAATATATAAATATACAATATATATGTGCTTAAATCATAATAAATATAACCCACTAAATATAACTCGATAAATATATATGTGTTTCTAAAGTGAAATTATAACACAGTTCTTAAAAGAAACACTTTCAAAGCATTAGATAAATCATTCCGCAATTAAACATTTTAAAAATAGGCATTATAAATCCAAAAAATGCAACTGACATGAACCTAGCTAATAAAAAAAATTATCAAATATTACAAAAAAATAAATAAATAAATAAAGTGCAATGCAGTCTGAGAAACTAATAGAAAAACACAGCTTCTTTATTAGATCACTTCTAAAGCATTAGCTCGAATGCCAAAGTGTCTGCCACATATCCGCTTACACAAAGATTTAAAAAAAAATCTGACAAGAAACCATAAGAAGTGAGGCAGGCAGTAAAGTAAAAAAAACCCCGCCCTAACTAACAAAAGTTGCGAAGATCAGTGAGCTTCCTTGCCCAATCAGCGAGTGTTACTTAGGGTGAGGTCCCGCCCACTTTCTTGACACCTTCGTCCATTGGCGGGAACGGTGCAAATATCACGGCCAGAAGAATGACAATCTGTGCCTTAACCTCGAACTATGGAACAGGATGTGTCCAAAGCAAGCATTCGGTGTAGACGTGACGAGCAAGATCAATTTCGAATGGGCAAGAAAATCTGGTTTCGTAAGTCATATGTGATTGGTCTTTTCAATATATATATATATATATATATATATATATATATATATGTTTCTTAAAAACCAGTCTTCACTTGTGGCTATTCAGAAGTAATTTATAACGAAATATGAAAGGGGGAGGGGGAATTAAGATGAAAATGAAAATGATTGCAGTCAAGAGAGATATTTCAAAATGAAGCCTTCAAAATAAAAAGAAAAAATTTATGTGTTTTGCAGCAACATTTGATGAATGGAATTTTGAAGCTATGGAGTATGGTATGGAGCTCTAGTAAAAGGAGCTATGGAGGTTCATTAAAAATAATAATAATAATAAATAAATAAAATAAAATAAAATAAAGTTTTGAATATTCAAAGGAAAAGGAAATAAGTGCTTCTTGAATAGCGGCCTGATGGCCTATAGGCTAGCTCTCTAGTCTTTCGTACATCAGGATCGAATCCTGGTGATGACATGGATGTTTGTTCGTGGTTTGGAATCAACTGTAAACTGCAGGTTATTAGCCTAAAGTCATATGTGATTGGTCTTGTAATATATATATTTCTTAAAACCAGTCTTCACTTGTGGCTATTCAGAAGTAATTTATAACAAAATATGAAAGAGAGAGGGGGAATTAAAACGAAAATGAAAATGACTGCAGTCAAGAGAGATATTTATTTCAAAAAGAAACGAAAGAAGAAAATAAAGAGGTGTCTGCAGCAGCATTTGGTGAATGGAATTCTGAACCTGTGGAGTTGGAAATATTTTCTACAAGTAAAAATTATAGTGCAGTCAAAGCTAAAAAAAAAGTTTTGACTATATAAAAGAAAAGGAAATAAACGATTCTTGAATAGCGGCTTAATGGCCGATTGGCAAGCTCTCTGGCCATTGATACTTCAGGCTCGAAGGATGGCAAGGATGCTTGTTAGTGGTTCGGAATCCATGTTAAATTGTAGGTTCCAGTGTAATTAACTTAAAGTCACATGTGGGTGGTCATTTATATATATATATATATATATATATATATATAGGGGGTCTGATGGCCGAGAGGCTAGCGCTCTACCACTCGGTGACACAGGTTTCGAGTTCGAATCCAGGTGATGCATTGGATGTTTGTAGTGATTTGGTATCCATTTATGCCATTAGTCCCGGTCCCACAAAGCACAATCAAACTTCTCACCCACATTACTCCCAAACCGTAAAGAGGCAACTCAGCTCTAGGAACAGTGATATAGTTGTGGTATATACACTGAAGTGACAAAAGTCATGGGATACCTCTTAATATCGTGTCGGCCCTCCTTTCGCCCGGCGAAGGGCAGCAACTCGACGTGGCATGGACTCAACAAGTCGTTGGAAGTCTTCTGCAGGAATATTGAGCCATGCTGTCTCGATAGACGTCCATAATTGTGAAAGCGTTGATGGTGCAGGATTTTGGGCACGAACAGACCTCTCGATGATGTCCCATAAATGCTCGATGGGATTCATGTCGGGCGATCTAGGTGGCCAGATCATTCGTTGGAATTGTCCAGAATGTTCTTCAAACCAATTGCGAACAGTTGTGGCCCGGTGACATGGCGCATTGTCATCCATAAAAATCCCATCGTTGTTTGGGTACATGAAGTCCATGAATGGCTGCAAGTGATCTCCAAGTAGCTGAACATAAGCATTTCCAGTCAATGTTCGGTCCAGTCGCACCAGAGGACCAAGTCCATGCCATGAAAACAGCCCACACCATTACGGAGCCACCACCAGCTTGAACAGTGCCTTGCTGACAGTTTGGGTCCATGGTTTCGTGGGGTCTGCGCCAAACTCGAACCCTACCGTCAGCTCTTACCAAATGAAATCGTGACTCATCGGACCAGGCCACGGTTTTCCATTCATCTAGGGGCCAACCGATATGCTCACGTGCCCACGACAGTCGCTGCAAGCGATGTCGTTCTGTCACTAAAGGCACTCGAGTCGGTCTTCTGCTGGAATAGCCCAAGAAAGCCAAATTTCTCCCCACAGTTCTAACAGACAAGTCCCTTGTACGTCCCACATTGATTTCTGCGGTTATTTGACGCAGTGTTGCTTGTCTGTTAGAATTTACGACTCTTTGCAGACGTCGCCGGTCTCGGTCGTTAAGTGCAGGCGGTCGACCACTGCGCTGTCTATGGTGGGATGTTATGCCTGAAATTTCATACTCTCGGCACACTCTTGACACAGTGGGTCTGGGAACGTTGAATTCCCTAACGATTTCCGAAATGGCATGACCCATGCGTCTAGCTCCAACTAACATTCCGCGTTCAAAGTCTGTTAATTCCCGTCGTGCGGTCATCATCACGTCAAAACCTCTTCACATGAATAACTTGAACAGAAATGAAAGCTCTGCGAAAGCAGTGCGCATTTATACCTGTTCTACGCGATGCTACTGCCATCTGAAAATTTGCATATTGCTATCCCATGACTTTTGTCACTTCAGTGTATATATATATTTTTTTAAACCAATCTTCACTTGTGGCTATTCAGAAGTAATTAATAACGAAATATGAAAGGGGGAGGGGGAATTAAGACGAAAATGAAAATGATTGCAGTCAAGAGAGATATTTCAAAAGGCATCTTTAAAAAAGAAAGAAAAAAAAAGTAGATGCGGCTGCAGCAGCATTTGGCAAATGGAATTCTGAAGCTGTAGAGTTGGATATACTTTCTACAAGTAAAAGTTATAGATTTAGTAAAATAATAATAATAATAAATAAAATAAAAATAAAAAAGCATTAAATATCTAAAAGAAAAGGAAATAAATGTTTCTTGAATAGCGGCCTGATGGTCAGTTAACTAGCTTTCTGCCCTTTGATAGTTTAGGCTCGAATCCTGGTGGTGGCATGGATGCTTGTTGGTAATTCAGAATCAACGTTAAATTGTAGTTCCGGTCTAATTAGCCTGAAGTCCTAAGTGATTGGTCTTTATATATATACTATGTCAAAAAGTATATACTCTTTGGATAGTATATATATATATATATATATATATATATACTATCCAAAAAGTATGCCCAACTTTCAATTTAAAATTCCCAGGGCTTATGGAATTTCATTTTTATTTATTTATTTATTTATTTTTTCGGGGGAGTTGCTGGCACTGTTCTTGGCATTTGTGTGAAATTTTTACGTCAAAATATTCATTAGTGTTTGAGTTAGGCTTGGCTTTGAAAAAATTACGAAACTGATTACGGCGATTTTTGAAATGTCTGAATGAATTAAGCAAAGAACTTGCATTCAAATTTGTGTGCGGAAACATATAGAATGTTTCAGAAGACATTCGTTAAGCATTCCTATATCGGAAAGAAATGTTTAGAAGTGGTATAAACAATTCAAAGAAGGCAGAGAATACATTGAAAACGAAGAGCCCTCTGGTCGACCCTCAACCTCATCTGACGAGGCTCATGTCCAAAAAATTAAAGATTTGGTGCTTGCAAATCGTCGATTTACAAGTAGAGACCTTGACGATGATGTTGGAATTTCAAAAGGATTGGTCAATTCCATTTTGGGCCTCAAACGCATCAAATCCCGATGGATACCGAAAACACTGAATACGCCAGCTCTCACTACATTGATTCTTCGTGATTTTTTCGCCAAAAATGAAACCCATATCTCTCCACCCATATTCACACCGTGCGACTTCTGGCTATTCCCTAAACTGATAAGACCACTCCGGGGACACCGTTTTGAGTCAATTGAAGAGATTCAACATGAATCGCCGCGCGCTTTAAAGGCCATCCCTGTCGATGACTTTTTCGCAACATTGAGGATTGGAAAAAAAATTGGCATAAGTGCATTGCGACCGGAGGGGACTTACCGCCTTACTTTGAAGGCGATGAAATAAATTTGGAAAAATAAATAAAATAATTGAAATAATTAAATATAATAAATAAATAATATAATAATATAATATAATATAATAATTAAACATAATAAATAATTAACTATAATAAATAAATAATTAATGAATAATATAATAAATAAAATAATTAAATATAATAAATAAAATAATTGAAAAAAAAATAATTGGTCTTACTTTTTGGGCACAGTGATATATCAGTCCTCACTTGTGGCCATTCAGAAGTAATTTATAACAAGATATGAAGGGGAAAGAAGAGAATGAGAATGATTGCAATCAAGAGAGATATTTCAAAATGTATCTTTAAAAAAAGAATAATAATAATAAATAAATAAATAAAATAACATACGACTGCAGCTCCATTTGGTGAATGGAATTCTGAAGCTGTGGAGTTGGACGTTTTTTCTACAAGTAAAAATTATAGGTACAGTAAAAAAAAAGTATTGAATATCCAAAAGGAAAGGAAATAAATACCTTTCGAATAGCTACCTGATGGCCAATTGGCTAGCATTCTGGCCCTTTGGGGCTACAGGCTTCTGCCTCGAATCCTGGATATTTGTTGGTGGCTCAGAATCCGCATTAAACTGTAGGTCCCGGTCTAATTAGCCTAAAGTGGGCAAACAATGACCGTAGAGCGACAAACTAAATAAAATTAAACTTTTTGAATGAATCGTTTATTTTCAAACTTTTCAATCAACTTAATTCTGTTTGACTACAACATATTCACCTATATGTTGTGGGTATAATTTTACCTTAATATTTATCCTGATCAACCATGATAATTTGCCCATTGATATTTATTCTATTGATAACATGAGAATATCAACAGTAACATTTATAACCTGAAGTGCTAGGTCAACAACCTATAGTATATGTAGAAAAATAATGCAAATGTGAAGTCTGGCCATTAAAATTCTAATTTAATTGAAAAAAAAAAAGATTAAAAACATTTATTTTTATTTTTATTTGTTGTGCAAAAAATTACTAAGGAAGAATTTCGAAGTTCAAAGAATTTCGAAACTCGCCAACTCATGTGCTTTGAACATTAAAAATACAGTAAAATATTTCTACAATTGTAAAACACCTAACATAACAATGGGTTGTTTTTAAATTAATTGAAGATTTAAATAATTTTTTTTTCTGTGCATATCAAAATAAAATCCCATATAGTTACTATTATTAACTTTCTTACTTTTAGAAAATTGCACCATAAACAACATTGGTTATTCAATAGCGCTGCCTTTCCTTTCCCTTATCTATACGTGAATTATCTATTCAGAATATTAAATCAAAAAGTATTAAAAAGAGGATTTATACGAGTTCATTATGTAATTCAAGGTCAAAACTCAATCTTTTTAACTATTTTTTTACTATGATTACGCTTAGAAATTATTTAGATTCGTGTAAGGATTCCACTTCTAAGCCGAAAAACCAATACTCAGGTACGCGCAGGATGCGGGAAATATACTTCCTTTCCGGGTGAGGTTTGGTTTGGTTTGTCCCTCTATGGTCATTTTGGGCACACTTTTGGCTAATTAAACCGGGATCTACAGTTCAAGGTAGATTCTGAACCACTGACAAACAAATATACATGTCACTGCCAGCACTCGAAGCTGAAGCTTGCGGTACCAAAGGCCAGAGCGCTAGCCAATTGGTCATCAGGCAGCCTCCGCGATGAGAAATCTGTAGGCCAATTGGCCATTTCTCCTGAATGCCAAGGGGGTGCTCCTGCCAGTGCGTAGGAGCCAGTGCGTAGGAGAAGGCCCGGTTATAGGGTTCTACAACGCTTTAGTAAAAAGCATACTTAATGCTATTTTTATCATTTACGCTTATGGAAAAAATATATATGTAAATATAAAAGAACGTAGAATTCGAGCTATTAGGATGATAGGAGGATTTTTTTATTGTTATAATTTTAAGATATTTAAATATTAGTTACAATGTTTTGAAAAGCGAAATCAAGAAAATATATCCCTGTATCATTTAAATTGCACAGTTTATTCGTAAGTGTGGTTGACGTCAGTGCTTTCCATGAGATTCCAAGATTAACGAGCTACAGGTGTGTCTTTCGATCTAAAGATTAACTATCAGACACGATGCTCTCTATGTAATTATTAACTAATTAAGTTGTATGAGTTGTCTTTTTTACTGATTGCACATCATTTGCATCTATTTCAATATGCTGATCATTATTGATGTCAATTTATTCTAGGCAAATCGATGTCATGTTTTGTATAATTAATGGAAAATTGCGTAGATAGGATCAATAAAATCGGAACCGTAATAAATTGGTTATGTTAATAATGGAATGACGTACCTTATGTGAAATTATAACGCATGCATCTCATTAACAAATTTGCATTTATGTGGGAACAGAACAGAACGTGTACTTTTAATAGAGACGCAGAGGTATGGTATGAGATACTTTTGAATTTCATTTAAAACAATAAAGATCACAATGATTAATCTTGAAAAAAATACTGCTATTTTTTTACTCGTTGAATTGTATAATCAAATAATGTTTTTGTAAAAATGATATTAATGCTGAATAAAAAAAAAATTCTTTAAAAATGCCCATATAATATTGTTTTTTTAAGAAACACACAATTAATTATAAGCGCAATTAATTAAAATAATGATGGTAAGTACAAATAATAATTTTAAAAGGAAATTGATTATATTGATAGTTTTCTTATTAATTTTCTAATAAATAAATTTGAATAATTTTCATAGCTTCTTAGTCTATGTTCTGGTCTAACTGCTGAATGCTGATTCTAATTTAGGTAAAAGTTAAAATAATAATAAGCTCAGCTTAAAATTCGTGTTTCATTTATATCTTCTTCATTCGGGCAACAGCCCACAGTGGGTTTAGGCCGTCTGCCCTACTTGCAAATTTCGAGACAGGAGATGTTTTCATTTTACCGGGTAGGGTTGTCGGCCCAACGCTTTACAATCATATTAGACCGAGATCCACGGTTTAAAGTGGCTTCCGAGCTACTACAAACAGCCGGGACTCGAGCCTAAAGTTTTGGTACCGAGTACCAGAGCGCTAGTCACTCACCCATCAGGTAGGTCCCTTTCATTTACATATGGCATAAAAACAACTCGCTGACAAGCGTTGAAGAGAGAAAATTGTCTTCCGTAGACTTTCAATAGCTGTTGATCGCATTTGCTTGTCGAGAATCTAAATCTGAAATACTCCCAACCAGGCAGCTTCCAATCATTTATTACATTTTACACCTATTGTCACAATCACGAGTGAGTCTCCTCGTTCCTGAAAACAGAAAAGGCAATGAACGCCATCAACGGATTCGAATCCGAATGCTCTTGCGCGCTAGCTAAGTGCATTACCATTTTAATTTAGACACTCAATTCTATTTGGCTTGTCTTGGTTGGTTTGTCGCTCTATGGTCCTTTTTTGCACACTTTGGGCTAATTAGTCCGGGACCTACACTTTAACGTGGATTTCGAAACACTAACAAACATCCATGCCACTGCTAGAATTCGAATTTGAAGTTAGAAAGGCCAGAGCGTTAGCCAATTGGCCATCAGTCCGCTGCCAATTCCATTTTTACACGAGCTTCTTTTACACGATTTTAATTTAACACGAATTAGAAAAAATTTTTTTGTCTTTAATTCTCTTTTTACACGATTGGCCCAAATTTGAAGACGAAATTTTTTTAAACTTTTATTTTTGTAACTGCGATATTGGATACGAGGAATGTAATGCGATTTCCATTTGTGAGAATTCTCCGAATTTTGCGAATCGCCTGATGGCCGAATGGCTATCGCTCTGGTGCTCGGTACCTCGAGTTTTCGCTAGCCACTCGGCCATTCAGGTTCAGAATAGGAATGTAAATTTAGAAATAAAGTATTTTGGCCAAACGGAAAAATAATTGAGATTACAAAAATTATCAACAAAATATCACCTCTTTTTAAGCAACATCCATTGCAATAACTGTTAATCACTTTGGAATAACTGCACAATAAAATAAAAAGGGCTTTAAAACTAACTGCAGAACAACCCTCTCTGCAATCCATATAAATTTGGTACCATTAAAATCGTCTGTCGTCAGACGATAAACACCAGCCGATAAGCGTCCAGCAGTGGTCAGCATGGGGCAAGGGCCCTAATCAGGTTTCTTCGCGTTTGTCGGGACCCACGGGGGGACGCGACCGCCGGGATGTTCCTTGGAGGGTGGTCTTCGTCGGCCCCTTTCGGCTCTAACGTGGAAGTAAATGGGGCTCTCACGCTTCTCTGGGCGCCCCCTTTTTTTTTCTCTCGTCCACCCCTGCAGAGTTGCCTGTCATCACGTGATTTGGGAGAGGGTGGAGGAAGAATGAGCCTCGTTACGAAATCTTTTGCTGCGGAATACTGATGCGTTTGGATCCCAGAAATGGTAGGTTTTCGGTAATCAGGATGGGTTTAAGAATAGGGTTGGGAGTGAGCGAGGTAGGAAGTGGAGGGGGTGGGGAGCTAGGGAATTTTGTCAGTGAAAAAATAAGGACTAAGTGATTGTGTGCGTGTATAAACAGTTTTGAACTTCAGTGTATTTATTGATCAATTAGTAATGAGCTGGCATTGGAGAAAAAGTTTTAGTTTTTAATTTAAAACAGAAAAAACAAGAAGGATAATAGATGACCCTATAGAGAGTGAAATAAATATCCCCATGCCGTCTTGCATTCAATAATTTTACGCTAAAAATTATTAAAAAAATGTCTTGTTCTATGATACAGAACTATGCAATATATATGTAGTATTAGAAAATGTATATTCAATATTAGAAAATGTCATATCTATACAATATTAGAACGTGCCATATATATACAATATTAGAAAATGCCATATATATTCAATATTAGAAAATATATATAAGCAATAATAGGAAATGTCAAATATATTCAATATTAGAAAATGTCATATATATGCAATATTAACATTATAAATGTATGTATAAGCAATATTAGAAGTGGACAATTTTTGAGTAGTTACGGCAATCTAATTCAGTGAAATAAGTTTATTGATGTACAGTCATGAAATCGTATTGAATTCAAAATTTTTATTATATAATCATTTTTATAGCTTGTTAATTAATTTACCATTTATTATTTGTGTACTTCATGTTAAGTATTTTGAAGTTGTATGTTTACTTTTATTGCAGCCTGACAGAGCGAATACAGCAACTAAAATGTGTAAATAATCAATGTTGATAACACTTAAGTTTTATAATTTTGCCTAGAGACACATAAATGCCTTAAAATAAAAATATAACTTCCTTTTTATTTTGAATAATTGTTTCGCATATTTATTTCATGTGTATGTTTTCTTTCAATACTTTATCAAGCATCTGAAAGCTATCGAACTTGTTTTGATATAAATGTGTAATTATATCAGTCTCGATTTGTTTAAGTTATTGTGGATCACAACGTAGATTCCTTTTAGCAGTATAATGATGGTTTTCATTAGTTATTGGTTTTTGTGAAGGAATGTTTTAGGATAAGATATCCATACCACAATAACAAGAACATTATTATTGTTAAAGTTCATCCGTTCGTCAGTAGAAATAATGTTAAATCACAGATGATACAAAGCTAGCGCTCTGGCTCTTGGTGCCACAGGTTTCGGATTCGAGTCCCTGCGGTGCCATGGATACCTGTAGTGGCTCGGAATCAGCTTTAAATCTAACAGATGGTGGCCAAAGCTCTACAGTTATATTAGACCGGGACCTAACCAGCGTAGGTCCCGGTCTAATATAACTGTAGAGCTTTGGGTGTAAGGTTGACAACCCTACCTGTAAAAAGAAAAACATCTCGGAATTTTCCAGTAGACAGACTCTTTGGCCCACCATGGGCTGCAGTGCCAAAGATTCTGTCTACTGGAAAATTAGATGATTAAATCTAATTAGATGATACAAATGTTTTCCATTGCTTATGAATATTTTTAATGGGTCTTTTCATCGTTTAACTGATTATCCCAAGTATACATATCTCATATGCATGTCTTTTCAGAACACTTCGAGTAATTCGTGTAAAAATTAATCACGAGCTTTTCTTCACGAATTTCTTCATAATTTCTTTCACGAGCTTTTTTTATACATGATATTTATTATTCATAATATTGTGGACATTTTTATTGAAATCTATATATACATATATATATATATATCTTTTAAATTCCTTTCACGAGCTTTTTTATAAAATCATTTGGAATTCTATAGTTTTTTTGTTTTTTTTAATTTTTAAGATTTTTGTTATCTGTTTTGTTCTTTTTCAGATTTTTTTAAAATTGAAAAAAAAAAAAAAAAAATTTATTCTTTTTAACAACAACAACAACAACAAAAAAAAAAAAAAAAAAAAAAAAAAAAAATCACGATTTGTTGATTTGTCCAAGAAATTCACAGATTTCTTTAAAAAAATTATTCTTCTTTAACAAGAAATATATTTCAAAATTATCTTCATTCAAAATTTGTTGATCTTCAAGACATTTATAGATTTCTCTTAAAAATTATTCTTCCTTGACAAATTTCATATTTTATTTTTTACAACATTTGGGGTTACAATTACAACATTTTACAACATTTTTTGTTGAAAATTGTGTTCCGGTTTTTCACAGCGAACAGCCCATCAACCGTTGACAAAGGGGGGATATTGCGGAACTTTTAGGGTTGACGGAGTCACAAATAGAATCATAAATGCCTCGCATTTGCTTGTCGTTTGAGAAAACATTTAAAACTTTTTTGCCTTGAAAACTTTTAAAAGGCAATCAGAATGTCTGGAATAAATGTTAAATATATTGTTACAGTCGGTATCCTGCCTCCTCGTTTCTGAAAACAGATACTGAAAAAAATTAATTAAATTAAAAAATAAATGTTCACCCTCATTATAATATATCTGTAATATAATAATAACATGCATGAAAATTCACGAATATTTTTTTTAAGGCTTACATATGGATGTTGAAAACGCATCTACAGGCTTTTTTATCTATAGTATATAATGTTTGCTATGCTCACAGCATATTGCGGGGGTTCGTTGAACATTGTTGCTCCGGTATTCCACAGCGAACAGCCCATCGACAATTGATAAAGGGAGGATATTGCGGAGGAATTTTTAGAATTGACAGCGTCACAAATAGAGACATAAATACCTCACATTTGCATGTCGTTTGAAAAAAAAAGGCCTGCAAAGCTTTTAACAGGCTTGACCTGAATGTCGTGGCAAGATGTTAAATACATTGTCACATTCTTTATCAAGCCTCCTCTTTTTTGAAAGCAGTGACTGCAACGAATATCCTTTCTTGTACCCTAGCCGCATTTCTGACTCTATTTGTGTCCCTGTTACCCTTAAAAGTCCTTTCGGAAATCAATATCCTCCCTTAATTGTTGGGGGGCTGTTTACAGTATACCTAAATGGAAAACCTATGTTATTAACATTGGACACCGATTTAAGTTGCATTATAAATTGCGTATTATTATTTTTGCCCAAATAAAATAGTGAATAAGATTTGGATTCTTCTATTCCTTTCTGGAACCAAACTCGTCAAACTTTTTCCAGATAATAATATATGCCTCAAAGAAATTCAAACTCAACCACCAACTTCCTATTTCCGGGCTCCATGCCAAACACGACACCCACTCCATGGAATATATTTGGCATTTTCGACCCTCCAACATAAAAATAAAATAAATAAATAACATCCATGTCAAACGACACCACAAGTCCACCCCCGCTTGATCCAGATATCGACCGCGGGCGATGTCCAATGCATACATGAAAATGCTTGAGAAATTATGGAAAACGGGGCCCATTTATCACGGCCCCCACCCCGCCAGTTTATAGGAGAGCAAATCGAGCTCGAACAGAATTCGTCTCACAAGCTAAATCAAGCGTGGATTTTTTTTCCGGGAAATACGAAGGCAGCGAGCCGTTTTTTTAATCGGGTGGGAGGAAAAAAGTGTCGCGGGAACGATGCTAAATGTGTATTTGATATGTCTGTAAAAAAAGGGAGTACCATGTATTCGGATTGAGATGGACACCAATTCTTTTTTTACTCAATCTTATTCAAATGCTTTATGGAAATCATGATCGTGTTACAGAGTTGCTGAATTTTTTTTTTTAAATATCGTATTAACTATTTGTACGCATATCATTTCTGCTTATTACATCCAGTCGATAGTGCTGTAATGTCTCGGCCTACATTAGAAATATAACGGCTTCAAGAAGAGGGCGATTTTTAGGTTCATGGGAGCACTTTAAATTTTATTTACAAGCATTATTATCTATACAGAAATGTGGGTTAATACAATCTATTATTTTCAAAAAAAAAATAATAATAATAATAATAAAATTAAAGATTTAATTTTGATTCACAAGTGCAATTCCCTCTAAAGACGGAGATTTTTCAGAGTTCTTGAGTCTACGACGAATTTTAAACACATGATCTGCTGCAGACCTTAATAATCACATGGCGTGATACACGAAGACATGAATGGCTCACTTTGGAAACCGGCGGAAACTCCGGCCTATGCAGCCACTTCAGAAAAAAACACTTCTTGTCGACTCGTCGGAGAACACTCTCTTCTCCAAAAACCTCCCTTTAAAAACATCCGTCAAAAGAGGGCGCGTCAGTATCCCTCACTACTTATTAGAGTAGACATTTTCTCAGTCCTTGATCTATCACCAATCACGATGCAACAACTCATGGTATAGTCTATATTCCACCTGTAATTGTTTAGACCTGTGAAAGTCGCATAGACAATCGCTAATTTCATGAGGTCTCATTATTCATGACACAGAATATCTGCTATCAGGATTTGAGTGGCAGGTTGTCCTTATTAGTACAAAACACTATTTGAATGTAATATAACTAGACCCAACAATACTTATCTGCTGTCAAATTTGAACGATAGGTTGTTATTATGTACTTGTACTAATATACATTCCTCTCACCTAGGAATGGAATGCTACAACTCTTCCCTTGCGAAAAGTACTGCAATGCCAATGCAATGTATTTGGCAACCAAATGAACCAGAGCATAAATGTATACACAATTTTTTTCATTTGCAAATTATTTACAATTTTTATAAATTGAAAACCTCATCAAACATTCTTCGGAAGAATGATCCTCAAACAATCAATTTTAGTTCCAGTAGTAATCTATTTCAACTGGATATACTCAAACGACCTAAGCGCCGATTTCCTTTTACTAACAATACTTGACTTCCTGCAGCCATATTTATGTTTCGTTTCAGGTGGCGGGACCAGGGGAATTGATTTTTTTTCCTGAGCTTTTGTTTTTATTGAAGTTGATTGCTGACATTTAATGCTGAAGTCACATAAAATGTGACATATCTTATACTCATAGTAGTCCTTTATTTTTCGAAGCAAAAGGAAAAATTCACCAGATACTCTGTGAAACTGTATAGGAAAGGAAATTAAAAACCCCCATTCTCAATATAAATTTCTATCAAGTAGAGACAAAAAATAATTAAAATAATGTATTGTTTTAAAATTAAGAAAATCAATAAGTTCATTCCCTTCATTTAATATAAATTTTCCTCTATTTAAAAATATTCCAGAAGGGAAATATCAAATACTAATGCTAATTTGGCTGTAAGAAGGAAGTTTTGTGGTTTTCGAGACGAGATAAGCCACTGATTACTTATGCGTTATATCCAATGGTGATTACTTAAGGGTGACGTTAATTGTTTAACTTTTAAAAACCAGAATTTACTTAAAGAAAATCGTTGTTGTTGAGTCTAATCCTCAGTGTCCTGCAGTGCGGGACGGACATCCCATGAGTAATCTACTCATTGATAGAGGGAAAGGGCAGTTTCTGTCGCGATGGAGCGCCGGTAGGTAGAAATCTGACTTGGCACCATGTCGCTGAAGATGGAGGGCGGTGCCTTCCGAAGGGACTTTTAGGGGCAACTACCCCAAATTTGCTGGAAAAGTGGAAACCTGGAAAACTCCCACCAATTAGTCCGACTAACGTGGCAAGATGCTGGACATCACAAACGCCATCAATTCTCCTCGTGTTTTGAAACAGCGTTTACAATAAAGGAGCCAGCGAATTGAACATCAACCCAAATGCTCAACAGTGGTGCACGTTGTCACTGAGCCACGAATTGGGCTTAAAGAAAACTGATTTAATTGTTTAAATACTTAGAAACACATATCTAAATAGCTTGTTTTCGTAAAAATTTATTTTGAAAACGCACAATTTAAAGTTGTTATGTTAGTATGATATGATGTGTTGGAACTGAACTAAAGCAAAAGAAAAATTTTAATGAAAAATATAATCAAAACAAATTTAGGATGAGAATACGGTTGAAAGTACAATAATCAATTAATATGTCTCCATTAACATTTCATGCCACTTACTCACATCCTTAATAAACACCATATTAATCAGAAATAAAACTTATTCCATATTAATGAATTAATCCCATCTAAAATAAAGTTCTAAGTTGAAACTAAAGAAATTTATTCTTTACCATTTGTCCTCATTGGATGTCAAATACTTCGTACAAGAATAAAATGTTTTCTCATAATTTTTATCAATGAAATATTTTATGTCACTTATTCGCACCCTTAATAAACACTATACCAGTCAGAATTAAAACTTATTCCATATCTAAAATAACGTCTTAACTGAAGCAATTTACTCTTTACCATATGCTGTTTGTGGATTTCAAAAACTTCATACCAGAATAAAATGTTTTCTCATAACAATTTGTATTCATGAAATACTTTAAATATTTCATAATTTCCTTTTAAACGAAAAGCCACTTCCAAGATTCAAGCTCTCATCCAGCCACCCCCACAACTCGAGAAATACACCCACAAATAAACAAGTGCAGAAATCCTAAATGGGTTAACGACACAGCATATCTCTCTCTCTCTTCTTAGCCCTCCCGTAAGAGCATTATTGTCGGAATTCTCTCAACTATATCAGTTCCTGGAGTCCTTTCCGTATCGCTGCCAAGTCCACAGATCTGATCTTTATTCATCTCGGTAGGAAGTCGGAAGTCCTCCCCCGCCTCCCGGCCTAACCCCCCTCCGGCAGCGAAAAAGAATTGACGGATTCCCTCTCCCTTGTTGTGGCCATGGGCTTGCTGAAGCGTGATCAAGCTCCCATGCTGGAGATATTAAGAAAAGCTTCCGAATCTCAGACGGCAGCTTCCGAACCCTCGGTTGGAGTTTAGGTTGCGATGGGGCTCATTAGATCACTTCTGGTGAAGGGTGATTTGTTTTCAGGGACGGTGGGGATCTGGATGCCTGAAAAGAAGGGTGAGGTTTTTTCTGGTGCCTTGAGTGTATCTTTTGCAGTAAAAAACGTTTGGATGGTGAAGATTCGAATATTAAATTTATTGAGTGCTTCGGTAATAAATCCGTAAACAGATTAGTAACTATTCCCTAAATTGATTAAATGTCCCTATATAACCGTATCTCTTATATGTAGGAACCACAAGTTAATTCCAGAGAAAATTAATTCTTATTTCTCTACTAAAATGTGTATTTTGGGCTATTAAAGACTGATTTTACCGGCTTGAAAATTCCAAAGTTAATTTTTTTCTTCTGGAAATTGTATATCATTTCGTTAATTTCTATTTTAAACAAAGGAATTCGTTTAGTGATCCGAAGTGACAAGTTTCAATAATAGTTAATAAAAAACAAATAAATTTCAAATGGCGTTTAATATCCATGCATCATTTTCGAATTTTTAGTTATCAAAAGTGAATCGAGTAAATTAACATTGGTTGATATTTTGATAAAAATTTTAGTATCCAATGAGAATTTAATTTAAAAGTAGGTATGCATTTCCAATGGAAACACGACGTTAACGCGACGTCAACTTCGACGAATCAGATTAGAGATCGAAAATGACCGACAGTATAATAAATGAATCATTACGTCGTATCATTCTCGATGGCTAGTCTGATTTGTCAAAATTGACATCGCGCGTCGTGTTGCTAGTGGAAATGCACCCTAAAATTACTTCTAAAGAAAAACGATGAAATAGGATTTTTTATGATGTACTTTCTTAAATATACCTTAAAAGTCTTTATTAATTTTTAAATTTTTTTTTATAAATAGATGCGCAATGTATTGTCTACATATGTAACATGATAGGAATTTCTTCTGTATCCTAACACGACATTTTTTTTTCTCTTTACAAGTCATTTTTTTTTATCTTTATTCTTCACAGTCCCGTTACCCACACGACGTAACGCTGATCAACTTTCCTAATCAGAATAGCGATCGAAAATGACTGATAGTTGATTGAATGAATCATTTTTGTTTATCATTTTCGATCGCTAATATGATCTGTCAAAGTTGACGTCGCGTCAGCGCCGCTTTGCCAATGGAAAAGCCCTTAAAATTACTTCTAAAGAAAAACGATGAAATAGGATTTTTTTTATGATGTGCTTTCTTAAATTTAGCTTTAAATATAATTATTTTTTCTTAAATACGATTTTATAAATATCTGATATACATACATGATATTACACATTTTTCTTTATCTCGATCACTTATCTGATTCGTTAAAGTGGACATCGCTTTAATGTCGCGTTGTCAATGGAAATACACTGTAAAATTACTTATTTATAAAGAAAAACGACGAAAAGATTTTTTTTATGATGTACTTCCTTAAGTATAGTTTTAAATATCCTTATTAATTTTTACTTTTTTTTTATAAATACATGATATACATAAATGATATTACATATTTTTTTTATCTTGATAACTAATCCGAAAAGCACTGTTAAATTACTTCTAAGAAGGACGATGAAATAGATTTTTTTATGATGTACTTTCTTAAATACACTTTAAATGTCTTTATTTATTTTTACATTTTTTTTTATAAATACATGCACAACTTATTGTCTATATGTGTAGCAGGACAGCAATTTCTTCTGTATCCTAATACGAATATAATTTTCGTTCTCTTTACAAGATTTAAAAGATACGAAAGAAAGAAAAGAAATGTGTTTTTCTTCTTCATTTAATCTTCCTAAATAGGCCTGAAAATATGTATACCATTGTCTATTTTTACGTTTTGGAGCATAAATATATATAATTTATTGTCATTTTGACTCTACTGCCATGTTGCTTGCTGAGAAGAGGAATTTTTGCCTTTCACAACCGTTTAAACCAGGATTTCCAACGCTAAAAGGAAACTTTAACCGGACGGGGACAAACAAAGAGCCGGAAAGCAGAACGTGAATTAATGAGTTTCAATGCAACCTAATTGGTCTCCTTCTGTGCAAGAATGTTATCATTAATACAAAAAAGCATATCTAACGACATGGGTCAAAACAATGATTGAATTTTGATGATTCCTGCTTTGTCTGGGAGGAGGAGGAGGATGGTGATCAGGATGGTAATGATTATGATGAGAATCCATACTTCATTTTGGAAAGATTATAATGAGAAAAGAACATCGATCTTCCTTACCATCCCACTTTATGTGTTCCAGCCACATTGTAGGGAAAAATGAAACAGGACATTGCTTTTGAAAACGATGACACAAGATGAAAAATTGTTCTTTTTAGAATGTATGGATCTCTGGTGATGAGATGGGCGCAATGCTTGAAAGATTATTATATTCGCTAATTGTAGCTTGAGATGGGGCTCTTTATTTTTCTCGTCTTATGAATGTATCAATTCGTGCTGATATTAACGACATGGGAATTTGTCATTTTTAGATAATCGATGGTCATGGAATGGTGTTGTTTTCTAAATTTGCTTTATGTTAACTAATGGTTATGTTCATATATTTATCTTACGATTTATGATTGTTTCATGGATTTGTGACAATGGATGTACGATAGATAGATGTGAAGTTTTGAAATATTTAATTTACTAATTTACTTTCTTGTAAAAGTTGCTGACATTTCATTTAAAGAGGGAAATCAATTATTTATTTCAGTTGATAGGGTTTTTAAATATTTTCTTAAAATGATCAAGCAATTTCCCCATTTTTTTTTGAGAAGTGAAATAATAAACTTAATAATGACATTTGGGTGTTTTTTTTTGCAAAAATATGATATTCGTATACTCTCTAGCGTTAAAAAGTTTTTAAAACTATTGATTTTTGTATAAAGCTCTGTTAAATACAGGGAAATTCTGTCAAATACATAAAAAGCTTGAGATGGTTCTCTTTATTTTCTCGTCTTATGAATGTATCAATTCGTGCTGGTATTAACGACATGGGAATTTGACATTTTTAGATAATCGATAGTCATGGAATGGTGTTGTTTTCTAAATTTGCTTTATGTTAACTAATGGTTATGTTCGTATATTTATCTTGCCATTTATGATTGTTTCATGTTAAGGCTAAGACAATGGATGTACGATAGATATATTTAAAGTTGTGAAATATTTAATTTACTAATTTATTTTCTTGTAAAAACTATGGGCATTTCATTTAAAGAGGGAAATCAATTATTTATTTTAGTTGTTAGAGAATATTTTCTTAAAATGATCAATCTATTCCCCCCTTTTTTGTGAAGTGAATTAATAAATTTAATAATGGCATTTGAAGGTTTTTTCGCGAAAATGTGATATTCGTATATTCTGCAGCGATGATAAGTTTTTAAAACTATTGATTTTTGTATTAAAAAATTAAAGGTTCTGTCAAATGCAAGAAAATTCTGTCAAATACATTAATGTATTCGTTGCTGTTGCTGTTTCGTGCATTTCTTAAAGAAGTTTTAAGACATTTTTAGCTGAGCTGTACTGAAGCTAATTAAGGTTAATTGTTATACTTGGATCACTATTATTTAGGATGAAGGGATTACTGGTTCGATTTTCATCATCATTATCATTTATATAAGACTGCTTCAAATCTGTTATTAAGAACATATTATTATTTTTACTCAAGAACATATTTTTCTGATAGGCGGCAATACTGGCACATCGAAATGATATCCTTTGGTAAAAACTCCGTCAAATACAAGAAAATTCTGTCAAATAAATGAAAATTCTGCCAAATACAAATGTTGAATCTGGAATGGCAAAATATTGATAGCAAATGTCATCCTTTATTCTCATTAATAAATATATGAAGCCCTTAAAAGCTATCCTTTTAACGTTGAAAAACTTTTAACTGAAACGTTCCTTAAAATAATTTGATCTTAATCATTAATAATAACTTAACAGTGTTGTGTCTAATCCTTACTCTCCTGCAATGGGGACGGACATCCCATGAGTAATCCACTCATTGATGGAGGGAAAGGGGAGCAGCTTCCGTTATGATGGAGCAACCGTAGGTAGAAGTCTGATTTGGCTCCGTGACGCTGGAGATGGAGGACAGTGCCTTCCGGGAAGAGTTTTAGGGGGAATTACCCAGCATTTCCGTATCGTATGGTAGAAAACCTTGAAAACTCCTACCAGGTAGTCCGACTTACGAGGCAAAAGGTTGAACATCCCAAACGCCATCGAGCCTCCTCGTGTTTTGAAACAGTGTTTGCAACAATGCCGCCAGCGGATTGAACCCCCGCCTAATGCTCACCAGCGACGCTCTTCACCTCTGAGCCATGAGTCGGGCAATAATAATAATAATAATTATATTAATTAAAAATGCTCAAGACTCTTAGATGTCCATTTTCAATTATGTTATTGTCAAATTCCAGATCCTTAACTGAAATTTTTTGTTACAGGAATGACAGATATGTAGCACTTTCAGTGTAATCTGGGATATACCACCATGAGCACGTTACACTGCATTCGCATTTTGCTACGCACAATTTAGAAGAAATAATGCTAGAAGCTGTATTTGAAAATACATTCCCACCCTTTTCTCTGCACTAAAACTAGAGTACTTTCCCCCCAACTTATGCAATGTACCGAATGCAGGCATAGACATAATGTTCGATTTGGTCTTAGAGTAGCACGCATTAAACCGAAAACTCAATCAGAAATACAATTCACCATTCATCACATACTCCAGGTGCTATATTCCACTATATAAATCATGAAATAACTATATAAAGCTAAAGAAAGTTTCTCTATTTTCAAAATCAACTTCAATTTTTCGAATACGACAATTTCAGTTTTCAAAAATACTGAAGAAAGAAATTTCGTATTGTGTTTTAGGAAAGTGTCACCTAGAAATACTCTTTGATTCCTCCATTGCTAATCCTTAATCATTTCTGAAAAGACTTCTTATTTCAGGGTCATTGTCTTCAGCATAAATAAACTAGCATCTCACGTTTAACTATTTTTCAATTCAATGATGCAATGATAAGTAATAGTAATATTTCTAAACGCAAGCTGACAACGATTGCTATAAAGAAGGGTATTTGTCGCAAATCTGCTGAACAATCAAGGAAGTAAAGCAGAAATGGTTTCTCAACGCGTCAGCTATGAGTTCTTTATTAGTTTAGGAAAAAATTTAGTTAAATTATTGTTCAATTATCGGAACTCTTTCGTACTTGCGATGCGAGCGTGTTTAAAATATTTAATTTGCGCAACACTAAATTTATATGCGAAGATAGTCAAATCGAAGCCTTAAACGTTTAAGAAAATTTCACAATGCTATGTCATTGTATTGTGAGGTGGCAAGATTGTTAACTATTAACAGTTCAAAGAACGTCTAGTACGGCGGTCACTAACCAGGCACCAGACATTTTTTTTTTATTTCGCAAATAAATAAATAAATAAATAATGATAAATAATAAATAAACAAATACATAAATAAATATACATAAATTGTATTGTAAGGTAAAAGATTGTTAACTATTAACAGTTCAAGGAACGTCTAGCACAGCGGTCACCAACCGGACACCAGATAAAAAAATTTTACGATTCGTAAAATAATAATAATAATAATAATTTCATTATTAATAATAAATTAATTAATTATTTAAAAATAAGAATAAATAAATAATGATAAATAATAAATAAATAATGATAAATAATAAATAAATAAATATAAATAAATTGCATTTTTTTTTTCCTGTTTTATTAATAATCAGAAATAATAATATTCTAAGCCTTAAGTGTTTTATAAATAGCATTAAATTATTAATTATTTTAAGATTATTATTAAGATAATAAGACTTGAACAGGATTGTTATATAAAAATTTTGATTCAACATTTTTATGCGAAAAGACTTTTCAACTGCCACTCTGAAGTTGGTCTCGATTTGGAATATTTACCACTTTCCTTACAGTAAAATCATTGTTGCCAAAAATCTATGAGATTTTTCAAATAACGGGAATAAATAAAAGATAAAGAGTATTTAAAAGAATATTGGTAGATATTAATTAATAACTATTTAAATTATTATTATTAAAAATTACTTATTTAGTAAATTTTTTTTTTTCGTTGTTGTTGTTATTAAGAAGTTTACATATTAATTTTAAGCAACCCCATTTTGTGCTAATGTTTAAACTAAATTAAGATGTGGAGGTATTGTGGTTCTTAAAACCACCTAGGAACTCCGTAACCGGTACGCCCGTTGCCCTAAGAAGTTTACGAAATTTTTTAGATATCAGAATTAAATATTTCAGTCATGTAAGCATGAAAAGTTTTTCTTACCTGTAATCTTTTTCAAAAAATTTTATATTGATATGCATAAAAATGTATTTATTTTTATTTTTGTATTTTAATTCATAAAAGGAAAGGTTAGATTTTAAATGAATTAGAAAACAAAAAATATCAATAAATCTTTATGATTATACAAACAATAGCTATATTCAATCTCTAATCTGTTTGTATATTTATATATATTTTATTATATTTCGAACAGAAATCCGAATTATAATTTTCGTCTTTTTCTTTAAGTGAAATCCGGTTCAAAGTTTGGAAAAGTTCTAGAAAGAAAGTTTTTTTCGGGGAAAATCTTAATAGCCACAGATGAAACCAATGACTATAGAGCGATAAAGTAAGTAAAAAATACAGCTACATTTTTTTAGTTTTATTTTTAAAAAAAATTAAATTTACATTATTTAAACATCCAATATTTAAATATCCATTATTGAAATTTAATTTTCAGTATTATAAATTTAATTATTATTATTATTTATTATTAAAATTAAATTTCCATTATTAATAATCATATAAAAATAATTTGGGTTATTATAGATTTAGTTATTATTATTATTTATTATTAAAATTAAATTTTAATTTTTGAAATGTTCACTATTAATTATTATTAAATTTAAATAATGATTAATAACAATTTACATTATTATGAATTTAATTATTATTATTATTTATTATTAAATTTAAATTTCCGTTATTTAAATTTCCAGTATTAATTAATATTTAAATTTAATTTGCAGTATTATAAATTTAATTATCATTATTATTTATTATTAAAATTAAAATTCCATTATTAACTATCATAAATTAATTTACATTATTATAGATTTAGTTATTATAATTTTTTATTATTAATAAAAAATTTCCATTATTTAAATTTCCACTACTAATTATTATCTAAATTTAATTTGCATTATTAAAAATTTTAATATTACTATTATTATTTATATTAAAATTAAATCTCCATTATTTAACTGCTAATTTTTTTAACAATTATTTTATCATGAAAGATAAATTTTTAATTGTTTATTTATATTGTATGTCTTTAATTGTTTATTTATCTTATTCATTTAAATTTTTTTAAGTGAAAAGACTGTCCATATCGTGGCTGAGCGCTAGCGTGCATAGCTGCTGTGTGCAAGGTCCCAGGTTCGAATATGCTTGTAGCATTCGTTTCAGTTATTACTTTCAGAAACGTCCAAACTCGATGACGATTAAAACAATATCTATCAGCTCCTTGCATTAGCACTTAGTGTATATGCCTACACTTAGTTGGAGGTTTCTAGGTTTTCCTCATAGAACACATGCAAGACTCACCGTAGAATATATATGTAAATGAATATATATGCAAAGTAGTCTTCCTGTTCGTGATATATGTAAATGAAACACCTTTCTCACTCATGTATCACAAAAGAAAACATGTGAACTTTTGAACCATGATTTTGGCTGTCTATCATTTGGATGTGTATCAGTGCCTTGCAGTAAAACTCGCAGGGTACATTTAGTTGGAGGTTTCTAGCTTTTTCCTCATGAGACACATACAGGAGGGGTAGTCTTCTTGTAGAAGATAAATGTAAATGAATATATATGTTGGAGCATTTTTACCAATGGAAAGAGTTGTAACATTTCGTTCCCAGGAGAGAGGAATGTATATTTTTTAACAAGTACATAATAACAGCTTATCGTTCCAATTTGACAGCAGCTAAGCAGTATTGTGGTTAGTTATATTACATGCAATTGGTGTTTTGTATTAATGAGAACAACCTGTCATTCTCTGATAGTAGATATTCAGTGTCATGGATAAAGGGACCGCATGAAATTAGCGATTGTCTGTGAGACCTTCACAAGTCGAAGCATTCACAGATGGAATATGGACGGCACCATGAGTTGTTGCAAGAAGTGTTGCCTTTTTCTCTGAAGTGACTGAACAGGCCAGAGTTTTCGCCTATTTTCAAAGTGAATTTTTGATTCCGTGTATTACGCCATTTGATGATTAAGGTCTGCGCGCAGACTTGGTGAAATAGATTCGTCGTAGAATTGAAAACTCTGAAAATCTCCGATCTTGGAGTGAACTGAACTTGTGAATCAAATTACAGTAGAACCTCTCTAAGTCGAACTTCAAGGGAGACGCCAAATAATTCGAGTTATAAAGTTTTCGACTTATGGAAGATTTCGACTTATGCGGATTTTGTAAGGAAATATTCGACTTGTAGAGGTTTCGATTCTTTCTAACTTATTTTGAGTTAGAGAGGCAAAATAAATAAAAATTCAAGTTACAGAGGTTTTAAGTTTATTTGCAACTTAAAAGTTATATTATGTACTACAATAAAAGTTATTTTATGTACTGCAATTCCGAAACAACCTTAAAATTAAAAATATTATGTATTATACAATTAGATCGTTTTCTATCTTAACAAAAAATTTGCTTCGCTACAGTTCAAATGAAATCAATAGCAATAATAAGAATTATGAGAGTAAGAATTATAATAAGAATATTTCATAGAATTGGTTATTCTATTTAATGTATACTCATACATTGTTTTTTAAGAAACAATGACAAAAATTATCGGCAAATCCTTAAAGTCGGTAATTTATTTTTCTTCGAGCTATAGAAGTAATTAGTTTCAAATGATCGAGTTATAAAAGTTGTAAAATCAAACATTGCTAATGTTCGAGATACAGAGGTCCAATTTTTTTTTCGAGTTACGGAGGGAAAATATATACCAAAATTGCTTGTATTGACTAATTATTTCCACTTATAGAGGGTTGAAATTTCGAGTAATGGAGTTTTGGGGGCTTGAAGGGAAGGGAACGAAAAAAATTTCGAGTTCTGGAGGTTTTCGATTTACCGAGGTTCGACTTAAAGAAGTTCTACTGTATCTTTAGTTGTCTTTTTTTTTTTTTTTTTTTTTTTTTCTTGTAAATAGAATATTAAATACTTGTAACTAAAAATTAAAGTGTTCCCATGAGCCTAAAAGTGGCCTTCTTCTTGAAACCGTTATAGGTCTAGTATAGGCTGAGACTGTACAGTGTAAAGTAGTCTTCCTGTACGTGATATATGTAAATGAAACTTGCTCACTGATGTATCACAAAAGAAATCCTATGAACTTTTGAACTGTAATGAACTAGCATAAGAAAACCTTTTGTGAGATTCACCTATTAATTTTAATAAATTGGAAAAGTTCAGTCTTCATGTCCAATGTAATTCTTCCGAAGAATGACGAAGAATATTTACTTAACGCATAATTTATTTTAAGCAAAATATTTTTGATTTAAGTGACTTTTTCTGCTCTGATTGAAATCGCTTCCCGTGCATATGCAACATTTTTTTTTTTTTTCTTTTTTTCTCTTTTTCTCATTCCATTTCTTTAATTTTGCTATTCCTGGTACGTGGAACGGAGAATCGAAGTGGAAGATATGTCTTTTAATGAAGGGAAATTTTAACGGCAAACTTTTCTGTGATCAACATAGCGAGCGACAATAAATCTGCCATGGCCTTCCTGCTCCTCTAATTCATCTTTTTAACCTAAATTAAAAAAAACTGAAATAAAAATAGCAAAAGGGCACACACATACACACGAGGAATATTTGCAGAAAATTCAATTACACGTAAAAATTTCCGCCGTATTCAATGAGACGTGATTATCCATGTAAAAGAACACACACACATAAAAAAAGAAAGAAAGAAAAAAGAAACGAAGAAAAAAAGAGTAATATTTTCTTTTCTTTTGTGGCGGGTACGGAAGTATACGCCCAACGTATTGAACGTCCGATAAGTTTTGTCATACTCCGTGTTTCCTCATGCGAAATCGAAAATGAAAATGAAACTTGCCTTTTCTTGCGTTTTAATACATTTTTTTTTTCTTTCCCAGTTGTTCCTTTACTTGAAGAAGAAGAAAAAATATATAAAGAATTAAAAAAAATACTTTCTCTCTGTAAAATGATATTAGAAGAACCAAGTTACATAAAAAAATAAAATAAAGGAAAATAAAGGCCTTACAAAAACACCAAACCTCTGCGATTTATCGTCACAGGCGGGCTATTTTAACAATCGACTAGTTTTTTAGCATCAGTGGCGACGAGTTTAAGGCTATTCGAACACACCCCCACCCAGCCGATTTGGGGGGAACAAAAGAAAGAAAAAAAGTAAAGAAAAAGAAATGGTAAGAGTAAAAAAAAATTAAAGAAAAGGACCATAAGAAGAGCTCTGGCAAGGAAACGAATGAGTCCCAAATAAAAATCCTTCCACCATTAGTTTCCAATCAACGACCAAATACAATCGGCAGTCAAGTTTTCAGCCATGGCAATAATGTGGTTTTCCAACTTCTGCAGTGTCCTTCTGTGGAATTTTTTCGAGGGAGGGAGACCTAAAATGCCCATTCAGATAGAAAAAGAGGGGGAGGGAGAGAATAATTTGTTTTGTTGGGGTTTGTTTGTATTTTTCGATGCAATCGAGACGGGGTTTTCCTGACACATCCATCATACTCCACTGTGCTTGTGTCCACACGTTTAGATCCATTGGCAATTTAAAGAGTCCTGAAAGCCTTTCTTTAAATCTGTTTTCTCGGTTGGAAACTTCTTTAAAGACTTTAAATGATAACTAAAGGCTAGTCAAGTTTCTTAATAAAAATTTCTGATGATGAATATAAAAACTTGAGTTAATGATGGAAAAATCAGATGAAACCTTATGTTGAGTAACCCTAATTGTTTCACGTATTTATGTAACGAATTATTATAACAAATGACTTTTTATTATAATATAATTATAACAAACCCTTTTTTTTAAAGTTTAAAATCTGAAGATTTGTTTATGTTTGTTGTATGTGTTTATATATAAAATTATATTTGCACAGCAAATTCTAGTTAAAAGCACATTTTGCTTTTTGTGTGAGATGCAAGCAAGGAAAGAGATTATTTGATTTCATTGGATTGAAGATTTAGCATAGATTTTATTCTTGTTGATGTTATTAAAGAAGTTCTAAAACAATTCATTATTAAAAATCACTCTTTAAAACCCTTTTTTAAATTCAAATCGTTTTCTAAAAACAAATTTTTCTATTGAAATTGGCTTCTAAAACCATTTCTTATTTATTAAAATCATTTTTTTATAGAAAGAGTTCCAAAACAGTTTTTTTAAATGGTTCTAAAACAATTTTTTATTGAAATGGTTCTAAAACATTTTTTTTTTTTTTTTTTTTTTTTGAAATGGTTCTAAACAAAAGTTTTTTAAAGGGTTCTAAAACATTTTTTATTGAAAGGGTTCTAAAACCATTTTTATTGCAATGGTTCTAAAACAAATTTTTTTTTTTTTGAAATGGTTCTAAAACAATTTTTTATTGAAATGATTCAAAAGCAATTCAAAGATATAGGAGTTTCAGAACTTTTTAAAATTTTTTTTTAATTTGAAGCTTAAGAGAGTTAAATACTGTTAAACATTTCGTTTTATATGTTGCAACGATATTGTCAGTTGTTATAGAATTCTGCTATTATAAATGATTTAAATCTCATTTTCCCCTTAGGGCAGAAACCAAATACTTACATTTGTATCTTGGTCATGCTGATAAATTAAATTTTTTTTAGAAGTAAATTTCTTTTAATGTCATCTCTGAAGGCAGTATTTCTTCCTGGTTCCCCCCCGCCCTTTCTTTTTTCGAAATTTTGTTTAATATGATTTGTTTTAAAGATTTATCTTTCGCCACAGCTGATTATAATTTGCAAATCTACTTTAAAAACAGTTTTTATTAATCTTATTTTTAAGGAACTAATTACTACTTATTTAATTGAATTCTGTATATATATGTTTCAGATTTACAAAAATTTTAAGTTTAAATCATTTATACAATTTTTCAAATCCTTTCTTTTTTTTTTTTCATTTGAAAAGGAAACAAAACTTAACCTTATACTTTGGAAGTCATTTAGAAAAGTAACATTAATAATAAATAAAATTTTAAAAAATAAATACAAATTATTTATTTTAAAAAGTAAATTTAATTTTATTAAAATTTTTTTAATTTTTTAATTTTTCTCATTAACCTTGGTTTTATTATAAATTTTTGAATAGTATAATTTTCTACACGGGAATAAGTTGTTAACTCAAATACATTTCAGCTGATGGATTTTTTTTACTGACATTTTCAATACCAGAATTTGGGCAATTAAAGTATCTTGTTAAAAATCCAATCTTCTTTATTATGTTCTTAATACAGGTGTTCGTTTAATTTCCTTGTTCTGAAAAATTCGCTGCGGTCTCTTCTCTGGAAAACTATGTCAAAGTTAATTTGACAAAACTCGCCATAAATCTATAAAATAGAACACGAAAGCCACTCGGTTAAGAAGGAAATCAATAAGAATCTTTCCCATTCCTCTTTCTCTCATCCCATTTTCTGGGAGAAGTCGCATCATCTTTTCTCATTAGCATAAATAATCCAGTTTGTCGCGAATTACTACATGGAAAACAGATTACATACGTTTCGGACAATTTACAGTTAACGACACGCATTTGTGCTACCTCAATTAATTTGCATGGATGGTAGACAGTAATTTAACAAGTGCAAGCGGGAAGATTCAGCCTTTCTGCCTTCTCTCTCTTTGTATCTCTTCCTCCCCATCCTCCGCTCATCTTCACGAGGAGGATGAAGAGCACAGTGGGATCATTAGAAGCAAGGGAACTCGCCTTTTCATCAGAATACGGGGGCCATTAGGTGCCTAATCTTTTATGCATGGAGAAGCTTGCTCAATGTGGAGATTGTTCAAGAGGCAAGGCTCGGATGGGGGGTGGCAGGCATCTTTGGTTTGGCGGGGGGTGGCGAGGATTGGGGTAAATATCGAAGGAGGGTGGGCTTCGAAATCACCCCCTCAGTGGCATCCGCGCGAGAAATTTGCCGCCAAATGCTTCGGCGGTCTGGAACAGAGAGACTCTGTTCTGGTGGAAAAATGGAAGCCAAATGCCATGCCAAGCGCAACGTTTGGCAAGAACAAAGGGTGTGAATTAGTTGGTGTTAGTCGCCAAGATGAAGAAGAAAAATTGTTTTTACGAGTCACCAAATCATAACGTTGGCGACAAATCAGTGGCGAGAATGCGGGAAGAATAAAGGATGCATGCAAACTCAGCAGCAAAGCGAGAATGAAGATTAATTCATCGCCTAAATTTCTGTATCCAGTGATAAGGAGAGTGACAAAAAATATAGTAAATGGTTGGTTGGAGTCATTAATTACGAGAGTTTGCACAATGTGGCGAATTTGGCGTGAAAATGAAGCAATTGTTGGTGTAAAAGATAGAAGGATTCAAGAAAAGAGTCACTCAAAGAATCAGATTTAATATAAATGAGGAGATAAATGAATCATTTCCTATTTAAGTTGATTATGCTTCGAAATATGACGAAAAAATTAATGGATTTTAAAAGGAGTGAAATCTTTTCATTGTTGATTATAGCTCCAAATAGAAATTTTCTGTGATTTATTATTTTAATTGTGCGTCAAAAGCTCTTTGTGAAAAGTGATCTTTCGTTTAAATACAATCAATAAAAAAACTTCATTATCAGTAACATTTCATTTTCGCTATTAATAGCCAATGTTAATTCAATGCATGTAATTAGTAATTGATATACAATTTTCTTTATTATTAATGAGTTTCACGAATTATATTTAAAAAATGTTATGAATTATAAATTGTATCAATTTCACTGATATTTTAGATATTTTATTATATTTATTGACCCTGATAATTTTTTCTTATGAGAATTTTAATTAATAAATGTAATATTTGAGACTTGTAATATGCATAAATACTTTAAGTTAAACTAATTAGGGACATTATAATTGGAAAAAAAGAAAATCTAAATGTATATGCGTTAATTTTTTTATAAAAGAAATAATTATATTAAAAGATATTTTATAAAAATTATAAAAATTTTTATAAAAAATTATAGGAGTACATGTATAACAGAAGCCCAATAAATCATCAAATACTCATATTTAGTACTCATCATCATAATACTCATATTTTATTCTAAAAATAACATGTTATAAAATTTTAAAATATTAAATTATTTTTAATCATATATTTCAGCAAGCATGAGACTATTTTTTTTTAAATTTTTAATTTATTATTTATTATTATTATTATTATTATTTATTTATTTTTTTTTGCTAAAAAAAATGTTGTAAGAAAATTAATCAATTTTTTACTTTCAAAAGACGCTTTGCAAAATTCAAACTTGTAATAAAAGGCATATTCTATTTTCTGTACTTCGTTTTAAAAGAAAAATTAATTCATTCATAATTTCTACCTAATTAGTTAATATTTATACACCCCCTGAAACAATTGTATAATTTCATCTGCATACTAGACAAACTATTTAAAATATCACTTCATTACAATTCAACAGCTGCGATTTCATTCCGTTTAATAAAGCCTCCAAGTCAAAGCCCACTCTATTAAACACCGTTAGACAAAAATTGCCATTATTCATATCACTTCCATCTCGCCGATACATATTTATCCACGGCTCATAAAACATCCCACCACCCTCGCATTTGACCGCAGCCATGGCGTGCACGAAATAATTCGGTACTGAATGGTCAAATGTCAAGTAACCGTCCCGCTGCCCATAAAACATTCCGGGCGCGTGTTGCTCATGAATTCGACACCCATCACTGAATTGCCCGACCCCTTTGTTTCGTTCCACTATGGGGGTGGAGGGGGTTGGATCGTCAAGAAAGGGTGGAAAATCCATATTTTGCAAGCCTATTTATTCAGCATGGCAGAGCTGCCATTAATGTCCTCAGTCCAATGCTTGTCCTGAAAGGCAGCAGCGGTCAGTTGGTCAAGCAGGGATAAATTATGGGATCCGGGAGAAAGAGGAGAAGGAGGATTACCGGACAAAGGGATGGCCGCTGGGCAGATCCCTTGCGCGGATCCCTCGAAGAAAAGATGGTATAAATAGGCGATTTAGCTTGCTAAATGGACCTAAACGTAAAGTGATTAGAGGTTTTTCATGCTTTGCTTCGAGTCAATTGAAACCGTCAGAAGAAGAAAGAGAAGTTTATATATAGCTACCTGCCTGTTCTTGATTTATTTCCAATTCAGCATTTTTTGACAGTTTTGTTTGTTTGTTTTTCAATTCCTTCTATTAGTTCACACTCTCCCTATATATATCTTGCTCAAATTTTAAATCGTTCATGAAATACTTTTTATTCATCCACTCAAGTTCAAATACATTTTTTTTTTTTTAACTTGTAGTGGATGGCACTGGATGTTATTACAGTTTTTTCAAATATTAATTCATTAATTAAATTTAATTAATTAATTATAGTTTTTATAGATTTAAGTTGCATATATCTACTAATAGATGGCGCCAGATAAACTTGAAAAAATGAATGAAAATTATTTATAAAGGACTTTCAGCAATAAAGTGAAAAAAAAGTAGGAATCGATCTAAAAAAAAAATTTTTTTTTATTTATTACTTGTTTTTAGTTCGACAGCATTAATGTACATTTTGGTGAAATATAATATTTGATTTTTGAAAAGGTTTTTCGTAATCTTATTCAACGAGGTATTACGGCATTATTTTGACGTTTTTGTTCTAAATTCGAACGAAATAGGTGATTCAGCTTGCTAAATGGACCTAAACGTAAAGTGGTTAGAGGTTTTTCATGCTTTGGTTCGAGTCAATTGAAACCGTCAAAAGAAGAAAGTGAAGTTTATATATCGATACCTGACTTTTCTTGATTTATTTCCAATGCAGCATGTTTTGACAGTTTTTTTTTTTTTTTTTTGTTCGACTACATTAATGTATATTTTGGTGAAGTATAATATTTGATTTTCTAAAGGGTTTTATGCGATCTTATTCAGTGAACTGTTAAATAAATCGGCATTACTTTGATGTTTTCGTTCTAACTTCTAATTCACAGAAACAAGATTTATTGTTAGTTCATGTTTTTCTTATCTCTCTATAATGTATCAGAACATTGGTAGCATGTTGTTGCATGATTGCATGTCATTATATATCGCTGGTTACATTTTATTGTAAAAAATCTGAAACGCAAAGAGATTAGTTTCACAGTTTTTTTAATCTATCCTTTTATTTTATAAATCAAACCAATTTTGAAAAATAAATACTAATAACTTTTTGTGATGTTCAATAAAAGCTAAAAACCTTTGAATTTTTTTTCTTCGTGATCATTTAATATTTTTATGTATTTTTGTATTTTCTAAATTGGGTAATTATGATTAAGCATATGAACTTATATTCTTTAAATTAATCTTTCCGTTGACTTTTTTTATTGAAATTGGAGAAATTCACCAGATTTAACGATAGTTAAGCTTTAATTCCAATTTAACATCAAAACAACCTTTAAATAGGTCTATGGGCCCTTTCTTAACATTCATTTGATATTATCTTGTCTTAATGCATGGTAAGAATCAAAATATATGACTAAACTGCAATTTTGATGATGCTATGCAATGTAAGGAAATGTACATACATTTCAAAAATTTATATCAAAATATATGAAAAAATATATTATTCTGATAATGATGTATATATTGATTAAACTAACTACCTGGCACTATAGTCCATGTCGGACCATTGTCGTCCGCCTAGTGGCAGATTCTGGAACTACGTTTACTTTTTACGGGGCAGCCCTTCGCCTAACAGTCATATTAGACCGGGACCTACGGTTTAAAGTGAATTCCTAACTACTACAAACATCCATGGCAACCACCGAGAGCCAGAATACTAATCACTCGACCCTCAGGGCGCCATAGATTTTAATTACTATGAATAAAAAATTATTCTAAAATAAAAATACATTTTAATTATTTAAAAAGGTATACATTTATTTATTAGTATTTCTTTTTAAGGGGTAGGATTGTCAGCCCTACTCTCGACCGTCATAACTACAACCAATAACCTACTGTTTAAAATGGGTTTCGAATCACTACAAGCATCCATGGCTCTGAGCGCCAGAGTTCAGCCATCAGGTCCCTGTATGTATTGATTACTGGTGTGTATTAATAAAGTACTCAAACCTGTTTATGTGCAGTTCATATGCGCCGGACAAAAATAGATAATTTTAGTACATAAAATTTCAGTGAATATTGATAAATTCGAAAAGCGATAAATTTGAGTATAATTTTCCTTTTATTACTTTGTATCCAAATCTTGTTTCTTGATGTTCATAGGCTAACACATAGTTCATAGGCTAACACATAGATGGCGCTACTAGTATTAAATCCATATGATTTTTAGTTAGCCCTAACGTTCAAAAGACACGTGTATAAATTTGACAGCTATTGCACTATTAGTATGTGAGTTATAACATTTTTAGTGTTCATCAAGTGCAGTCCACTCGGCTGACTGTCAATTGGACTCCGGTGTAAAATGATGGAGCTATATTTCATCCATTGTCACATATCGACGCAAAAATTCGGGTTTATTACGATTGAACAGCTCCAAACACTGCTTAGAATCATCAATTCGTTGTTGTTTTGGGTCGATTGTGAGCGGCACCCACTTTGAACAGAGCTTTCGCATATCCAAATATTCATTCACGATATGGCCAACACGTTCCTTTGATATCTTTAGGGTCTCAGCTATCTCAATCAATTTCACTTTACGGTTATCAAAAATTATTTTGTGGACTTTTTTGATGTTTTCGTCGGTAACAGACTCTTTGGGGCGTCCACTGTATGCATCGTCCTCGGTGCTCATTTCGCCTCGTTTAAATTTAGCAAACCACTTCTCTACGGTAGATTTTCCTAGTGCAAAGTACTAAAAAAATTTGCTTCACTAAAAATGCTATAACTCACATACTAATAGTGCAACAGCTGTCAAATTTATACACGTGTCTTTTGAAGGTTGGGGCTAATTAAAAATCATATGGATTTAATACTAGTAGCGAGATCTATGTGTTAGCCTATGAACATGTCAGCCCAACTGTTAGACTATTTTTTATAACCTTTATCGGAAACTTCTGAGCTGTAGTCGCAAATTTGAAAAGTCACGAATAGTTAGTTCCGTTTCATGGCTATTAACTACAGCACAACCCTGGATAAGCAAAGACAATTAAAAGCAAGAATATTTTCACTTAAACGTGCAAACAAATATCAGCAGAACGAAAACTGACGTGACCTGATTGAGTGGCTATCTGTCAGCCGGACCCAACCGCCGGACACTTCTATCAGGGAAATGCAGCATTCAGCAATCGTCCCAAACCTAACCAGATTACCGGGACTCGGACAATCGGTCAATGAGAAAAACAATCCTTCAATTAAGAGTAAAAGCACTGACCAGTGTCCAGTTTCCGCCGGAGGCCCGGTCATCGTCGTAACGCGATTAACCCTTTTACGGGGGCCAAAGCAAATGGCATGTCGGCGAAATGTGATTATGCAATTTCTGGGACTCCTTTTATCCAAGATGAATGAGTGGTTATTTTCTGGAGATGGATTTTTGCATTAGCAGGGGAAATGTATGATCCGGATAATGGCAAATGACGTATAGAAGCATATGCACGTGGTCATCGAGTACATGACGCTTGTGTATTACAAACCAAATATATAGCATGCAAAATATATGAAGCTAATATGTCCTCGTGTTATGTAAAAAGTTTTCAACTCTTCAAATTCATCAATAATTCAAATACGTATCTTTAAAAACAGTATTTTTTTTCTTCTTCAATTCCTACTATTAGCTCACACTCTCCCTATATATATCTTGTTCCAATTTTCAATCGTTCATAAAATACTTTTTATTCCTTCACTCAAGTTCAAATACATTTTTTTTTTGAACTTGTAGTGGATGACACTGGATGTTAATACAGTTTTTTTTAGTTTTAAGTTGCATGTATATAATAATAGATGGCGCCAGATGTAAGAGGAAAATTTCAACTTTATTTGTAAATGACTTTTCTGCAATATAGTGGAGAAAAAAGTAGGAATTGATTAAAAAAAAATTTTTATATTTCTTGTTTTACTAAAATTAAAAATATTGTCCATAATTCTTAAATTGTTCATATTGTTCATATGCTTGTGTATTACAAACCAAATATATAGCATGAAAAATATATGAAGGATATATCCTCGTGTTATGTAAAAAATCTTCAACCTTTCAAATTCATCAATCTTTTTCAAGTAAGGTTCTTTAGGAACAGTATTTTTCCTCTTTTTTTATAAAAATTAAAAATATTGCCCATAATTCTTAAATTGTTCATATTGGTCATATGCTTGTGTATTACAAACCAAACATATAGCATAAAAAATATATGAAGGATCTATCATCGTGTTATGTAAAAAATCTTCTACCTTTCAAATTCATCAATCTTTTTCAAGTAAGGTTCTTTAGGAACAGTATTTTTCCTCTTTTTTTACAAAAATTAAAAATATTGTCCATAATTCTTAAATTGTTCATATTGGTCATATGCTTGAGTATTACAAACCAAACATATAGCATAAAAAATATATGAAGGAGCTAATAAATCCTTGCTTTATCTAAAAAATCCTCAATACATCAAATTCGTCAATCTTTGTCAAATGCGGTTCTTTAAAAACAGTATTTTTTTTTCTTCTTTTTCTAGTAAAATTAAAAATATTGTCCATAATTCTTAAATTGTTCATATTGTTCATATTGTTCATATGCTTGTGTATTACAAACCAAATATGGCGTGAAAAATATATGAAGGATCTAATAAATCTATCCCCATGTTATATAAAAAATCCTCAACACTTCAAATTCATCAATCTTTGTCAAATACGGTTTTTTAAGAACAGTGTTTTCCTCCTTTTTTTACTAAAATTAAAAATATTTTTCATAATTCTTAAAAAGTTAAGTTTTTATGCTCTTTTATTTATTATCTTATTCCTCGCTAGAGCTCCTGAGATTATCTTGCAATACATCGCTGCTAATAGCAGTCAAAATATTTTCATTTTTACTCTTGAAAAAAATTAATTAAAAAGACTCATTTTGAAGGACATCAAGCCAAATGTCAAGCAAAAAGGCCTTCATATATTCAAAAACAATCTGAAATTGCGATAATGAATTTCGACAGGTAGGCTGTCCCGAGTGAACTCGTGTTTGTCTAAAAATATTACAAGGTAACCGAAAATACTCGTTTTAATCCAGAAATTAAAAATAATTTTGGCGCGAGTTCGTACAGTTATAAAATATAAGTATAATTGTGTAATCTATTAAGGGCTAATAAATATAGTTTGCTTAATTAATCTGTATATAGTATTTTGACTTGCAAGTCAAAATAATATATACAGATGTATTGTTATCGAATAAGAATACGTCTAATTATTTAAAGTAGTTATTTAAAAAATTATATATTTTAAATTTTTATATAAAATCTCTTGGATTTAATATTAAAATAATAATATTCTAAATACTTAATTTAATAATTTAATATTCTAAATATTTAAATATTTAATATTTAATAATATTCTTAATTTCAGCTAAAAAAATACATTGCATTTAAAAATATCTTAAAAATATATCTTAAAACTATATAATATCTTAAAAATATCTTATTTTTAGTTTTAAAAAATCACTATTCTGTGAGCATTCTTAGTTAATTTAGATTATTTTTTGGAAAGTATTACATTTTTTAAATAGAAACATATTTATATACAAACTAATAAATAATCTTCTTCCAAAAATTAGAGCTGATTCCACTATTATGATTCCACTATCTCATTTACTTTCGGATATAGAAAGTTAAATTTTTTTTTCTCCCGAGTTATGTTCTACAACTCTTGCAAGAATAATTTTGACCATCTGGGAGGAAAATTTAAAATAAAGGCTGATAGAAATCGAAGACCTGCAAAAAATATTATATTGTAGACAAGATTATCATAGTTCAAGATTAGCTAACTGTTAACAATCGGTCTCAAGATCTGCTATTTTTTTTTTCCCCCACGGTGTTTGATAGATATATAACTTCACAAAATTTTAATTAAGAATTGAAAAAAAATGGTTTTGAATGGTTTTTAGATAAGATATCAATTAATAAAACTAAGTTTCTTTCATTTTCTTAGACATGATTGGCCCATTGCATCCAACTCTTCATTTTGTAATTTCAATATTATGGGAATTGTTTCATTTTCTTTTACTTACGATTTAACTTTGCGTTCATAAATTTTTCACGATTCTTTGTGAAGAAATATTTTAATTTTTTTAATTATTATATTTTTTCCCTTCTATTTGAAATTGAAGACATTGTATTCATTATTTATGAATATGGACAGAAAAGAAGTTTAATTTTCGACTTAAATTTCTGATTTTAATTTCTTTCGTCCAAAAAAAAAAGTCAAACATTACGATTGTTACTTGCATAAGAAAAAATGTATTTGACTAATGTATACAGAAATTGAGCAAAATTAAGTAGCAGCAAATATTAGACAATCAAGAATTAGATGCATTGTTAATTAATTTCCATTACTAATTTTAATATCTATAATAAATAGAAACAAAAAGTTACAATATTTTTTTCTTTAATGAGTTGAATATAATTATTTAATAATAACTACGTTAATATTATAGTACAATGCAATATTATGTTATATAACGTTAATAATATACTACGTTATTGCGCTAATAATAACTTTCCCATCGTATCTAAACTATTTATTATTGATGACATTACAGAAAACCAATTGATGAAACTTTGATTAAAGCCGTATTCTGATTGATATTTTGTCTATATGAAAAAAAAAAAAAAACAATTGATGATTATGTTTACATGTTTTGATTTGAATAGTGTTTTTCTAAACCATAGATTTGTTAGTAATTTTTAATTATTTTATAACAAATGATTAGGTGAAAAATACATTTCTTAACTCATAAAGTACCAAACTATTTTTCTCTTGAAGGAAATGAATAAAATTTAACTTTTTTATTTATGAGATTCTAATTAAGCAAACAAATATGAAAATGGAAAAAAATATATATATATTTTTACACAAGTTACAAAATGTTACTTAAACCAACGTCAGAACAAAATGGCTATTTTACCGATACATGCAATTTTTGGGAGGTATGTTATGTAAAGCCACATTAAATTTTTTACATGTAGTTATAGTTGGTTGGAGCCTGAGGGCCAAGTGACTACTACTCGGTGACTAGATCTCCATGCCACAGGTTTCTGGTTCGAGTGCCGGCGGAGCCATGGATGTTTGTTGTGGTTCGAAATCTACCTTAAACACAGTTCCCAGTCAAATATAATTATAGAGCGTTGGGTGTAGGGCTGACAACTCTATCCTTTAAAAAAAGCATATCATGTCTCGAAATCTGCAAGTAGGCAGACGGTCTGGGCCCACCATGGGGGTTGTCGTACCGATGAAAGAGTTGTAGTTCGTAGAACATAATCATACAATTTATTCAACTGGCAGTGGCATCTATGCAAATAAAAATAAAGAAAAAAGTCTACAAAATTATCTAAAATAGAGTTAATCTTTATAAAAAATTATCATATGAAACCAAATAAATACTTTTTTTTAATCATAATCATGGATGATTTATCTGGATGATTAATCATAATCATGGATGATATAAAAAAAATGTATTACAGAAAATATAAAAAAAAAATAATAGTTTAAATAATGTTGCGTTTTCGCAACGCAGTCTTAAAGGATACTCTACTGAACAGTGTTATGAAAATATTATAATAATCTCTTATTCAATTAGTGTTCTACTTAATCCAGTCTCAACTGATGCTTTTTCTTTTGAATTCCCACTGCAAACAATCAATAAAGTATAGTTCCTTATCCCTAATTGAAAATTATTCCTTATCCCTAATTGAAAAGTATGGCAAGGAAAACTACTTCCATCCACGCATTTCTTTCCAATCAACCAAGACCGAAGGGGCGGGGAACAGAGCCATCAAATCCTTCGACCCCCAATCTTTAAAACCCCGATCGAGAACATTTTACCACAAAACTTTTCCAAAATTTTCTTCAAAACAGATTAGCCTACATTTCACCCACATCCTCTCTTTTGGGTGACATGCCCACAGAATTAATTTGGACACCACCGACGCGAACCATAAATCAAAAAAGAAAGGGGGTGGGGGCGGGGGTGGGAGGATTTAAAACCCACAAAGAAGTGCAGGCCGATTTTCGAAAATAAAAAGAAGAATCTTTTGCATACGCTTATGGGGTGAACCAGATACAATGAATCTTTTGAAGGAAGCCTTCGGCGTGGAGTATGCAAATGTTATTAGTCAGGATGGCTCGCGAGTTTGGGACAGCCCAGAACACGGAGGGACAGCGAGTGGGATGGTTCGAACGACGCGGTGGGACATCGGGGGACGTGCACAAGAAGTTGATGCATCCTCTCCTGCGATGTGAAATTGCAACACCAGTGACGTGCAATAGATTCTCGGGTGTGTAACGGAATCGATCTGCCTCACAGTATTGATTATGGCTTGGTGTTAAGTCAAGTAGTCGGTGTAATCCAAGTGAATCTGAATTAAGGCGAACTGGAATTTAAAATAATTTCAGATTACTACGTGTATTTGTGTGTACTAAATACCTCCACTCTTTTTTTCACTCATAGTCTTTATCATATTCTTTATCATTATAGTCTTTATCAGATTCTTTAATCTTTATCATCGAGTAGTTGGTGTAATCCAAGTGAATTTGAATTTAAACGCATTGGAATTTAAAATAATTTAGATTAATACGTGCATTTGTGTGTAAATACCTCCACTTTATTTCACTCGTAGTCTTTATCATATACTTTATCATTATATTCTTTAACATCATAGTCTTAATCATCTAGTAGTTGGTGTAATCCAACGGGTTGTTAGCGGTTGCATAATCAAAATTAAACACATAGCCAAATTGCTAATTTTTTTTTATTAAATTATAATTATTTTGAAATCTATTACTTAAGTTATTCAATCTATTATCTTTCCAATCTATTCTCAAAAACTAAGTACAATAAAATAATCACTTTTAGGAGCTAAATATTTACTTACTAGGAAGATTTTCTCGTTGAACTCTAGGAATGATCGTACAAAATATAGAGCATTTGTAAAGGGTAGCTCATAGCATACTGTAGTAAGTATAGCATAGTTAGCATGTTATTGGAGCACAGTGTTAGCATAGTTAGCAGGTTATTGAAGCATGATATTAGCATATATTCTTTTTTTTTTTTTTTCCTTTGACCCAAAATTGCAGAACGAAGTAATAAAGAGAAAATGAGTGATTGTATAGCATGATAATATCAAACTATACGTTGCAAGAATAATTAAGTGTCTAGTAGAATAATTCGTCTGAGGAATTAGGTTTAATCCACAGCATTCTTCCGAAGTTGCTCCAAGAGATTATCCCTTTTTTAAAAGCTTGCAGGGCTTAGAATGACTTCAAGAGGAGTGTGAAATGAAATTATTTTTTTCTTTCAGTCAAAATTACAGAAATGGAGAGATAAAAAGGATATAGTATGGCATGGTAATATCAAACTCCACGTTGTAAGAATGAATAAACGTCTAATAGAAGAATTTGTCTGAGAAATTTTGCTCCTTCCTTCGTATTCTTCCGAAGTTGCCCCAAGAGATTATCCCTTTTTCAGCTCACAGAATCCTTTTGCAAGACTTAGAAGGATTTCAAAAGGAGTGTGAAATGAAACTAGATTCTATTTTTTTTCAAGCCAAAATTACAAAATAGAAGTGATAAAAAGAAAACGAATGATCGTATATCATTGTAATATCAAACCCCACGTTGCAAGAGTAACTTAGCGTCTAGTAGAAGAATTAGTCTGAGAAATTATGCTTTTATCTACCGTATTCTTCTGAAGCTGCTCCAAGAGATTATTACCTTTTTAAAAGTTTACAGAATCCTTTTGCAGGATTTAGAATGACTTCAAGAAGGAGTGTGAAATGAAGCTTGGGTTATTTTTCAAGCCAAAACTAAATTAAATTAATGAAGAAAGACATCAAAAAACAGATGTTAATATGCTATTGAAATGAAAGGTGATTATGTCATTATGTAATGAAAAAATATTTTTTGGAGCAAAATTCTTTGCTTTATTTCAATCAGAAAAGCAAACTGAACTTTAGTTAAAAGGCGATAAACTGTGATTTTCTACCAACGAAGAATTCCTTACACTTTATGAATGACAGCAACTTTTGGCAAATCACAATATTATCTATGACACGCTTTCAAGTAAACGTAATATCTAAAGGGGGCGTCAGACGTTAAACATTGAGCGAACATTTAAATGAGAGCGACAGAATGATTCTTCAAATTGGCCGACACATATCCGGACAAGCCTGGTCTAATGTGAAAATCGCCCTTCGATTTACTCATCAGACTTCCAACTCGCCATTTGACGCACGGACCCGCCCCTTTTGAAAGGTCCCTTTCTGCCTTCCTGTCCGGACACCGAGGGAAAGGGGTGGTGGTGGCTGGAAGTAACATCGAAAGTTTTCATTCCTTCCTTCCCCCCTTCGAATCCCATTAAAGCCCTCGGCGTTGTTTCGGCAAATCTCTGATGGGAGCAGCGTATTTCCTGGGTGTCATTGTTTTCCACCCGTTCTCGGACGACAGGCGACAGTTTCTCGAATTAGGCGTCCGAAGGGGGATCGGAATAAATTGAAAATTTTAAGGTTTCGGTGGGTTTTGTTTGAAATTTACTTTAAGGAAGACATGCACAGGCTTGTGAAGGCCTTGGTTCTTACGTACTCATTGCAAATATCCGCTCTCCTTATGTATTTAATCCTCCTTATTTATTAATGGCAGTGACATGCATGCTTATTGGTGGTTCGGAATCCACTTTAAACTGTAGGTCCCGGTCTAATTAGTCTAAATTGTGCACAAAATGGCTGTAGAGCGACAAATCAAACCAGACCAATCCTCATGGATTTATTGTAAGAATGCCACACACAGGAAAAGAACTATATATATATATTCTTATATATAAGTTCACTGTGAACAAATTATCTCACTGTGTATCTGAGAGCCCATTTGGCTTAAAAATTTGCGGCCTTCCATTAAATATGACGAACTGTCGTAGGGGTAAAGAAATGGATCTCGAACCGCAAGGCCGAAGGTTCGATTCAAAGCCCAGCTCCAATCGCTATTCAGCTACGACGTTCACTTTAATTCTTTTGCCGACTAGTGATCACACAATTTGATTTATATATTTTTTTCCCCTTTTTTTGTTGTTGTAAAATAAAAGGATAGACAAAAATTATCAAAAAATGAATATACTACCGTGTCCAAAAAGTAAGACCAATTTTCAATTTAAAATTACCCGGACATATGGTATTTCAATTTTTTTTTCTTTCTTAGGTTGTTGGCCCTGTCCTTGACATCTGTTTGAAAATTGACGTCAAAATATTCATTAGTGTTTCAGTTACGCTTGGCTTCGTAAGACACTAAAACTGTTTTCGGAGATTTTTGAAATGTCTGAATGAATTGAGCAAAGGGCTTGCGTCAAATTTTGCTTGCGGAAACGTATAGAATGTTGCAGAATTCATTCGGTGAGCATTCCTATATCGGAAAGAAATGTTTAGAAGTGGTAAAAACAGTTCAAAGAAGGCAGAGAACGCGTTGAAGACGAAGAGCCCTCTGGTCTACCACCAACCTCAAACCGACGAAGCTCACGTCCGAAAAATTAAAGATTTGGTGCTTGGAAACCTTCGATTTATGATTAGAGACCTTGCTGATGATTTTGAAATTTCAAAAGGATCAGCCAATTCCATTTTGGGCCTCAAACGCGTCAAATCTCAATGGGTACCGAAAACACTGAATGCACGAGCTCACACTGCATTGATTCTTCGTGACTTTTTCACCAAAATGGAAACCCATGTCGTTCCACAACACCACCGTATTCCCCTGATTTAGCATTGTTTTACTTCTGGCTATTCCCTAAGCTCAAAAGATCACTCCGGGGACACCGTTTTGAGTCGATTGAAGAGACATTTCAAAAATCGCCGGAATCGGTTTTAGTATCTCATAAAACCAAGCGTAACTCAAGCACCAATGAATATTTTGACTTAAAATTTCACACACATGTCAAGGACAGTGCCAACAATCTGAAATTGAAAAATGGTCTTACTTTTTGGACACAATAGTACACATACTTGTCAACGACATGTGTCTTATGTACTCATTGCAAATAGCCACGTCCACTTTGTATTTATTGTAACATGGACACTGGTCACATACACACAGAAAAAGAACTATATATACATATATATATATATATATATATTTCCTATATTTATTTAAAAAAATAATAATTTTTTTAAAATTTCCAATGGCAAGGTAATACAAGAAAGGAAAATTACAAAATAAAAAAGAAATAGCACGCAAAAGAATTCAAGAAAGTTGACCGAAGTCATTGCCTTAAGATTTCTCTAGCTTGTCAGTATCTCGCCATCTCAGATTCGCCATGAAGCGCCTAGCAACGATGGAGATGAGCTCGGTTCATTAGTTCTGCCAAATCACAAACAGGACAGTTTGAGGGGTCGAAAATCCCAATGCGATATAGATGTTCATTAGATCCGTTCTTTTTTATTGAGGTAAGCCACCAGCATTACATTGCAATACACGCAAGCCAACAGGACGACTGTTAGGCCATCAGGCAGAGTTCATGCCAAAAACTGTAGACCACTTAGCCGTATAGAATGTTGCCCAGAGAGCACCAATAGAAGGTAGGTCTACATTGCACCCCATTATTTACAAAAAGTAAAGAAAATAAATTTAAAAAATAAAATAAAGAATTTCATATTGTATTAATTTAATTAATGCTTTAATATTTTATTAGATTTTTCTAATAACCAGGAAAAAAGGTAATGAATTTATTTATTGTTTTCTATTTACTTATTTATTATTGTTATTACCCGTAAAATTGTGGGTATTGTTTTGGGTAGCTGGGTTTTCCATTTTCTTGATCACTTTTTTTGGTGTTCTTCATCAGAAAGTTATCACACATCTTTTAAAGTTTCTTATTGGTTTATTTATTTGTTATTTTTTTAAATTTTTAAGCGAGCTATTTTTATTGGTTTATTTAAATTTTTCTTGAGCTTTTTTATACATACTATTTATTTCAATTTCTTTCACGTGCTAATAATTATACAATTGATTAATTAAATAATTTGAAATTGTTCTCAAAGATCGTTTGGTGAAAACAAAGGCAATTTTATTTCAAAGTGAAAATGAAAATTTTCAAGAAAAGTAAATCGTTAGGAAATCTACAGATTTTTTTATTTGTTAAGATTGCTGTTATGCGTTTTGTTGTCACATTAAATTATAAATTTTATGAGTAACCTGCATATCGGCCCAAAGAATATTATTTTTATATATATTTTTTTCAGTTTTTAAATATTCGGTCGTCATCTATCCTAATAATGTGTCATTTTTTTTATATTCATGCCTAAAAATATTTTTTTACGAATATGCAGATCCAAACAGATTTGGGCACTTTAATGTATTTCTTAGACAAAATCATATCTACTTGATTCAAAACATTTTTAAAGCGGAAGATAATTTTGTAAATACATATCGTAGAGATAAATATAAAAGATATATAATATCATAGAGATAATATATATATATATATATATATATATATATATATATATATATATATATATATATATATATATATAATATATATATAATATAATGTATATATAATCTATATAGTCCAGTTCATATAATATATATATATACATGTAGACTGGAATCATATATCTAGACTAGCACATTATTAGTGAAAAATGTAGTCTTTTGCACAATAAAATAAAAGTATAGAAAATAAATTATTCTTTAAATTTTGAATGTTTATTTTTTTTTATTAAACTAAAGATGGATAAGATTTTTTGTTTTAAATTTCCCTCAAAATCTGAAAATATTTTTCTTTTAAATTTTTATTCTTTTAAAGTGAAATGTAAATATGATAAATTATTATTAATTTAGCAATTTTTCATCATATGAATAAATAGTTTGTCACTCTTTTATTTCTCGCTGTTTCTCACAAATAATCAGATCTACTTGGTTAAACATAATTTTAAAACGGATGATCATTGTGTTACTCTTACAACCAGGTAATCAACCTCTAAAACATATTCTACAATAAAATTTAATATTTTGAAATACCCTTTATATCTGATTCTACTGGGTTAGTACATTTTCAATCGCAGCCGGAACGATTTTGAATAATATAACGTTAATAGTAATATGATAAAATAACATTTTGTGGTATGCCTGAAACCAATTTGCATAAGGTGTTTTGGTGCACAAGAATAATGGTGTTAACATAATTTTCAGTTGATCAATCTGAAAAATGTATGTTGAAGTTTAATGACCAATCTACATGTTGAAGTCTAAATCCATTTTATGCATGATCTTGAATAAGATTCATGTAACAAGAATAGAACAGATTGGAACAAGAACTTACTTAGAAATTCAATTCAGAACAAGAATGGTAAACCTTGAAGCCGACGATTCAACAATTCGCCTCAACGATTTTGAATGACACATTAAAAAATCTCGCTTAACTAAATAATGAGACACTTTCAAGTCAGCTGATTTATCTATAAAACATATTCTACGTTGAAATGAAAGATTTTAAATCAAAGCACCTTCTGCATGATTCTGAATAACATTGATGAATTTTGAAGACGACGATTGAACAATTCGTGTCAGACATTTTGAACGACTCATTAAAAACGCTTGTTTATCTAAATAATGTGTCATTTCTATTGATACACTTCAAGTCTGTAACATTGGAGAATTTTAAACACTCTGATTCAATGATTGATCTAAACGATTTTAATGGCACAATACTAAAAACGGCCACATAACTGAGCAGTGTATCTCTTCTTGTGATACACTTCAAACCAGCTGATTTATCTGTAAAACACATTTCACGTCCCATGCTGATTTATCTGTTAAAATCAAAAACTTTGATCCTTTAATTAACCATAGCCTACAGACCAGAAATAAAAACCGGCAAATCTTCGCAATAGATAGGCAGGGAGGATCAGGCGCCGTGTGATCTGTATCGTGAAGCCTAATTAGATAGGCGGGCAGGTTAGGTCTATTAGGCGTTCTAAATTACACAGCTTTGCGAAAACGAGATAGGAAAAAGAAAAAAAAAGACAAATACATACCTTCCATTTACAAAACTGATTCATAGATCGTAAAATTTATTTCGTGTTCGTGCGGTTAGCCAATCAGGAGGCAGATCCAGCTTTTAGGCACTTCCTCCCCCTACCGTTTACATAGCGTTTGTTTGTTTTTATGTGCGTTTTTTATGTGTTCGAAGTAGGTTCTTGAGATTTCATTGATAAAAGCAGAAATTTAGGATGGGATTTCTTTTTTTTTTTTTTTTTCCCTCCAGGTATGCTATTACTCAGATTTCAGTGGAATTTAAGTATACTGTAATGAGAAGTATAAGAATTAATGAGTGAAGATAAACATACTTTTTATCTTAAATTTGTGTTTTCTTTTAAATGAACATAAATACATAAACAAATTTTAATGTATGAATTTATTTGGTTAATATTCTCATTTTTAAACAAATTTAATGATAGTTATGCAAAATAAAAATTTTGTCAATTTATTTTAATATAATTTTTATCATATTTAATGGCCGCAAGTAACCTTAGGAAATTAATATTAATTATTATTTATTACAAATAAGGAAATTTCATGGAAAAAAGATACAAATTAATACTAATACATAAGCAAATACATAATATATAATACCAATTTTTTACAGATTTTTTTTAAATAAAACAAAAATAGAGTAAACATAAATTAGTTGCTTTCATCTATTATTATTTCATACAATATGCAATTAATTAATTAATCAATTTAAATTCAATTATTTCAAAACTAAGGAACATGTGAGATATTGCTGTTTCGAATTTGTTTGTTGAGGGGAGATTAACATACATTTTATCTTAAATTTGTGCTAAATAAACATAAATACATAAACAATGCTAATGTATGAATTTATTTGAAATTATTTTAAATAAAATTAATGATATTTATGCAAATTAAATATATGTGTTTTTTAAATAAATTACTTTATCATAATTTTTATCATATTTAATGGCCACAAGTAACCTTAAGAAATTACATTTTTATATTTCTTACAAATGAAAAAATATCATAGGAAAGGATAAAAATTAATATTACTTTTAATAAATTAATTTTTTATAAATGTGAATAAATTTGAAATAAATTAACTGACATAAATTATTTACTTTCATTCATTATTATGATTAGATTTATTCATATCTATAAAAAATTAATATATTAAAAGAAATATTAATTTTTACTCATTTCTATGAAATTACAAAATAATAAAAATGTAACTTACTAACAGTGGCTATTTCTGGATGTTGATTAACACACATTTTTATATTAAATTTGTGTTTTCTTTTAAATAAACATAAATACATAAAAAAATTTTAACGCAGGCATTTATTTGTCTAACATTGTGGTTTAACAAAATTAATGATATGAAAAATAAATATCTGCGTTCTTATTAATTTATTTTAATATAATTTTTATTATATTTAATGAGCGCAAGTAACCTTAGGAAATTACATTTTTATAATTTATTACAAATAATGAAATTTCTTGGAGAAAAGATACAATTAATACTAATACATAATACTAATTTTAACATACTAATTTTTTATAAGCGTAAATTAAATTAAAATAAAAAAAACATAAATTAATTACTTTCATCTATTATTAATTTCACGTACAATCTACATTTAATTAATTAATTAATTTAAATTAATTTATTTCAAAGCTTATCAACACGTAAGTTATTGCTGCGTTCGAATGCCGAGCACTTGACCTAAGCAGATAACTAGCAGATTTAGCGTTATCCAGTGGTGTAATTGTAAGTGCGCTTCCATAGGGTGTCCATATCATAACATGAGTGAAAAATACTAGACATAACTCCCATTTTTTGATCGAAATTAGTGACAAAAACTCCCCAAATTGAAGGATAAAAAGAGAAGGAACAAAAAACCACAAAGGACCATCTGTGAGGTTTATAATCTCTTCCCCTTGAGTCCTTCCTCTTTTTTGTCCTACGGATTTAAAACGCCTATAATTAACTAAATAATGGTTTGTCGTGGGCAGAATCAAGTTCTTTGAATTTGCAAATCCCAATAATCTAATCACCAAGCTACTTCAATCACGTAAAATATTTTTTATTAGTTTGCACTTTATGAATTCAAACAATTCTTCAGTACACTGATATTAATGAATTTTAGATTTGTATTTTAATTGCCGTCTGGATACGGTTGCCATGCGCTTGACCTAAGGCTATTTGTTACTAGAACAGCAGATAACCAGCATATTTAGCATTATCCAGGACGTAACATGTGGGAAGAGTACTAGACATCACTCACATTTTTTCATCTAAAATTTGGGAAAAAATCAGCAAGGGAAGGGACAAAACCCACAAGCACCATTTGTGAGCTTTGTAATCTCCTCCTCTTCTTCCTCTTGGAATGTCATTAAATGATTTTCTGTTCCTGCAAATATAAAGTGCCTATAATTAATTAAATAATTATCTGGCATAAGCACGGAAGTTTTCGGCCCAATCTTGTTTGTCGTGTCCAGGATCAAGTTCTTTCAATTTGTAAGTTCAATACTTTAACCACCAAGCTGCTTCAATCATGTAAAATATTTTTTATTAATTTAAGCTTTATAAAATATTTTTTAATAATTTACACTTTATAAAATATTTTTTATTAGCTTACATATTACGAATTCAAACAATTCTTCAATACACTGATTTTAATAACTTTTTAGATATGTATTTTGACTGTCATCTAGACGATTTCAGTCGTCCTATTACACTTTGTAGTTTTACTTATTGTGTATGGACAATAAGTAAGATTACAATGTGCAATAGGACAACTAAAATCAACTAGATGCCAGTTAAGGGCCCATATAAAGGAACAAACAGGCAAGGAGTAATATAAAACAAATAAATTGAGATACATTTGCATGTCGTTTACATTTTTCATAATCATTTATGCTTGTCTTTCGGATTCTATGGAAGTTGACAAGGATTGCATTAATTTAAAATTCGATTAGTTATTTAAATACATTAAAATCTTTCTTACTTTCTTATAAGCATATGAATTAAAAGCATGTCAATATTATAAATGATATATCTAAATGCATTTATTCTCTAGAATTTAATTAAATTCAAATTTAAATTACGAAAGAATAAAAAATAACATTTCCGGCTAAACCCTTTCGAATTTCCTTCATTAAAGCACACCACTTTCCCTCTGGCAAAAAGAAGACCCTTTAAGTAAGAATGGAGGAGGCTCTTCTTGGAAGAGTTCTTTTATCTTGTTCCAGACACTTTTCCAGAAAGAATGGAAGTCGATCAGAGCCCTTTGTTTCGAAGGGAGAGGGATGAGGAACGATTTAAGGGGTGTTCAGGGAGTAGAACTGGCGCCGCCCGATCGGTTTTGTCGTCTGACGATACCATCTGCAGAAGGCAATCAGCCACTGATTGGACAGCTAGGAATGACCGCTCATTCCTCTTGCCCGGACTCGCATTGGTAGCGGGAGATTCTTTGTTGATGGCCGAGCTTTCGGTGCTTTTCTCATTAAAGGACGCTCTCCAGATCAACAAATACTTCATTTGAGATTGGGCAACAACTGGAAGAAAGAAGGGGTTGGCAGCGATAAAAGAAAAACAAATCTTATACAGAGTAATTTAGGCAAAAAAAAAAAAAAAAAAATTGGTTAGATTGTGTATAAAAATGGTTTAATTCTAAATGTAATTAGAATGAAAAGTTCTTAATCTTTTTTAAATTCAGTATAAGTTAGGAGTTGATATCGACCTTTGAAGATTGATACAACATTGTTATAGGTCGAGCAGTTTAAATTAAAGAGACTTGTTCCTACCGCAATGATTAGCATAACACTGTTATAGTTTGATCAATTTAAGTTAGTGAACCGTTTAAGTAGTTTATTTCTACCGAAATGACTAATATAACATTGTTGAAGGGCGATCAGTTTAAGCTAGTGGTTTGTTTGTACTGAAATGATTAATATAACATTGTTGAAGGTCGATCAGTGGTAGTGGTAGTGGTTTGTTTGTACTGAAATGATTAATATAACATTGTTATATGTCGAACATTTTAAGTTAGTGGTTGTAACGGTGTTATAGATCGATCAGTTTAAGTTAGTGATTTGTTTCTACCCAAATGATTAATATAACATTGTTATAAGTCATTTCGTATTCAGGGGTCGATATAAATATATTGACAATATTAAACTGTCTATCAAGTTCATAAAAATTTTATTTTTACATACATAAAGTGGATTACATTGTAGACCGACTCGTGGCACAGTGCTAACGTGCGCCGTTGGTGAGCATTAGGGCTGAGGTTCAATCCTCTGGCGGCTCTGTTTTAGACATAGTTACAGAAAATGAGAAAATTCGATGGCGTTTGTGATATTCAGCCTCTTGCCTCGTGAGTCAGATTACCTGGTGGGAGTTTTCCGAATTTTCTCATAAGATACGCAAATGCGGAGTAGTTTTCCCTAAATGTCCTTTTGGAAGCACTTCCCTCCATCTTCAGCGACTTGGAGTCTTCTGCCTACGAGTGCTCCGTCACAATAGAGCGGTCTGGTGGCCAATCGGCTAGCGGTCTGGCAATTCGTATCACAAGCTTCAGGTTCGAATTCTGGTGGTGGCATGGATGCTTGTTAGGTGTTCGGAATCCACTTTAAAGTGTAGTTCCCTTTCTGTTTAGCCCTCGTGTACACAAGATGACCGTATAATGACAAACCAAACCCCCACAACAGAAACTGCCCTCTGTCCTTCAAAGTATACAGGGGGTCAGTCCCACGCTACAGGGCACTGAGGATGAGTCACAACAACAACAACACATTGCTTTGTTTTTATTTTGCTATCTAAGTAAAATTTAATATTTCACATATTATTTATCTCTCCTACTAAAGTGTAGTGTTAAAATGCTTGCCATATTCAAAACTGCAGCACTCCAGAGATTCTGAACTTTACTAGAATTCAAGTAAAAAAAAAAAAAAAAAACTGCGACCAAGAATATGTAGTTTGACCGTTATAAAATCACATTACTTATTATTCATGTTTTATTAAACATTGAAATGCAATAAATGTATTACTGAATTTACATATAAGTAATTAATAATCGGATTTATTACTTATGTAATTAGCAAATATCAATTTTTATTTATCCGTTTACTAAACTATTTCGACATCAAGATAGCAGTTTTCATAAAAAAACAAGAGTATATTAGCTTTACTTCTAAAAAAAAACTCACTATAATGAATATTAACCATGAAAGTTTTATTCAGTACGATATAGTTTTGTATTTGAAGGATTAATAACTATTTTTGCATCTGATTTTGACTTTTATAAATTAAATGCATTAATTGTATAGTCACTTTACGTATAACTGCAATCGCTTTGAAAGATTGTCATCTATCTATTTAATTTCCGATCATTTATAATAAATAATTATGTTTTTTTTATAGAGAATTTATAGAGAATTTCCTACTGCCAGTCCAACAGTATTAAATCCGTATTTAGAAATTAAACGGTTTATTTTACAAGCCCTAAAAAATTTCATACCTTGAATTTATTGAATATATTTTAAGTCTAATTTTTTATAAACATTAATTAAGTTTCAAGAGATGTAGTATACTAAATTTATTTATCAATGACCGATGATGATAATAAAATGATTGATATTTATTTATCAATGATGATATTTATTTAAGATGTATCTGAATTTATTTATTAGAAGTTAAGACATAACTATTTCATTTAATATATTAAAACTTTAGGGCAGTGGTTCTCAAAGGATGTGCCCTGTGATATTTCAGAGAAATATCTGTCCAAATGGAAGTAAACGAAAATTTAAGCTGATATTATTATTATTATTATTTTTTTTTTTTTTTTTTTTTTTTGTTTTCACATTATTTCAAATTTTGCGTTGACAAACTAATTTGTGTTAACGAACTAATATCGTTAGCAAACTAATTTCGTTAACAAAATTATTTTACATTAACAACTGATTTTGCGTTAACAAAATATTTTTAACTAATTAATTTATCCATTTCATTTAGTTATCATTCATTTAAAGCAAAAGTGAGTGATTTTCTCAATGTCTCTTTACTATATTTTTCATATAAACGACTGTCAATAATTATTAACGGAATCAACAAATATTTTATAGTTAAGTGTGAATATTTTTAACTTGGTATATCGTATATTCTGCATTAAAATTATTATCTTTGTACAATCAAAATAATTCTTCTTTGAACAACCAAAATTATTTGTCGTTAGGAAGTCAAAATCATCTATCTTTGTTCACACAAATATTGTCTTTGTACGGTCAAAATTGTCTTTCTTTGTTCAGACAAAATTTGTCTTTCTGAGGGTCAAAATCATCTTTCTTTGTTCAGACAAAAACATTTGCTTTTGTAAGGTCAGAATTATCTTTCTTTGGTTTAAATTATTTCCCAAATAGAAAATTTAAGACTAATAATTAAAAAACTAATAATATTTCTTGAGTAGAAAACCAAAATATAGTTACAAAAAAAAAAAAAAAAAAATCTCCACAAAAACACAGTTTTTTTTATTCCCCAAAATCTATTTTTATCCCCCCTCCCTAAATTTGTCAAAATTTGTCTTTTTGTGGTCCAAATTATTCTCTAAACAGAAAATTTAAGACTAATCGTATTTCATGGATAAAAAAAACCAATACATAGCTTCCAAAAAATCATCTCTAAACCAAAACACAGTTTGTTTGTTTAAAAAAAAATTTTTTTTAATCCGTATTAGCAAACTATTCCATTCATTTCTCACACTTAAAAGAGCAAATGAAGTATTCAGCCCTAATAGTTACCAATTTCACCTCGATATCGCTGATCATCGGGGGATAAGTTGATGCTTTTTGCAAATACCATCATCATTATTGCATGTAATCAAAACAAATAAAGAGAAGTATATTAACAAAAAAAAACAAAAAAAAAAAAGTGAAAAAAGTTATTGCGGTTTCCCCCCACTTCCCATCCGCTTTGACCTTCGACCTTGAGGGGAAAGAAAAAGAAAAAAAGGAAGAAAACTTAAGCAGACATCATTTTTTTCCCTCTGTTTTGTTTTCACATCATTGCTAAGAGACCACCCCAGATTCGCATACGTCTTCATTGGTTTCTTTCAACTGCAACAAGTAGGCCCCGGGGCTGTACGCGAATATAAATAACCATGGTCATGCAGTTGGCAAGTCGGTAATTACTGGGGCTTGCCAAGGGATCTCGCGGGAGGGGGGGGGATCATGGGAAGTTGCTTTTTACACGGTAATCACACCTGTCAACGCTTAGTTACATTCGTCTACCTTCACCTCCCCCCCTGCTTTTCATCTTTTGCTGAAACCCCCACTTTTGTTGCTGCTGATTCTCGTTATCTGGAAATAGGTGCTCGCCGTTTGGTTAGAGGCGTCTGGTTCGTTGACAAGCAGAATGGGTTCGAACCAGTTGGGAGTTGCCCGTGTGTTTTTTCGTGATTTTTATGTCTTTCATTGAAATGAGTCGTGATTTCTAAACCGGTGCTTAATACTTTCTGGTTTATTTTAGTTACTTATTTTTGTTTTTTTTTTAATGAAAAGAAAAGATGTTAAGATAAAAATAGGATTGATTAGAAAAACCTATTGATTATGTTTTGTTTAAGCTACAATAGATAATATTTCATTGTTTTACTATTACATTCCTGATTTTTTTTTAATCAATTATTTCAGATTCGTTATAGAAACCCATTGAATATGTATGTTTTGTTTAAGCAATCATGTTTTCTAAACCAGTGTTTAATACTTTCTAGATTATTTTACTTATTTATTTTTATTTATTTATTTTTCTAATGGAAAGAAAAGATGTTGAGATAAAAATAGGATTGCTTAAAGAAACCTATTGAATATGTATGTTTTGTTTAAGCTAACAATAGATAATTATTCATTGTTTTGCTATTACGTTCACGAGATTTTTTAATCAATAATTTCAGATTCGTTAGAAAAACCGTGTTTTCTAAACCGGGGCTTACTACTTTCTGGTTTTTTAGTTTTATTTATTTGTTTGTTTTTTTACTGAAAAGAAAAGAAGTTAAGATAGAAATAGGATTTTATTCCACCCTGGGACTGTTGCGCAATGGAAGAAGAAAAAGTAATTATATAACAAAACAATTCATTAGTTAATAGCAGGAATTTGTTATCCAAACGATAACGAATCTGTAAAGATAGAGTAAAAAGCATACACTATTTTGGAGTAGCATTTCTTTAGGATAAATTGAGCCTTCTTCTTCTTTTTCATTGACACAACAACCCCATGGTGGTCTGTCTACCTACAAGCATATTTTGAGAAAAGATGAATTTTCTTTTTACGGGGTAGGATTGTTAGCCCTACGCCAAACTCTCTGGTTTGTCGCTCTATTATCATATTAGACAGAGACATACGGTTTAAAGTGGATTCCGTACCGCTACAAACATTCATGGCACCACCTGAACTCAAACCCGAAACCTGGGGCTCTGAACGCTATAGTGACAGTATTTTATTGTTATGTACAAAAGCTGAGGTTGTAAAGGAAGTTAAGTCCACTTGTTTGAAGATTAATTATGAGAAAGGATAACATCTAACTATCTATGATAAATGAGGGTATTTTCTATAATAATATAAGCACAAAAGACTGTGGCGTAACATCAATTCAAAGTCAATCCAAGAGCCTTCAAATGATGTGAATTAAAAAAGATTCTTTTGAGTGTAGAGTTTAATATGAAAGGAATTGTTCATTATCAGCTGTCTGTCAAACAATAATCTCTGAAGTTTACTGTCAGCAGCTAAGACCCTTAAAAGCATTTTTGATAGAGAAGTTGATCCTTGGTTTATAAAAACAAATAAATAATATTTTTATAATAAATGTTAAACTGCCCAACTCGATATTAATGAAAACGTTAAAAGTTAAACATTTTCTTCAATAGGTTTTTTTTTAATCTACCTACCATTTAAAAACTGGAAAGTATCCAGGTTTACCTTAAATTTCCATCTCCATCAATTAAGATTCTGCACCCTTCTTATGCCAAGACATATAAAATCAAAATCATGTATAATAAAGTATCATAAAAAAAATGCTATGTAAATGATAAAAGTCCTTTATTACAGCTTATTCATAGACAGCTTGCCTACAGCCATGAATAAAATGCTGCTGAGTTCTTATTTAACATCTGGAGGAAAAACAGCATCTTGCCCAACATCTCAGTTAAAGTGACCTTTGCGTTCAACCTTTGGTAAAGAACGAACGTGCATACGTTCTATAACCGAACACACACACACGTTAATTTTACTCTTTGGTTCTTTAACGCATGCCAAGCATTTCCCTACCCCCCTACGCACACACACAAAAAACAAAAAAGATGACGAAGCGGATACCACTAAGTTGGACAGCGTGTGGGGTCTACTTGTTGCCATTTCCAAAGACTAAAGCAGAGAGACGTGTGAGGTTCGACGGTAAAAATTCTCGAAAATTCGGTAAAAATATTTCGGGTGTTGGCCCAGAACACGGTCCTTATCGTAGTTAATTATGAACACGAAGAATGGTCAAGTAAAAAAGTAAAAGAAAAAAAATGGCTGAGGGGGCATGACCAAAGTAGCTCAGTGTGAGGTCACAAATCGTGTTGTCCATACAGATGTGTGCATCAGGTAGCGTGTAATCACAAACTGTCAGAGTAAGCACTAGGCAACGTGTAATTAAGGCTCGGGGTGATGGAGGGAGGGTCGGCCCTATTTGGGACCTGCAGGGATTTCAGGATCGTCTGCGAAATAAAGCTGTTTGGGCTGTCAAGTTTCGTTGGCAAGCAGAAGATTTATTGGGTATGATTGCGAATACTTGCATCGTTTTTTTTGTGGGTCGGTTGTAATTTGGCATTGTTCATGCCCGAAGTGGATTATTTATGAAAGTACAGTTATAAAGAGGAAGAAAAAAAAAAGAATCCCGATTAATGATTTTTTTTAGATTAATAAAGTTTTATTTTGGTGATCTATCATTAATGCTTTTTTATTCGTGTATTAATTATCTGGGTGTTTGTCGTTATCGTATGACAATCCTCAAGTCGTATATCTCCAAGTAAAATCTCACTCAAGTTCTTGACACATGATTTTAAGGAGAATGGAAAAAAGTGTAACGTGGAAAAAAGTGTGACTTTTATATTGTAATGACTCTACTACTTTTATATTGATTATCTGTAATGACCTCTATGCTTCATAAGTAATAATGAAGCATAGAGGTCATTACAGATTATCATGCAATGGAACATAAATGATTCTTTCCATTGGGAATAATGATGGTGGCATGCGTTGCAGTCACTTTTTTCACAGATTGGAAGATTAGAGGGTGATTATATGAGTGCCTCAAGTCGCTATTCGCCTAAAGCCATATCTACGTTAGCACGACATAGTTTCGAGCGCCGCACATTAAGATTTGCTATAGTTTGGATGAAAATCGAAACGTACGAGACTTATTTGCCAATTTTTTTAGGGAACAGAATAAGTGTTCGCAATGGTATCGATTTTTGGCTACGCATCAAAAGATTTACAGAATATCAACCGCAAGCGGCAGAATATCAAATGGATTCATTATGGCAACAATATAAAATATTATATAAATAATAATATATACAATATAAATATTTCTTAAATTGGCATATCTTGGGTTGGCAAATCGGCCTATTTATCAGTATCTGTCATCTGTCACACTTGATTTATTGACCATAATCTTAATTTTGAAGATTCAGCGTTAATGAGGATTATATTAAGATGCAATCTTGTTTTAGTTCTTCATGAAGTTAAAACTCACACGAAATAATTAAAACCTATTTGAATGTATAAATTCGGACATTTAAGTGTCAAATTCAAATTCATACACTTCGTATAAAACATATTAATATTACATTCAGTACAGTTCATTATTACATTCAAAAGCATAATTCTTTTTAAAATTTACTTTATTTACTACAGTTATAAACAAAAACTTGAAGGTCAATGCACTTTTACCACCCACAAAGATCATTATAATAATAATAATACAAAGGTCAGATTAATTTTCTTTAAAAATAAAAAATTTTTAAAAAAATCTATTGTATATTTTCCTTTCAATCCTTGATAAAAATCTTCCTTTCATATATTTTTTTCCATTCCAAAATCTAAGCCTCATTAATCCAAACTGGACTTCCCAGTTTTCAAATCTTAATTCAACGATTTCAAAAAGTTTCTAGTTTTAAAAACAGCATTTCTCACAGGAAAAAAAAAAATTCTGTTTTCAAGCAGTTGCTTGACCTCTCGGCAGCGTCACGTAACAGCTGCCATCATGTGCAGAAAAAAGGCCGTAATAAATAGCTCTAACAATACCTAGCCTACCGTAAACAGGCCATTAAGCCGGGCTTTAAACTCTCCATGCCTCTGATTTATGTCACAAGGCCATTTGCACTGCACATGAATGACGAATGATTTCCTGCGCATACGCCTTCAGTTAGAAGGTCCGACGGCACGAAACCTGCCATCTATTGATTGGAAGACATCAAGATGGTTGGCATTTATTTCGTGTCAATTTGAAATTCGAAATTCATTTGTTTCGTAAATAAAGAAATGTATCACACTATATATGTAATTATCCATTTTTTAAAACCCTTATTTTTATTTATTTAATTATTCTTATTTTAAATCTTAAAATTAACTGAAATATTTTTTTTTAAATTTATTTATTATCAATCCAAAATTTGAAATTCATTTGTTTCGTAAATAAAGAAGTGAATCAGACTGTGTGTATATATACCTACATATATATAAATAATTATAATACTTTAAAGCCAATATTTTTATTTATTTAATTATTATTATTATTATTTATTATTTTAAATTTAAAACAAATGAAAATAATTAAAAAAAAATTTATTTCTAGTCAGTCCAAAATTCCAAAACTAATCGGTTCATTTGTTTCATAAATAAAGAATGAATCACACTATATTTATATTTATATAAATATAGTTATCATATTTTAAAATCAATATTTTCATTTATTTAATTATTATTATTATTTTAATTTTTAAAATAAATTGAAATATATTTTTTTTAATTTGTTTCTTTTCAATCCAAAATCCGAAATTCATTTGTTTCATAAATAAAGAAGTGAATCAGACTATATGCATATATATATATATATATATATATATTTAGCATTTTTTTAAAACCAGTAAATTTATTTATTTAATTATTAATTTTATTCGTCAATTCGAAATTCATTGGTTTCGTAAATGAAGAAATGCTGATATATACATAAGAAATAATGAAAATATATGTATACATAATCATGCTTAATATCAGCATTAGCAATAAAGTTAGCATTTTTTTAAAACCAATATTTTTATTTATTTATTTATTATTATTATGATTGTTTTAAATCTTAAAACAATTTGAAATATTTTTTTTAAATTTATCTTTTGTCAATCCAAAATTTAAAGTTCATTTGTATCATAAATAAAGAAGTGAATCAGACTATATCTCTCTCTATATATAGATAGACCGATTAAATAAGAATTTTTTAAAACCAATATTTTTATGCACTTATTTATTTACTTTTTTATTATTTTTATTATAATTTTGAAATGTTAAAATGAATTTAAATATATGCTTTATTAATTTATCTCTTTTCAATCCAAAATTCGAAATTCATTTGTTTCGTAAAGAAAGAATTGAATTATATATATATGGCTTTTTAAAACCAATATTGTTATTATTTTGATATCTTAATAAGAGTTGAAATATATATATTTTTTTTTCATTCTTTGTTGAAAATCGCTTACTTTTCTGTTCCACTTATGCCACGATCAGCCGAACAACGAGTGATGATGTGAGGATATTGTCTTCGGTGAGCACTTTTACATGTTAAGGCTCGTGCTCACCAAGGCGAGAAGATGCAAGCGAAATAATTTGACCAATCACTAGTCTCACCGCGGTCGCCTGAAACCGGTTTGCAGTCCGCCGCTTGGAGTTGCCCAACTTTCAACTCGAAGCGGTTTTTCACTAGGCGTAATGCTATTTCTGACGTTTCGCTGTGAAGGGGTCGAAAAAATTTTGGCGCTTGCCTCTTGAATCTTCACGTCTCTCGCCTCGGTGGGAACGAGCCTTAACTGCTCCGCACTTGCGTGTCGGATTGGAGAAACCCGAAAACCCACCAAGTAGTCTGATATTTCATGCGAGGCGTTTTAACATACGATGTTACCTTCACCATCAAATCTCCTCGCTTCTTAAAGGAGTGATTGCAACAGACATCACCAGCGGATTCGAACCTATTGTATTTTTCTGCAAACAATTACGCAACTTACCACTGGGCAATTCGGGCAATTGGAATACTTTGGCCCTCTAGAAATCTGGTGGTCAGCGTTGTGGACAGACAGGGCTTAGCTCGAAACTTGACAAACATGCTGAACAGAAACTATCTGCATTTACACCAGCGATGGATGCAATAAATCTGTATATTATACGAAATTTATATATTACACCACCCTCTCTCTTGGTACACTTTGGAAATTTATGTCATATCAGAGGCGGAAGATTTCAGTTGTAGTGTCGTTAGAAAACAAATATTTTGTCAATATATTTTTTTGTCAATCTGCTTCATCCTATTTTCACTCTCGTATCCCTTGATAAAACATTTATGACCATCCCCCGTGCTCTAGACCCCTTCACCTATCCTTCAACACCAAAACGCCCAACACGGCTTGTTTTTGTTAGGTAGTAATATTCTTAGACTAGCCAACAAATGAATGAAATGACTCAAATTGACAACATTTATAGATTTGATTTTTACATAGTTCAACTTATTCCATTTATTCCACTCATAAAAAGAAATGAATCTAGTGGTGCCCAACCAAACACTAACTCAAGTGGTGCATATTAGTACAGCTTACTCAAATGATATCCAATCAACACTAAAATAAAATGAAATAAAGAATGCCTGTTTTCGATCGAGTTTCAAATGCAAATTTTGATTTCAAAACTTCTAAGAAGAAACTTCTTCCAATGAAGAAGAACTACGAATTTTTTAGCACGGGCTCGGATATCTGGCATTTATGAGAGATTTTATGATTCGACCTCAGTTACGTCATATCAGTAACATTAGTATTGGTTTGTTTGTTTTTCCTTAAAAAAAAATAATAACAATTTCATGTTGAACAACAGAGCAATGCATCAGTTGTTACAATGCTTTTCGAATGGCTTTTCATATGGTTTTCATTCTCTATTGAAAACTAAAGGTGTATTTACCCTGTGGAACATAGTAATTAAAAAGATATTGGCTAGACATATTTAAGGTTTACATTTCTACAGATGCAATTAAACCAAATATTTTAATTGCAGTTAAAAATAAAAAATGCCCAAAACAAATAGCTATTATACAAAGTTTAACTATCAACATAAGCCTTAAACACAGGATCATTTCTTAAGAAACTTGTAATTTACTTGTTCAATTACAAGACAATTATTTTAAATTCTCATAGACACAATGAAAATGATGCTGTAGTATCCTTTAGTTATATCCATTCCATATATATCAAATGGTCCAGACTGCATTTAATTATATTACACGGAGTCACGACTACAATTTTTTCAAAAAACCAAAGAAGCTTCTTCTCTTAGTAATAGCTTCCTGTTCTGCCATACTGATATCATCCTTTCCCTTTAATGAGCAATTCGTCTAGTTGTTACATGAGTATTTCTAATAACACCACACGAAAAGTGTTTGAAGTTTATGAGTTGAGACTCCAAAAAAAGTCCTCAACAAAGCAGCTGGTGGTTAATTATTACACACCATTGTACCTCTTCTTCTGAATTACTGCTGTTTTGTCAGCTATAAATTAGTAGCATGTATGATAAATGGCCATGGCTATTCTTCTGGTAAACATCCGTAGGAAGCTGCTTTTTGGTAAGCATTTACCTGGAAACCAACAATGGGTTATTAGCTATTGATATTGTCTAAGACAGTATAATATGGATAAAAGTTAAATATGAAGCCTTTAAATAATGCGAATAAATGCAGAATTTCGGCATTCAAAGATAATAAAGATAACAAAACATAACTCTAAATTATGAAGTCTTTTTCAATTCCTTCTATTAGCTCACACTCTCCCTATATATATATATATATCTTGTTCAAATTTTCAATCGTTCATAAAATACTTTTTATTTATCCACTCCAGTTCAAATACATTTTTTTGAACTTGTAGTGGATGACACTTGATGTTGATACAGTTTTTTCAAATATTAATTCATTAATGAAATTTAATTAATTAATTTTATTTTTTTTAGATTTAAGTTGCATATAACAACCAATAGATGGCGCCAGATAAACTTAAAAATATGAATGAAAATTATTTATAAAGGACTTTCTGCAATATAGTGAAAAAAAAGTAGGAATTGACTTAAAATTTTTTTTTTTTTTTTTTATATTACTTGTTATAATAGATAGTTTGATCATAATAGATAGTTTTTGTGTTAACGTTACAGTGACGCTAACATCTCAAAACCAAATTTACATACTTGAAAAACGTCCTGAGGGCCAATTGGCTAACATCTGACCTTTGGTACCACAAGCTTCAGGTTCGAATTCTGGCTGTGGCATGGATGTATGTGAGTGGTTCGGAATCCACGTTAAACTGTAGGTCTTGTTCTGTTGTGAGTCCCTAATCCTCAGTGTCCTGCAGTGCGGGATGGACATCCCATGAGTGATCTACTCATGGATGGAGGGAAAGATGGCAGCTTCGGTTGTGAGGGGAGCACCCGTAGGTAGAAGCCTGACTTGGCCCCGTGACGCTCTTACAGTCATATGAGACCCGGACCTACGGCTTAGAGTGGATTCCGAACCACTACAAACATCTATGCCAAACATCCACCACCCATAGTTTATTTTCCATCTATTCAATGCACTTATTCTATTCAACTACAACATTTTCATCTGTAGGCAAAAACAGATATAAAAAATTACAGTAGAGCAATAAACCGAACCAAAAATCTATGTGCATTGCAGGATAGGGCTAAAAATTTTGAGTTACAGTGGCTGTAAGGACGGTATGAATAAACAATCTAATATTTGTGATTAAATCATAAAAGCCAGATATAATTTTTGAATTTTCAGGTTATGCGAATAAATGTTATTTAATTTATTGAATTCTAAATATTGCTAAAGTATTTATTTGCAAATACTGAATTTCATACAAAGTGAATGAATGTTCAATTCGCTTTATAATATCGTATGATAAAATTCTTAATCACACTATGTTCAAAGAAGAAGTTGGCTCCTCTCCATTTACTACTCAGTAAATGCAGCGGACCAGTTAATGTTATTAAATAATAATTTATTGGAATGATCATCAATAAAATTATATAACTAATATTGATAGCTTAGAGGGATATAGTGAATATCTTTTTTTCTCTTTAAATGCTATTTTTAAGTTATACTATTTTTCAAAAAACAATAAATAAACAATACAACAACAATAATTTTTGAATATTTCTTCTTGATTCTGTCATTCATATCCATTTTCGTATCTCAATCACTTAATGACAACTCTCTTTGTGTTGCTTCTATAAAAGGCTTAGGATTCAAATCCGTTGCTAATATTCATCACATTCATTGTTTAGAGACGATGATAGAGTAGCAACGCGTTTGAGCTTTCTTCGTCGATATTCTGATTGTCTAGTAGATTTTCTGGGTTTTCAATCATACTACATGCAAAATGCAAATGCATGCTCGTAGGAAATTACCTCGGAAAATCCTCTTGGAATTAAATTACCTCGAAAAATCTTACTGGATGGAAATTACCTAGAAAAATCTTACTGGATGGAAATTACATCTAAAATTCCTTCTGGAAAGAAATTATCTGGAAACATCCTCTTAGAATGAAATTGCCTCGAAAAATCTTATTGGATGGAAATTACCTAGAAAAGTCCTCCTGGAAGGAAATTACCTCGAAAAATCTTACTGGATGGAAATTATCTCGAAAATTCTCCTGGAAATCAATTATCAGATTCTGTATATCAGTGGGCTCTTTTTGATATAATACTAAGCGAAATAGGAAGTACCCACAGTATATATATATATATTAACTTAGAACTACGTAAAGGTTTGTATACAGAGTATACTATTATGGCTCTATTATACAAACCGATTTTAATTTTTTGAGTCAATTGGCATTTCTCTTTTTTCTCTTTTTTTCTTGGTGTTTACTTTTTCTGTAATTTTTGTACAAATATAAACATTTATTATGAGGCCATATTGGTAAAAAAGTGAGGTTTATTTATTTATTATTATTTTTTTTATTTTTATTTCATCTATTGACTTCCTAAATGTTTTAATCTGATTTATTTTATTTTCATTTTTTAGATTTCATAAAAGACCATTCTACAACATGACAGAAAGTGGACAATACAGTTTTTTACAAGATTAACTATGAAATGTACGATAATTTATGTATAGCAAATGCTGTTATGGTTGTTTTATACAAACTGATTGTGTTTCCAAGCAGTCCCTTTCCATTATGCTTATTTTTTAGCAATTTATATCCTACATAGATAAACATTTATTATGTGCCTCTATTAGTGAATTATTTTTATTTTATTTTTATTTAATTAAATTTATTTTTTATTTTATTTTATTTATTTATTTTTATTTTATTGCATTTATTTACCTTTATTTTATTTTATTATTTATTTTTATTTTTATTTTATTATTTATGAAATAATTTATTAATTATTATTATTATTTTGCTTTTGCTAATTATTTCTTTATCTCTATTTCATTTTATATGTATTGTCTACCTAAATATTTTAATCTAATTTAATTATTTTAGAAAGAGAAGGATTCATAGAAAGTTAAGGATACAATGCAAAAGTTATTCTAAATATAATTAAATTAAATTAAAAAAAAAAAAAAAAAAATAAGACAAATTTAACAGATTCTGCTTATTATATATGCATATATAAGAAAATAATAAATAGACTAGATTAAAAATAGTTTCATAATCCATGGAGGATTCAAAGCTCAAATTAAAATTCAAGGAAAATATTTATATCAATTATATAATAAAAGGTTTTTTTATTTAAATAAAAATTATTGGGATGCAATCAATTTAATAATACCATAATAAATTTCAATGTTTGGAGACCATTGCTCTAGAGCAGGGGTCTCCAAACTTTCCAGTCTTAGGGCCATACTGTTTACTCCAGTAAGTACCAAGAGCCAAAACCATTTTAATTTTTCTGCCATTATCTACAATTTCCAATTAGTTGTTATGCTTAAGTTAAATTTTCTGCGAATTATGCTTGTCATTAAGCTTTATCTAGCAAGTCAATAAAACCGAGTTATTATCATTCTGTATTTTTTCATCCAACTTATTGCAGCAACAATAAGCTATTCGCTGTCGCGGGCCGGATTTGGCCCGCGGGCCGTAGTTTGGAGACCCCTGCTCTAGAGAACAACCAAAAGATCAATTACTTAAATCAAAATTTTGGGGTATATGCGACTGTTTCAGGATTTTGTTATTTTTTTTTTCTTTTATGAGATTTTGTATTCTAAATGATGCTTGTTAGACTTTAGATGTTCTATTATCCTAGTTAATAGACCTAGTTTTAAATTGATTCTTCATTGGCGCAACAGCCCCATTCTGGACCAAGACCGCCTGCCTACTGGCAGATTTCGTGACAGGAGATGTTTATTTCTTACGATGTAGAGTTGTCAGACTACCCCCGACGCTCTACAGTCGTATTTGACTGTAGAGCGTACGGGTTACGGGTTAAAGTGGATTCCGAACCACTACAAACATCCATGGCATAGCCGGTACTCGAACCCGAAACCTGTGGCGCCGAGTTCCAGAGTGCGTTTTAATTGTTTAATTAATTTAATTTCTATAATGTGGTTGGTTAACAATTACTTTTGTATGATAAAATTGGTTTGCTATTTTTTTAAAAGGCTTTTTAATAGTTTTATGTAAAATTTTAATTATAGCTTTTAAACATAAAATTAATTAATTCTTCTTATTTCAACTTTACATAATTAATATATTGATAAAAAAAATATTAATTGTAATTGATTTGAATTTTAAATTTTAAAAGGATTTTTTTTAAGGACTCAACCACACACAAGGAACCACAATTACTGATTGTTATAAAACAAGTAATATAAGCAATTCCTGCTTTTTTTCACTAAATATAGTGAAAAAAAGCAGAAATTGACTTACAAAAATTATTTTTTATATTATTTGTTTTATAACAATGGTGAAAGTCCTTCATAAATAATTTTCATTCATTTTTTTAAGTTTATCTGGCGCCATCTATTCGTAGATATATGCAACTTAAATCTAAAAAAAACAAAAATTAATGAATTAAATTTAATTACTGAATTAATATTTGCAAAAACTGTATTAAGATCAAGTGTCGTCCACTACAAGTTTAAAAAAATGTATTTGAACTTGAGTGGACGAATAAAAAGTATTTTATGAACGATTGAAAATTTGAACAAGATATATACCTATAGGGAGAGTGTGAGCTAATAGAAGGAATTAAAAAAGGAATGTACTTTAAAACTGATATGCAATGTTCACGCGCTTAAAAACTGTTGTATTTATGATGTTCAGCTCCCCAGACGCTAATGAAACCAGACGCAACTACACATGAGAGAACCCTGCATTCACGTGATACACGATCATACAGTCGCAAGAGATGATGAGCTTACCTCTTTGGCCACATCCAAGTATCACTTTGCGTACACCCTGGGATACGTGTACCCCACTTAGAAGACCACTGCTCTAGAGGACAGCAAAGGGATTGATTACTAAATTTTGGGGTATTTACGGGGTTTTTTTTTTTTTTTTTTTTTAGATTTTGTTTTCTAAATGATGCTGGTTATATTTCAGATGTTTTATTATCTCAATTAATAGACCGAGATTGTAATTAATTAATTCATTTAATTTCTATAATGTTGTCAGTTTAACAATTAACAAACAAATAAATTCGTATGAAGAAATTTGTTTGTTATCTTTTAAAAAAGGCTTTTTTAATTGTTTTATGTTAAATTTTAAAAAAGGCTTTGCTTATAGTTTTTAAGCATAAAAATAATTTTAAATTAGCTAATTCTTCTTTGTTCAACTCTAAATAACTAATATATTAATGAAAAAATTTTAATTGTTATTGACTTCAATTTTAAATTTTGAAAGAACACACGAACCATCAAAAAAAATTTTAAGAGACCCAACCGCATTGAAGAAATCCTAAAAAAGTTTCACAACCACTATTACTGATAGTTATAAAATAAACTACTATCAAAAACTTCAGGCAAAAAAAATATATATTGCCTAAAACTTATGACTAATATTTACAATGTTACGTCATGAGAAAAAAAGTTACAACTTGTGAAAAAAGAGATTAAAATGTTGCATTTCGATTCTCTGACGCGCATCTGTGAATGAGAATTCAAAAAAATAAGTGCATCTAATTGCCAAGACAACCATTAGCAAGACCATTAAGGCAAATAAACGCCCAATCCTTACACGCCTGTATACTATATAGTGTATATAGTTTAGGAAGTTCGTGTCATTCATAATGATAGTTAGAAAGGAAATTATATATCGATTAAGAGAGCACTGTTTGGAAAATTTATCTTTATGAACAATTGTTTCGAATTAATATGAGAAAGTATTTATAAAGAGAGAACCATAAAATATAAATTTGCTTTTATAAGAATGTAATATATAATTTTTTTTTCTCAAAGTATTTTTTTTTAATATCAATATTTTACATTGTTTTTGTAAAAGAAGATGGAAAGTAATTTCAATTATATCACTCCACTTTCATTTAACAAGAGTCTGATGACCGAGTGTCTAGCATTGTGGTACTCGGTGCTGTAGATTTCGGGTTCGAGTCCCAGCGATGTCATGGATGTTAAATGAAGGCTAAATTAATTTCCATAAATTTAATTGATCTTTAGACGAGATTTTGAGGAAATTAAATCAATACTGCCCCCTTTTTAATCAGGTTTCGGGTGCGAATCCCGGCGGTAGCATGGATGTTTGCAGTGGTTCGGAATCCACTTTAAACTGTAGGTCCCGATCTAATTAGACCTCTTATGCACAAAATTACCATAAAGCGACAAACCAAACCAAACCTCTTCTTAATTAATATTATTCTAAAATTGTAACGCAAAGGAGTCATTTTAAACCAAAATTATCAGTTATAATTTGCCAAATGGCATTAATATGGAAATCATGACAAAATATAACAAAGCAACATTTTCCTTCTAAATTCTCAATAGCAGTCAAACATTTTGTAGCTAAACAACATGTAAAATTATTTTACTCCATTCTTTTATTATATTTATTATATTATATTATTACTATTATTTTATTATATTATTGTTATTATTATTATTATTATTATTTATTTTACATTTCATTATTTCATCAAAACTGGAGAAAATCACATAACAAAAATTAAAAAGTACTCGAACTACTTTTAATAAAAGGCACCCTTTAATAAGCAAGTCGTTACTAAACAGTTGCTATAATAATACAAATCGATCATGAAAATAGTTCAGCTACTCCATTTTTGTCAAACCATGACCATAACGACAACAAATGAGGCTCTGACAAACAACCCTCTCGGCTTCATAACCAACATCCTTTATTGTCTATCACCGCATTCACAGCTATGAGCACCCTAATAACACTGCATATTACGCCACAAAGCATGGGGAACATGGGTCAAATCAACAGTTTCCCTCTTAACATATAGACATAATGGGCGGAGGGTGGTCCGTCCATGTGTACTCTGACAGCAGGGGTAAACATGGGCCTTTCTTTGTGGTTTCCGTGCCCATCTGAAAGGCTACCGAATAGCAATCCGTCATTTATGGATATAATAGCTCTCTTTGACGGTGTCCAGTGTATCGAGGCACAACAATGGATCCAACTATCAAACAGGTTGGCGTGCTCTCGTGCCATGATCTTGGAGCAGTTTTCCCAATGGCTTTTGTGATGAACTCCAGAAAGTTACTCTGTTGTTGATGAATGGGGGATTTTGCTGGCTGTCTTGGAGTATGGAAGACATAGATGGATTTAGGTGAGGTTCTTTGAAGTTGCAGTTATGGATGGGAAGACATGCAAAGAACTGATTTGTGTGTTTCAATGGAATTAGTGTCCAACTTGGTCATTGTTTGAATGTTGTGCTGAGTTGTTTTTCCGCAAGTTTTGAAACTTTTCTATGGATCTAATCTTAAAATTGGAAAATAATTATTAACCTAACTTAGTTGATGTTTTTTCCAAGGTTTTTTTATTCAGAAAATTACAGCTTTAAAATTAATTTTGTTTGAAAGGAATAATAAAAGTTGAAATTCAAGTTTAAAAAAAAAATTGACTGTGTTTTGAAGAAATTTTTTCTTCATATTCATAAAACGTCCCACCCGTTACCCAGTTGTAAGGTATGCAACTAGCGTACAGGAGATTCGACTCCACTAGCATTCAGAAACGATGAGATTCAATGACGTTTAAAATTTGTCTCGTATGGATATCTAGAAAACATTTCCTTTTCTGGATCATTTAGTGTTAATTAAAAGTCCTCAGGAAATAATTGTGTACCTCTCACCGGTGGTCAGCAGGCTTTCGTGGTATGCATGAAGGTCGCTTAAAAAAAGAAATCATGAAATAATTGAAATTGACAATTGGGATATGTATAAAGTGTCTCATATCAATAACTGACTGGAATATATAACCTTAAAAGTCCTCAGGAAAGCATTGTCTGCCCCTCATCTATATGCGAAGTACTATAATAGTTAAACTGGACATGAAAACATAACATTCCAATCCTGTTCCTGCTATCCATATTTTATAGATGTTTTCACATAAAAAAAAGAGCATGTATTTCGTTATAATTAATCACACTGCGATGTTTAACTTCAACCAAAGTAGGAAAACGCTTCTTTACATTTAATAAGAGAGAAGATGAGGGGGAGGGGGGTCGTCTCTGCTTGCGTGCCTAAGTGATTTCTGTACTCAGAACTCCACTGTGATCTGGACGGATGGGCTGCGGCCGGCGTCAAGGCAGCTAGTCGGGAAGCACCCCTTGATGAGAAACAATATGGCTCATTTCTGCCTACCTTCTCCTCCCTTCTCCTTTTTGTGGTTCAGCCGACCCCCTCAAACTCCCCTCAACTGAACATTGGACTTGTACTAATTTGGATGAAAGCCAAACAAAGTGTCAGTGTGTGGTATACAGGCTTCTTGGTACTAATCCCAGTGAATCAGGGATTTTAAGCTAAATAATTTCAATTTCAAGAGACAGTTATTTAGTTTTTCTTTCTAATGTCATTTTTAATAACACTGTACAGGTAACGTGCAGGAGAGTGGAGGTTCGAATCCCTTAATGGCATTGTTGTCTCTGCTTTCAAAAATGAAGATATTATATAGTGATTGCGTCAACTTGTGTAAGACGTCTGGTATTGATAGTGAAATCGTCTGGGTATTTTCCCATGTGATACGCAAAGGGAATTATGGGATAACTTTATCCCTAAAAATTCCCCCTTTATGGTCGTCGTGGTTTCTTATAGATATACATAAGTGAATTACTGATGTTAAAAAAAACAAAAATATTGGCTATTTGATTTCTATTGCTAGTGAATATGGTAGATATATAGCAAATTCATCACTACCCCACAATGAGTGCGCTACATTACATTAGAGAGTTTTTGCTTACCGTACAGAGCGCATGCTCATAGGAAACATAATTTCCTATGAGCATGCCCGCTAGGGAGAAAAAGCTAACGGACGTCCTACGATAACTAACGTACGGTATGCAAAAACTCTCTATTTACTGGTTCGCCACCACAACTTTGAACTAAAATTTCTATGGTGGCAAACAGATGTTTCTTATCCTCCACCCTCCTTCTCAAACGCGGTTCAAGAACTTTTTAGCTTACAGATTTATTGAACCTACCCTTGGCATTGGGACATCAATTTAAATAGTAGAACCTCTTTAAGTCGAACCTCTATAAGTCGAAAACCTCCTCAACTCGAAAAAAACTTTTGTTTCTTTCCCTTCAAGCCCCAAAATCTCCATTACTCGAAATTTAAACCCTCTATATGTCGAAATAATTAGTCAATCCCCACAAGCCTTTTTGGTATATATTTTCCCTCCGTAACTCTAAAAAAATAAATTGCACCTCTGTATCTCGAACATTAGCAATGTTTGATTTTACAACCTTTACAACTCGATCATTTGAAACTAATTACCTCTGTAGCTCGAAGAAAAACAAGTTACCGACTTTAAGGATTTGCCGACAATGCACGTCATTGTTTCTTAGAAAACAATGTATGAGTCTATAGTAAATAGAATAACCAATTCTATGAAATAGCAACTCGGAAGAAAAAGAATTTTTTGCTCTTTATAGCTTAGATAATGCTATAGATAGAGAACGATCGATTTGTCAAAAGCAAAAAAAACTGACTTTTTTAATACATAATATTTTTAATTTTAAGGTTGTTTCGGAATTGATTGATTTTTTGATTTTTGTATTGTAGTACATAATATAACTTTTAAGCTGCAAATAAACATGTTTATTACCTGTTTAATTGAATTTTTACTTATTTTACCTCTCTAACTCAAAATAAGTCAGAAAGAATCTGAACCTCTACAAGTCGAATATTTCGTTACAAAATCCGCGTAAGTCGAAATCCTCCATAAGTCGAAAACTCTATAACTCGAATTAATTGGCATCTCCCTTGAAGTTCGACTTACAGAGATTCTACTGTATTTTGTTCCTCTTGTCACTTTGAAACGGAGTCTTCTTTAAAAGTAAATAGAACACATTCGGGTTCCAAAGATGGAAATCAGGAAAGCACAACATATCCAACATGGTGAGGGCGAAGCATATAACTTATGCTGTTCTGAATTTTAAACAGAAATAGCTAATATGTGCACTAATATGTGACTGATATGCTTAATCTACAGTCTAATGACTATGTATATAATATGTTACTGATATGTATAATCTATAGTCTAATGACTATGTATATAATATGTTACTGATATGTTTAATCTCACTAATATGTGACTAATATGATTATACTAATATGTATAATCACTATACTGCACTAATACGGGACTGATCTGATTACTTTTTTCCTTGAAAAGCAATGGTTTAAATCCCATTAACATGCTAACTGCTAAGCTAAGTTTAAAAAAGTGATGTACTACAATATTAAAGTAGTGAATAACTTTTTTATCATTGAAAAACATTTCAACTGATAACATAATTTTTCTTAATTTGTACTATATGCCTTGGAATTTTTTTTAGAATAATAATTTAAGTTATTATTACTGATAAAAATACATACTTATGCCCAATAGCTGATGTTTCATTTTAATTTATGTTATTTAATTTAGAATTATCTGTCTGAATTGATTTAAATAGATCTTACGAAACGAATTTTGCTTTTAGTTTTTAACGTCTTTTTTAAATTGAAGTTTTAGGCATGAAAGGAGTTGCAAAATTGATTATATCTCTATATATATATATACAACAAGAGTGCAATGCAAAGAGACGTTGTTAAACAAGTTCTTTTAAGCCCAGTTACCCATATACCTCGGGTTGCGGTTGTGATTACAATATCTTTTTTAACCTGAAATTTGTGGTTCTTCAGCAATAACTGCGTCGTGATAATTCAATTAAAACAGTATTATTTTATAAAATGCAACTTGTTATAGTACAAATTCATTATAGATGTCTTAGATTTCAATATTTTTTTTTTAATATTTTCAATTTCAATATTTATTTGTATTTCAATATTTTATGTACAAAGGGCCTTATTTGACCCTTTTAACAAAATTAGAGTGGAGGGAGGGGGGTGCACTTTTTCCCAAACTGAATAGTTTCTAGAGATACATATAAAAAATCATTTCTACGGGAATTTTGGGATACCCTCTAATGTAAGTTATCACATCATAGAACGCAAGCCAATTGGAAATCTGAATGCCCAGGAAATCAGGTTGATTGGATAGAGTTCTACGACATGATATTTAAGTATCCGATGAAAACCCACTTTTAGCCTTTCTATCGAATTTCATGCCATTTCGATTATTAATTTGAGCTATATATATCTCAGAATAGAAACAGTTTAAATATCATGTATTGTTATATTCTATGCAAAACTACCGTTTCATACAGTATATCAATATTTTGCCTATGAGCATTAACAAATTGTTCAGGAAATTTCAATATGATAAAGGGTCTATAAAAACACATTGGCTGTGAATTAATTTTAAATCTAACCATTATATAAATTCTAAACAATAAGAAAGAATGCAAAGGTACAAGTTATATATTCAAGAGAAGAAATATAATTTTGGAGGATATTGTGCAAAAATTAATGATATAAGAAATAAGAAGATACTTTTTTTGGTTAAAAACGTTCCAAGGATTTTTTTGGCACATTAAGTTTTTAAGTGCACAACAGATAATACTATTTTTAAAAAATAATATATATATCTGTAAGGATAAATTATATATATATACGATGGGAAAAAAAGAAATAATGATCTGCATTTGGCTATTTTTATTCTCTTTCATGCCATGTTGAAAGAAAAAAAAAGTTCATTACAATGAGCTATTGTCAAGATATAACTTTAAAAAATGTTAGTTGCTTGTTATACATTTTTATTTATTATTATTGTTATTATTTGAGAAATTTTGGGGAAAGAGATTGTTTATTAAACAAATTTTAAATCTAAAAACAGGAAATCTACAATTTTCGAATACAAAACATTTTCAAGCATATTTTTTAAGCAAGAAAATTTCTCTTCAGAAAGTGCTTGCATTTTTCGCATCAAAACTTCCGGTGTAAATCAGAATTACTTCCTGGGCAAGTCATCTTTTATTATTACAATTATTATTATTATATTTATGAAACCTTTATTTCTTAAGTGATACATTTCCATCCATTGCATAATATACACAAATTTGACTCTTATTGCATTTTTTATTATTTACTAACAAAATATTAGCCAACAAAACTATTTTCAATCTTTGAACTTACAAAGCCTAATTCGATGCCTTGGCCAAAACTACATAATACCCTTTCAAAATACAGATGCTTCATAAGAGTTTTGAGGTAAATATAATCGCCAACAGAAAGCTAGTCACAAATTCATTTTTAAAAATTAATTTAAATATTATGAGATTTCTAAATTAAACCGTACTAAATTTAATTGAAATTCTTTCTCTTCATTGGAGCAACAGCCCCATGGTGGGCCAAGGCCATCTGCCTACTGGCAGATTTCGAGATAGAATATCCTTTCTTTTTACGGGGTAGGGTTTTCAAACCTACGCCCAACAGTCATATTAGAGCTGGACCTACGATTTAAAGTGGATTCCGAACTACTACAAACATCTATTTCACTATGTATCGAATCCGAGCACTAGTCACTCGCTCATCAGACCCGTTAATTGAGATCGTCAGGCGTATTAATTTATATGAATCATTTGTTTATTGGTGGACTTCGTGTTCCATTAATGCATGCCGAGTATTGATCACAGACGTACAGGATATTGCTTTCGAGAAGACTTTTGAGGTAAATGTCCAGCATTTGTGCTAACTCTTGTGAGAAAATCGGGAAAACTTTTACCAGATAACCTGACTTTCAGAGTGAGATGCTTTATACATGTTACAACAAACTAGTTTTCTTTTGGTAACTAGTTTGTAGTAATTTAACCAAACTCTGTTGGTTTTATTTTACCGAATAATAATGTTTCGATTATCTGTAAAAATTTACTAGTAACAGTCCAGCTTTTTAGAATCCAGTTTCCTTTTAAATGTTAAAGAGGCAATATTTTAAATGCCAGTAATATGAGTACTTTAAAATGTTAACCTGTAGGATTTCACGTAAAAATGAAGAGCAATAAAAGTATATAACTGCCTATATATCTATAGAAACATATAGGAAGCAGAATCGGAAGGATATATAGGAAGAATAAATTAAATAGAAGAATTTTAATTAATTTAAACTCCCAATAAAAATCAAATTCACATAATTTTAAATTCTTAGTTTATTCTCTGAATCATTAAAGTTAATTAAAAATAAATTAATTACCTTACTATAAACATTTTCATCAAAAAATAATTCTTAGACAAATAATCATAATTTAAAATTTTTTAAACTAATGTTTGTATTAAATAATTTTTGTCATTTATCTTTAAATGAATAAAAATATTTTAATGTGTCCGCAACTCTAATAAAAACATATATTATTCTGAATTTCTTAGTCTGTTTTTAAACTTAATTTTCAGTCATTAAAATCCGAATTACCTCATTATAAATATTTTCAACACAAAAACGAAAAGAGATGAACAAAGCAGCTAAGTAAGTATTTTTTTAGTTTCTTTCATAGCCTCAAACCTCCAAAAATGGACGATATTCTGTTATTATTCTCCTTAAATGTGGCTTTCTTAAAGAGAAAGATTTTAATGCAGTTTATTTTAATTTCATCACTTTTTCAGTTAAAATATTAGCTCTCTTGGCAGTTGCAACTTAGGATAATTATCTAAACCACATCAGAGAATGTAATTTAGTTTTTTTTTATTTTATATAAGTTAAGAGACAAAAAGTGAACGATGAATTATTTAAAAAAAAATTTGTATTATAAATTTTCTGGAGGAATTGTTCAGGAATCAAAAAAAAAGTTTCTTTGCTAAATTTGAATAGCGAAAACAAACAAAACACACACACACTTCCTACACACTGGCACTGTGGCTTTCAGGAAAAGTGGTGAGTAGACCTCGAGATTCTCATCCGAGACGAAGTACAGCGCAATCTACTCTCCTGGTGAGAAACATTTAGTTTATAGTCTCTCACCACGAAAGGAAATATATTTAACGCAGCCCTGCGTATTAGTTGGCCTACACACTCTCACCTAGAGAGGAAAATATATTTCGCTCATTGTGTGCGTAGCTGAGGATCAGATTTTCAACTTAGAAGTGGAGTCCTTCCACGGATCTATAATTATTTGTCTTTAAAAGTGTTAAACATTATATGTCTCTAATTGTATGTTTGTGGTTTGTGTTTGTGAGTGTGTCAATAAAGCTGTGTTCTCTAACCCGTGTCTCAAGTACCTCAACCCCACTACACTCAGTTACAATCTGGTTGGCCAATCTGCATACTACCATCTTTAGAATATACACTGAAGTGACAAAAGTCATGGGATACCTCTTAATATCGTGTCGGCCCTCCTTTCGCCCGGCGAAGTGTAGCAACTCGACGTGGCATGGACTCAACAAGTCGTTGGAAGTCTTCTGCTGGAATAGCCCAAGAAAGCCAAATTTCTCTGCACAGTTCTAACAGACAAGTCCCTTGTACGTCCCACATTGATTTCTGCGGTTATTTGACGCAGTGTTGCTTGTCTGTTAGAATTTACGACTCTTTGCAGACGTCGCCGGTCTCGGTCGTTAAGTGCAGGCGGTCGACCACTGCGCTGTCCATGGTGGGATGTTATGCCTGAAATTTCATACTCTCGGCACACTCTTGACACAGTGGATCTGGGAATGTTGAATTCCCTAACGATTTCCGAAATGGCATGACCCATGAGTCTAGCTCCAACTAACATTCCGCGTTCAAAGTTTGTTAATTCCCGTCGTGCGGTCATCGTCACGTCAAAACCTCTTCACATGAATAACTTGAACAGAAATGAAAGCTCTGCGAAAGCACTGCGCATTTATACCTGTTCTACGCGATGCTACTGCCATCTGAAAATATGCATATTGCTATCCCATGACTTTTGTCACTTCAGTGTATATAATTCTTCTGTACATGTTTAGTCACTGAACTCTCCTCCTAAACGGCTGGGCCGATTTTGATGAAATTTTTTATGTGTGTTTGAATGGGTCCTTGGAGGGTTTTAGATTTATAATTGTACCCGGTAGATGGCGTTGCAATCAAGTTCTTCTGTACGTGTGTTTGTCACTGAACTCCTCCTAAATGACTCTTGATCGATTTTGATGAAATTTTTTTGTTTGTTTCAGTGGGTCCTTATATGGTATAGATTCACAATTGCATCATGTAGGTGGTGCTGCAATCGATATAATTCTTCTGTACGTGTGTTTATCACTGAATTCCTCCTAAAAGACTGGACCGATTTTGATGAAATTTTGTGGGTGTGTTTGACAAAACACGGAGAATGTTTTTATGCTATCCCCTTTGTTGTAAGTCGCCACCAGATGGTGCTGTAGTATATCAATTTCTATACCGTTCAACCCATCGCCATAAAAATTGGTAATAATATATATATGAGCATGGAAAACAGATTCGCGCTATTCACTTTATTGTTACTTACCCCAGATGGTGCTGCAGCATTTCATGTTATATACCATTCAAACGACATCCATGAAAATTAGTATGCACATATACTATAGTAGTTTCAGTATGCTCATATACTGAAATTACTTCCGTATGAATTTTATTTGTTCTCATGGTTTTTTTTTTTTTTTTTTTTTTTATTTTATTTTTCATTGATTTTTGTAGAATTATGAGAATTATGTGTGTTCTAAGATTTTAGTCACATGTGAAATCAGAATCATGCATTAAAAATAAAAAAAATAGTTAATTCATTTTTAAATATTTTCTATTTGTTGTTATTTATTTATTATTTTATTAATTTATTATCATTTATATAATTTACAAAAGCATTTGTAAATGTTAATGATAATCATTCCGGCGAACATGTTTCTACAAGGCAAGGAACTTTGACGGTTTCTTGTGTTGACGTCCTACAAGACGTCCAATCTGCAACAAAAACAACTATAAACTCTTGAAATAATAGCAATAAAAACTTTCGAGCGCATTTCAGTTCTTCTTCTTGTTTTATATATTTTATATTTATTTTTATTTTACTTTAATTATTTATTATTTATTAATTATTTTATTTATATTAGAAAAGTATTTATAAAGGTTAACGGTATGTTTCTACAAGGCACGAATTTTGACGGTTTCTTGTGGCGTCCTACAAGACATCTAATCTGTAACAACAATAAACAATATACAACAATAAATAAGAAATAATAAACTCTCGAAATAATAACAATAAACAAGTAATATACAAAAAAAAAAATTTTTAAATCAATTCCTACTTTTTTTTCACTATATTTCAGAAAGTCCTTTATAAATAATTTTCATTCATTTTTTTAAGTTTATCTGGTGCCATCTATTGGTAGATATATTCAACTTAAATTTAAAAAAAATGAATTAATTTAATTTAATTACTGAATAAATATTTGAAAAAACTGCATTAACATCCAATGTCATCCACTACAAGTTCAAAAAAAATGTATTTGAACTTGAGTAGATGAATAAAAAGTATTTTATGAACGATTGAAAATTTGAACAAGATATATATAGGGAGAGTGTGAGCTGATAGAAGGAATTGAATAAATAACGTCCCATCTGTAACAACTATAAACAATACACAACAATAAATTCTTGAAATAATAACAATAAAAACTTTCGAATGCATTTCATTTTTTCTCCGATTTCTCCTTTTTTTTATATATTTTCTATCTATTTTTATTTTACTTAAATTATTAATTATTATTTAATTTATCTATTTATTATTTTATTTATTTACCTATTATTATGTATATTTTACAATAGCATTTATAAAGGTTAATAGCATGTTTCTACGAGTACAAGGTACGAACTTTGACGGTTTCTTGTGGCGTCCTACAAGGCGTCCAATCTGCAACAAAAACAACAATCAACTCTTGGAATAATAACAATAAAAACTCTCGAACGTATTTCATTTGTTCTCTGATTTCTTCTCCTCTTGCTAAAAAGAAAAAGAAAGAAAAAAAGATCTTTTCTTTTCATCTGATCAGTCAAGGGCGTAGCACAAGTTCATGTTTTGGTGAAGAGGGAGTTCTACTAAATGCAAAGGCTGTGCTATAGTAGTTGACTGTCAGGGGAATTGCGTTTTAGAGGTCTTTTTAGACCAAGTAAGTAATTAGGTTTTCTTGTAAGCTTTTTTTTGGTTTTATTTATTTATTTTATTTTTTACCTTTTCTTTTTTTTTTTTTTTAGAGTAAGGTGATATATGACTCTGATGTATTCCTCTTGCAAATTGTTTTAGTTTTTAAAAATAATTGTAAGGCCAACGGCTGTACCATGCTGAATATACCGGTTCTCGTTAGATCACCGAAGTCAAGCATCATTGGGCGCCGGTCAGTACTTGGGTGGGTGACCACCTGGGAACACTGCGTGCCGTTGGCAAATTTGGGACCTGAATGGCCGAGTGTCTAGCGCTCTGGCGCTAAAAAAAAGGAAAGAAAAAAAAACAGGTTTCGGGTTCTGATCAGTCCCGGCGGTGCCATGGATGTTTGTAGTGGTTCGGAATCCACTTTAAGCTGTAGGTCCCAGTCTCCTATGACTGTAAGAGCGTCACGGAGCAAAAGTCAGGCTTCTACCTACGGGTGCTCCATCACAACAGAAGCTGCTTCCTTCCCCTTCAATCATGAGTACGTATGGGCTCGTGGGCTTGGGCAGCCAAGTGGGATAAGAAACAACAAACAAACAACAAAAATAATTGTTTTACATAAAAAAATACTTTTATTGTTTTAATTTATTATTTTAGAGCTAAAATTTATTTTAGAAACCTATTTAGAAACCTTTATTAATTAATAAATTCTTGTATATAAAAAGGGAGATTAAATGATAATATATTTTAAATGTAATTTACTTATAATTTATTAACAAATTATTGTAATTTTCATAAAATATATAATTAAAAAATTATAATTTCTTATTATAAATAAATATTTTTTAACAATTAAAAACTTTTTTTATTTTTAATATAGGGTCATTTTTATGATAATTAAAAATTTTGCATATATTTACATATAAAGAAATTTATTTAAATTCTATATCTTACTGTTCTTTTCTGTCCATTCCTTGTTATCGTAATACATCGCTAGATATGTCTTTGACTTAGATCCAGTCACCTTGCGAGCAGTAATAACATAGTTTATAATATTCTGATGGTACATATTCTTTGATTCTTTCTGAATGGCCGAGTGGATAGCGCTCTGGCGCTCGGTACCACAGGTTTCGGTTTCGAATCCCGGCGATGTCATGGATGTTTGTAGTGGTTCGGAATCCACTTTAAGTCGTTAGTCCCGGTCTAACAGGATCGTAGAGCGTTGCGGGGTATTGTTACTCAGCGTCCGTAGCTTATCTTCGAGCTACACGAACATCCTGGGTAGTGCTAAGTGCGTAACGTCGGTGCAGCGCTTACCTTAAGGCATCCAAGACAATTGTCTAAATGTTTGCCAGCTGTATTAGAAAAAAAAAATATTCTTTGATAATGCAATTCTCAAGATAAGCATATCCTCATAAGTAATATCTCTTGAGTTTTTATAAGTATTATATACGGTTTTATTAATTTCTTTAGGATTTTACGGATTTCTTGGACAACTTGTTTCATAGCATATATTTGTATAATTTGCATAAATATGTGTGTTCTTTTTTGATCTGCCAATGCAGTTCTTGCCATTCGATCTTTTGTTATTTCTATTTTTCTAATGATTTTCAGTTTGGTTGTTGCAGCTTATGAGGACTATAGTTTTTTTTTTTTTTTTTGGGGGGGATTTTTTCCCTGACACGTTTGAATGTGCGAATAGAGTTTCTGTATTGTAAATGCTGTGACGATTTTGTTATACAATCTGTGTGTAGCAATTTGAGTATACAATTTGTGTGAATACCAGTAATGGCTTTTGCTGTAAAAAATGGTTGCGTTTCTAACTCACTTTTTTTATCACTCCACTTTTTTTATCACTCCCATTTTTTTATCACTCCTTTTTTTATCACTTCCCTTTTCCCTTCCCTTTTTTTATCACTTCACTTACCCTTTTTTGGTTTTTGTGTTATGCTATATATATATATAATTTCCACAGTTTTAAACAGCAAACTCAAACTCTGTTAAACAAAATAAACATGTGATCATGACACTTATAACATTCTGATGGTTTTATGGAAGCGTATTGAATGTGAAATGAAAATTGGGGACTTCAATTTATTTATTTTTGTAAATATATCTTTTTATTGTTTTATATCTAAGTAAATATTTCTTTTACTAATAGTTACATGATTCCACATATTTAGTAGCATATTTCAAATTGATAGTATTATTTTTAATTCGTCCTTAATGGCTTTTGTACTTTTAATCTATTTGAAAATAACTATTAAATTTTTGAGTTCATCTCTTTCTCTGGTTTCGATTTTCTTCTAGAAATAATTTTAAAAATTTATACACAATAACAGATACACCAAGAACTATTAGTAGAAAATTAACAGGTAGACCTATATAAAATTATAGGTCTTAATTATAAACAAAAAATTATTTCAAGCATAATTTACATTGCTACAAAATAAACTGAAAGTGCTAATTCTTTTCCAATAACAATAATACATCACCAAGCAAACTTATTTTACAGTGAAATATGTCAACAAAAAATTATTTCAAACATAAGTTACATTAATTTACAATCCTACAAGTGCTTAGTTTTTTCAATAACAATACAATCAAGCAATCTTACTTTACACTGAAATATATCAATAAAAAATTATTTCAAGCATAATTTTTATTAATTTACTTTCCTACAAAATAAACTAAAAAATGCTTAATTTTTTCGATAATAATAATATATCATCAAGTAAGCTTACTTTATAGGAAAATATATCAACGAAAAATTATTTCAAGTATTATTTTCATTAATTTTTATTCCTCCAAAACAAACTGAAAAATGCTTAATTTTCGAATAACAATAATATATCATCAAGTAAGATTACTTTACAGTGAAATATTTCAACAAAAAATTATTTCAAAATTGTTTCATGAATAATTTACATTCCAACTAAAAAATAAACTGACAAAGTGAAATATATCAACAAAAATTATTTTTAATTTTTTTCAAAATAATAAAAATTATCAATAACAATTTTATCATCAAGCAAGCTTACTTTACAGTGAAATATATCAACAAAAAATTATTTCAAGCATAATTTACATTTCTAAAAAATAAACTGAAAAGTGCTTAATTTTTTCAATAAAAATTATTTATCATCAAACTAGCTTACTTTACAATGAAATACATAAACAAAAAATTATTTCAAGCATAATTTACATTCCTACAAAATAAACTGAAAAGTGCTTATTTTTTTTCAATAATAATAATGTATCATCAAACAAGCTTACTTTATAATGAAATACATCGACAAAAAATTATTTCAAGTATAATTTACATTCCTAGAAAATAAAAATAATTTACATTCCTACAAAATAGACTTAATTTTTAATAACAATAGGCTTAATTTTTTCAATAACAATAATATCAAGCAAGCTAACTTTACAGAAAAATATATCAAAAAAATTTATTTCAAGTATAATTTACATTCCTAGAAAATCAGTTTATTTTCTATGAATGTAAATTATACTTTCTTTTCTTTAAATTATATTTTCTTTTTCAATAACAATAATATATCATCAAGCAAGTTTACTTTACAGTGAAATATATCAACAAAAACTATTTCAAGCATAATTAACATTCCTAGTTAAAGTAACAAACACTAAAATATAAATTATAAATAAATATAAAAACATTTAAATTATTTAAAAAAAAATAGCTATACCTATATACCAAAGCAACTCTCAATTTCAAAGGGTAAAAAAAAAAACTTCTTTTAAAACTAAACTTGATTACAAAAAAAAAAAAAAGGAAAAAATCTTTACCTTACTCCCCCACAAAATCCTACTTTTCCCCTCACAAAACAAACCACCCTCTAATTTAGAAATTTGAAAGTTTAACGAAACAATTCAGGGAAAGGGATAAACTAAATTCAGGGGTGGATTTTAAATTTCATCAAATCAACCAGGAAAAACAAGGAAGGATTCCCGGAAAAATCCCAAATGCATTGGGAAGACAATCAAATCACTTCCTCTCCACACTACCCTTAATAGCTTAAACCCAAGTTATTCCAGCTTGATCTCCCCCTCCTATCTTCCCCAACCCCCAAAATCTTTCCCCCAAAGATCCCTGCAGAAACTAGAAGTAATACATCATTCAGGAAAAGTCACTTTAACCTAGTTAAAGAAAGGGAACTTGATTCTTTTCACTGCAGTCTCGTTAGCTGGCCCTGAAGAATGTTGGTGAAATCTATTTTTGTGAAGGGAAAGAGATAGGGTACCAAAGTGTTATCACTGGTTATTTCTGAAAATTTTTACTATTTCTTTCTTATTTTTACTTCTTCTTATTAGAGCAGTTTTGCATACTGTTACATTGATGCAAACCCTCATGTTAAATCTGTTCATTTGGATGTCTTCAGTAAAATAGCTAAGTGAGAAATAGAGAGTTTTTGCATACCGTATTTTTATCGTCCGATATTTTTTCTCCCTAGCGCGCATGCTCATAGGAAATTGCGCATGCGTATCTGTAATAATGTTTCTTATGAGCATGCGCGCTAGGGAGAAAGAAAAATCTGACGATAAAAATACGGTATGCAAAAACTCTCGAATAAGATTAAAAAATTACCGTAATAGTTACGGTCATTGTAACCAGATCCAAAAAAAAAAAAATCATATTTAATGTCCTCTGAAGTCCAAATAATTACATTCGACGTATATGCAAATTTTTTCCTCCAGAAACTAGAAATAATGAATCATTCATGAAAATTTTTTAGGAGAAATGTTTCATTCAGAAAAAATATTTGAAATCAATATACTATAAAAAAAAATTTGAGAATTTCATTGTATTGTTAGAACAAAAAATTATAAACTATTTCTATGCTGTTGCTTTCCAATAGTGAGCATTTCAATCTGAGGCCTTAAACAGCAAGCAAGCAGCAAATTCAGTGTTACTCAAAGGCATCACGAGAAATTCAATTATACTAATTCACCAAGTTTAAAATCGTTTCAGTCTTAAAAGAAAAATGACAAACTACAGCAAGAGACAGCAGCAAATAAGCAATGGGTTAAAAGGCACAAATCTGTTAATTCAAGTACACCCCTTTATCCCTAACATCACAATTACACTGACTCACAACCCCAAATTTTAATCCCAACAAAAGCCCCCTTTCCTCTGAACTGTGCAGACAGGAAGCTATGCGGTGCAGATAGAGTTGCTTCTCATGGATGCTTTTCGGATATTTGGCCAGGCGGCCTATCTCTCTGCTGTAAAGGGAGGGGCGGGGGGGAGAGGCTGACCGCTCCAGTGACCACTGGCCGGAGAGATATCTCTGCGATGACCACTTCGTTTGAGATAAACCCGCCTGGAATATAGCCATTATCTTGGTGACACATCTTCGGGCTTCCATGTTAAAAGGGGTAGCTATCTCGCGAGGTATCTGTTGCTAATACGCACAGAAATGGGTTTGGCCCCTGCTGGTAGTTTGCTTCTGAAGACCAGATGACTGTAATAAATAGGTTTCTGGACACTATCTGTGTTGTTTTGGGTTAGTTAGCGAGAAAACGAACCATTTTCTTTGATTGTGAGTCAGTATCTGAATTAGAGAAAACAAGGAACATCTGACCAAAGAAAACTGCACAGATATTGAAGCTAGTCAAGGAAATATTGACACAAATTAGAAATATAGATATTTTTATGTTAGGATGGATTTAAAAAATTGCAATTTACGTGTTTTATGTCTGGATAAAAACTTTTCTGATCTAGAAACGAAGCCTATAAAGTCTGCATATAACAAAAGGTCTTTCTAAATTTCTTAAATTAATTGAGTAATATATAGGACAATAACGTTTCAATAAATTCATTAGGATTTTCGATGCACATAAGTGTTATTAAAATTTCCAGATGAACTTACTAATACATATCGTTTTTTTTATCTTATATTATATCTAAAGGTTATTACGTTAATTAAGGTTATTGCTATTTAAATATAAAATTAATTAAGGTTATTACTAGTTAAATATAAAATCAATTAAGGTTAAATACAAAAGCGATAATCTGGTTTATACAATAAATTACTACAAATTCAATGAGATAACGAAAATATTAATTATACGTTAATGATTTCGAAAATTTGGTGCAAAGTAGTAAGGATAAATTTGATTAGTTTAATAAAATTAACTACTTATTTAGTTTTATTTAACTAGAAAAATCGACCTGCAGTATTCGAGAATGTTGAAAGATGGCAAGAGTTTTTGGGGAAATTTCTTGGTATTAGTTATGTCGTATTGGGGCTAGTGTTACTCGCGTCCGTAGCATATCTTCAAGCTACGCGTGCCCCGTGGATAATGCTAAATGAGTAACAACGGTTGCAGTCCTTGTTTATGGCATAAAGATTAACTGTCTCTGTATTGCCAGCTGCTTTAGAACAACAACAGTTATGTAGTATGGCTGAGATAATTCGGTCTTGGTCTGTGGATAATCGAAAATGTGAAAGTGGTCAATAATTAAGCTCTGATTATTAATATAAATTAATACTGAATACCAGTATATTGTACATCATGTATACTAACGTAGGTTGTTGCAATAAAAAATCTATTAAAAATAAAAAAATAGTACTTGAGATTTGAAAACAACTATAACAAAATTAACAAACTGGTACAAAATTCCTTTTAAAAATAATTACCATATTTTTACTTCAAAATGTTCCTGTAGCAAATGAATTGATTCATTGCATTATGACATTTTCTGTTTAATAACACTTTAACATCACTTTATCAATTAATTGAATAAATTTCAGTATCAAAACCATCTAAATAATAAAAAAATCACAGAAAATTCTTCTCTTAAAATATTTTTTTTAACAAATAAACGAGACATAGACATTGATTTGAACTTAAAATTTTTTTACATATCTTACATATTTATTCAATCAAAATAAATTGTTTTATTAACAACTCATTTAATCTCTGGCGAAACTATTAATAAAAGAAAATTAAAAGAGGAAAATTGTATACATCAAATGAGTTGACATTAAACAACAATTAAATTATTAATAAAAATTCAGTATAGATTTGATTTTGTACAATGTTCATTTAATTTTATACCATTGTTCTATTTTCATAGCATGCTAATTTTATATAATATATGCATATTTTCTTTCATATTCAAGCATAAATAATTCTTTAGGACAGTTTTAAGTATATAGTTGGCTTATGAGTTTTAAATATCAGTTTTGGATATTTATATTGACAAATATTATCTTTAAGAAATCAAAAATAGAAAAATTCCTTTTCAAGTCTAGCGATCATAGATTAAAATAGAGATGATCAGATACCACTTACTTCAATAATTCATATACACATATATGCATATTTTTAAAAATTAAAAATATAAAAATTTCAATACATAACAAAGTTGAGTGGTATTGCTATATATCAAATAGAAACTTTAAAATATTATTTCTAAAAAAAGTTTAATTAAGAAATGACAAATTTTTACGAAGAACATACGTAACATTTAGTACTTAAATGGGAATTTATTTTGATAATAAACATTTCCAATTCCTTCTATTAGCTCACACTCTCCCTATATATCTTGTTCAAATTTTCAATCGTTAATAAAATACTTTTCATTCATCCACTCAAGTTCAAATACATTTTTTGAATTTGTAATGGATGACACTGGATGTTAATGCAGTTTTTTTCAAATATTAATTCAGTAATTAAATTTAATTAAATTAATTATAGGTTTTTTTTTAGATTTAAGTTGCATATATCTACAAATAGATGGCGCCAGATAAATTTAAAAAAAAATGAGTGAAAATTATTTATAAAGGACTTTCTGCAAGTAGGAATTGACTTAAAATTTTTTTTTATATTACTTGTTTAATAAGAAAGACACAAAAAATAAACATTTTCAATAAAATTATAATTATGAGTACAATACGATTTAAAGTACAATATAATTAGTATGAGTACAATATGAGTTAAAAATAAATAGAAATCTTTATTATTCTTCATGACCATCAGCTATAGATTTTTCAATGCCTTCTATTAGCTCACATTCTCCCTATATATATCTTGTACAAATTTTCAATCGTTCATAAAATACTTTTTATTCATCCACTCATGTTCAAATAAATTTTTTGAACTTGTAGTGCATGACACTGGATGTTAATACAGTTTATTCAAATATTATTTCAGTAATTAAATTTAATTAATTAATTTTAATTTTATTTTAAATTTAAGTTGCATATATCTACCAATAGATGGCGCCAGACAAACTTAAAAAAATGAATGAAATTATTTATAAAGGACTTTCTGTAATATAGTGAAAAAAAAGTAGAAATTGACTTTCAAAATTTTTTTTATATTACTTGTTTTTCATAATCATCAGTTATGGATTTTTAATTATAAAATCTGATATCAATTTGAATGGGCACATATATCAGAACTAGAGTTCTTTCCAAGAACTACCAACTCCTGCACAAGTAGCTCAGTACTCCATGACATTACCTTTGCTCATCACACAAAAGCACCGGAAACAACGGTAACAAGCACATACAAACCACCCTGCCTAAGGGGTTGGCCAGTCGTAATTTCAACACAAACAGACAAAATTGTGCCCCTCCCGATTCAGTGTGTCCCATCTTTTGACTACTCATCCTGACCATGATAGACAGACAGTCTGTCCGATCCCCCCTCGTGGACAATAGGGGGGTTGTGACCCGGGGGCCAGCTGTCATTGACACCAGTGGGAGGGCACCAGGGGTCACTGTCAAGAACAATGAAAGAACGGCGGGTAAGGGGTCCACAGTATTGCCTCTGGGCACGCGATGTTTAGTATTTGCTTGTTGATGGCCAATTCCGAGCTGTCTCACGCGCTGCGGTTTGTCAGTTTGTCTTCATTAAGTGGCTTTTTGAGGTTTTGTAGCAGAGTTCAGAAATACCATGGAGTGTCTTTAGTAAAGAGATAAAGGAGACTTGTGGCCGAGTAGGTTGTCAATAGTTGATGTTTACTCTTTGTCGACAATGGTTAACAAGTCGATCGTTAAATTGTTTTCAACAGATAGCAGCTGCTAATTTGTATAAATGATAACTAGTTAAAATAAGCAAAGACTTTGTTGCAATTCTTTAAAATAAATAAAGATAGTGGATTGAATATACTAAGGATTCCTTAGTAATCAAATCATTAAATAAATAATCTTAATGATCTGTAAGTCGATAGTTAAATTATTTTCAACTCATACCAGCTTCTAATTTGTATAAACGATAAATATTTAAGATAAACAAAAGCATTGTTGAAATTATTAAAAATAAATAAGGACAACTGATTGAATATACTAGGGATACATTGGTAATGAAATTGTTAAATTAATAATCTTCAAGTTCATCGCTAAATTACTTTTATCTGATTGCAGCTGCTAATTTGTATAAATGATAAATATTTAAAATAAGCAAAGGCATTGTTGAAATTATTCAAAATAAATAAAGACAGCGGATTGAATATACTAGGGATTCCTTGGTAATCAAATTGTTAAATAAATAATCTTAATGGTCATCAAGTCAATCGCTAAATTATTTTCATCCTATAATAGCTGCTAATTTGTATCAATGTTAAATATTTAAACTAAACAATGGTATTGTTCAAAAAAGAACTGATTGAATATACTAGGGATTCCTTATTAGTCAAATTGTTAAATAAATAATCTTAATGGTCAACAAGTCGATCACTAAATTGTTTCAATAGATAGCAGCGGTTAATTTGTATAAATGATAAATATTTAAAATAAACAAAGGCATTGTTCAAAATAAATAAAAACAACTGATTGAATATACTAGAGATTCCTGAATAGTCAATATATAACAAATTGGAAATCTAAGACGTCAGGTAAATTATACAAATATATAAAAATTTATTACGTATAAAATAAAAATCCCAACTTGACATTTAATATCATTTACTTTTTATTTATTGCTTATCATACTGCTTAAAAAAAATACTTTACATTTATAATGAGTTTTTATTTAAATGCTAACAAATATTTCAATGCTTTAAGCGAACCTTCTTTTAATCAATAAAATTTATTTATTCTATAATATAATTGAATTGTTTTTAATTAAAAATAATTAAAGTAAATTTTTAGTGCAAAAATTATATTCAAATCAGTTCATGTTATGCAAAAGTTCCATCAAATTATCTTTAATTTCTTGATTTTAATTAAAAAAGCCTAAATTAAAAAAAATATGGTTTTATATCTAATAATCATTTTTTTAAATAACTATTTTTGAACCAAAAAACAACTACCTTTGTTTATCAAATTTGAAATTGGATAAAAGCTTTACGTAAATTAAGATTAAATTAATTGGGTTCAGTATGATCATAAGTAAATACGAAGTTATTTGCGTTAATGATAAGTTTGCTAAGTTAATGATGTTTAATTAATTTATTTACAAAAATGAACTCTACATTGAATGAATTACATAACAAAAATTTAAAATTTATTTTATAAAAGTTTAAGAAATTAGCATTGAATAGACAAAATAACTATTAGAAATATTTTGCTAATAATAGTTTATATAATTTCGGTTATATCTATAAAAAATTTCAGATATTTGTAAAAATTTATTTAATTTAAGTGATTAAGTACAAAAGGATTACATGGCATATAATCAATGGTATAAAATCTTTCTTCTCTTGACTTATTGTCTGCAAGAATCAAATCAGCCATAATCTTTTAATAAATACATTCTCCTCCTACATACTATAAGTGGCAAAAAACTATTTCCTGATCAATGTACGATGCATTTTTCTACTTCTAATTACTCATTACACGCATAGATGACTAACTTTTCAACCAAAAGATGGAGAAAAAAAATTCCAATTTAGCGGCCATTTAACATGGGAGAGAAAGAATGGTCCTTAACAAGAAATTACATTAGATCGCACGCTTCAATTTTTCGTGTAGAAAATTTTCTCCGAAAAATTCCTCACAAAAGGGATCCAAAATCTCCTCAAAATGCTTCAGCTAATAATAATAATAATACCTCAATCGGAGACTGAAACATGGCCTTCCTTTTTGTTAAAAATTCCCCATTCAGGCCTCGTTCGCTCGCGTAACGAGTTCAAAAAGAAGCAGCGCTGCAACTCAATTCAACTCTTCCTTCCCCAAGAGAATGAAAAGCAGCAGGCCTCGGACAATTCAACTCCTTCCTGTCGCTCGCTCTGTTTTCCGTCATATTCCGTTGCCAAAAGAATGGGAAAAAGGAGGAATTAAAAGAGACAAAATTTTCTTGAACTTAAAACTCCCCATTAATTGACTTTCTCTGTAGTGGATCATTTGAATAATTGCACATTAGAATGGGTATCTTTTTCTGTTGATTCTACTTAATGACGCAGGGCTGTGTGGGGTTGGGGGGGTTGGGGGTGGGGGAGGTGGTAGAGAGTAAAAGGGGGTGGGGTGGGGTGCACGTCACTGTCGTTTGGTGACATTGAACAGGAGACGGGGGTGTGACAAAAGGATTATTGCGTCACTTCGGATCCCAAAGCGCGTCTTTTTCCATGAGCAGTATCAGAAGTATTTATCGGATTTCGGATCTGAAGGGGTTTGTTCAGTCTTTTGTTTTGACCACATAGGTAGGGTCTCATGTTATTTTCAAAGAATGTTTACTTATATGTCCAATTTTATAAATGGATCAAATAATAATACTAAAAAAATTCGATACTCAAATGAAAGTTAGATAAAAAAAAAAAAAAAAAAAAAAAATATTCGAATTTTTTTTTTCTTGAAATTGATATAGTAAATGTAATTATATATAATATGTAATTGAATTTATTATTTTTATATATAAGATCAGACCTAATAGCAAAAATGTTAAAAGATCAGTTTATTAAATATATATGATGGATTGTCTATCCTTCTCTTTTTTTCAAATCTTGCTTTGACCTCATAATTAATACACGAAGTACATCTTTTAATAAAAGGTTTTTTGTGTGTAATGTTATACAAATTTTCAACTGGAAAATATTGATGGAATTTATAAAATAAAATATTTATGACACATAAAAATATAAAGTAAAATTGTTATCATCACAAAATAGAAAAAATATGATATCAAGTCGAATGATTATCTTTTAGACGTGTTCTTTTATGAATGCAGAACTTTTTTTCTTTTCTTAAGAAGCGAAAAAGGAAAAGAAAAAAAAAAAAAGAAAAAAAAAGGAGGGGGGACTGAAATCTTTTCTGAATTTCAATTTCTCCTGTGTGAATATACCTTGCTGGATGAATACACATGGGAATATACCAATGTTCAATTACCCAATGAATTTATGAGACGTCAGAATACTAAAAGACGAGAGTTCTGCATTTTAGGATTTTGCTTGTTTATTTGACGATTTTTTTCCCTTTGCAGTTTTCGCCAAGTCCCCTCCTAAACAAACAGCCGTTGATGTTACTAGATTGGATAGGAGAGTCGAGTACCTGTGCACGTAGTGCACTTCTGCTCAGAATTCAAATATAATAAAAACAAAGTATCACAGAATTAGCAGGAATTAAAAAATTTAAAGCAAACAGTTAATAGGAGGGAAAGAAGTTAATATATATATATATATATATATTTATATGTATATATAAAAAGGGGGCGAGCAAACTAGGAGATGACAATCAAGCAATATCAAAATACATAAATGCCCAATAGAAGCATATAATACGTAAATACATAGCAGACAGACATATAAACACATATATAATGAAAATAAATATGAATTATAAATATACAAATATACAATCACAAAAATAAAAAACTTTAAGCAGACAGAAAACATACGAACAACATTTGAAACTGAAGATCGGAAGTAAAGTTTGTTACTGCAGGGTAGAGTTTGAAGTTTTCAGAAATGGAATGTTTTTGTTCTTTTGTCTTTTTAACATAGTTCCGCAGTACACACTGCCAAGGCAGAAGAGAGGACAATAGATTTCTTAGAACTGAAGAGTAAACCGTTGATGTTACTAAATACTGACGATTCCATTTGGCGAGAAGAAACTTGCTGAAATCGGAACCCTAAGTAAAGTTCCCCATAAGAACTGTCAAATTCAATTGAGATAGGAATATAGCAAAATTTAATAACTCTAGAACTTTATGAAGAACTAATTGTTCAAATACTATAATACTTGTGCAATAATACTACTAATACAAATACTAAGAGGAACACTATCGAATTCAGACAGATAAGTCTGAAGTTATGGTTAAATTAACTTTTATAAACATAAACTAATCCTTAGATATTATTTTGAGGATATTCAAACAATAATCTGTTTATATTTTGAATGCCAGATAGTTTAAAATTAATGATAGAACACGTGACCAATCGTTATATTTACACATATTTCATGCCAGTTTTAAAACATATTTAAGAAAATCTCATGGAAAACAGCATTTATTTTAAATAAAAGTTTTTGAAGTAAAAATTTCTCCTGTTACTAGAGGAGATTAATCTGTTTTAAATAATAACTTATGCTTTTACTTATTTTTATTTTATAGTTTCACTTTTTTGGAGACGCCACTGACCTCTAGCCAGGACAACATCATGTTCACACATGATAGAAAAAAAAATTTAATTACTTAAAACATTAGTTTTTTTAATGTTTTAAGTCTTTTCAGTAATAATTTTACAGTATTAATTTCTTTACTTACAGTATAATTTACAGTAATAGTTTTACATTGCTAATTACACAGTTTATTTTTTACTGTACAAACAATTTTATTTCAGTTATGATTTATTTACATTAATAATTTAGTGTAAATTTAATAATTTACTTATTTACAATAATGATTTAGTTTAAATTTACTAATTTACTTATTTACAGTAATAATTTCCATTCAATAAAAAATATATAATTTAATACAAAACAGATTTTATAACATATAAAAAAGAAATCTCTAAATTTATTATAATTATTATTATCAAGAATTAATATCAACTTCAAAATAAAACTTTTTATAATAAATATTAAAATATATATAATCACATCTACTTATTAAAACTATATATAATGCAAATTTGTAATTATATTCTTTATCACAAATATAAAAAAAAAAAATTAACTGGTGTTTTTTTATTTTTGTTGTTATTTATTTGTATTTTATTTATTTATGTTTATTTTATTTATTTTATTTTATTTTATTTTTTTTTTTTTATTTTATTTTTTTTTATTTTATTTTTTATTTTTTATTTATTTTATTTTTGTTTTTTTATTTATTTTATTTTTATGTTTTTTTATTTTTTAATTTTATTTTTTATTTTTATTTATATTTATTTTTATTTATTTTATTTCATTATTTTTATTTATTTTATTGTATCTTATTTTTATTTGTTTTATTTTATTTTTTGTTTATTTATTTTATCTTATATTTATTTTTGTTTATTTATTATTTTTTTAATGTTTATTTAATTTATTTTATGTTTATTTTATTTTATTTTTATGCTGCTGATTTATATTATTTATATTTATTTCATTTTATTTTTATGTTTATTTATTTTATTTTTAATTTAATTTATTTTATGTTTATTTTATTTTTATTTTTTTTATTTTATTTATTTATTTACTTTTTAATCAACGCGCAACTGAAGTGGGTAAAAAAAACCTGAGTTGCCAACTTATCCGTTGTGCCCAGTTACCCTATAAGCCTGAACGGGTCGCATGAAAAGGGGTCATGATTCAAGTTACCCCTTGACAAGGCACAGCGGCCCAAATGGATGATTATATCCGAAATTCGACAAACACAGCGCATCTTGCGGCAAAAGCGGAACATCGTAATATAATAAAGTATTGCCGGGGGAGATAAAACTCTTTATTTATACTGCATTCTTTTTCTGAGCTCTAGGTTTTTCGGTAATTTATTCAAATTCTTTTGTGTTTTTTCCCTCGGTCAGACAGTTTATAAATTATTATTAAAAATGTCCCTGGAAGTTGTCAGTTTTGACCTCATGTCATGTGGGTTTTTGAGTTACGACAGAAGTTTTTTTTTTTTCAAGTTTTAACCAAATTGTTGGATTGAAATTGATTGACTTTTGCAATAAGGATAAGGCTTTTTGAATTTTAAAATGGAAAAAAGAAATATATTTATGTAAGTGGGTTATGCTATGTATAAAGTAGATAAATGAACCAGATAAAGATACTTTTAAAAAGATACTTAAAAAAATATATCATTTATTTAAAAAAAAAACTGTTTAGAAAAATGTACACTCAGTTTAAATAAAATTGAAGTAAAAAAAAAAAAACCGTCGTTAATTTGCTGCTTTATTTATTTCTTACAAGTTAATTATTTTGTGGTAAAATAAATTTACCAATTTAAATTTAAAATAATTTTTTGAAACTTAAACTCCATATAAAAAAGGAGCCGCCTTTGCAATAATTTACTAAAAACAGTATCAATACTTCATAAAATATATGTATAAATTGTGAAATAAAGTTTGAAAATTTCTTATGAATTGACAAGGCTTCATTTTTTAAAGGTTTATAGTGCACATTAAAACAAATATGTTTGATTTGGCTTCTTGCTCTACGGTCATTTATGCACTCTTTAGGCTAATTAGACCAGGATCTACCACGTTAGTATTTGGTTGCGAACCACTTCTGCAAAACAACATCAATACCACACGCCAGGGAATATAAATGGGATCTATTTATTCTTTTTATTTTACTTCAGCTTAATTCTTGCTTCTAAAAAAATTCAAAAATATTAAAAAAGTTCAGTTATTGTTTCATTGAATTTGTTCAAGATTATCCCAAAATGCGTGCGAAGTGAAATATGTCATAATATATTTTTAATGGAATAAGTAAATAAT